>CM042137.1:19349441-19400356 GCA_023376005.1 Doryteuthis pealeii
AATTGCATGTTGTCAGTATGTAGACATAGTTAACAGTATTAATAATGTAAGACAATTTTATTAATAATTGAGGTTTAGATAAAAATAAAATCATTGAGAATGTGATGTCAATAACTAAGAGAATTGTGACTTGAGTAGGAATATAGTTTCGGTCACAGACAGAAAAACACACAATCTCCATTATAATAAGATTATTATTTTCAAAAGATAAAAAAGAGAAAGAAAATATTATATATATATATATATATATATATATATATATATATACTAATACTATTTTTCTTCTCAATTTTTTTCTTTCCATGTTCAAATTTGAATTCAGATGTCAAAACATATAAAAAAGCTTATTCCCTGATGTTTTTAAGTTTTCTACCATATCATTGAATATCAATCATGCCCCGATGATAATTTATCAAACAAACCAATACGTTCTATCAAAGGTTTCTATAATAAATTCCTCGTTTTTTATATATTTACATACAGTCGGATTTATTTCCATTTTTCCTTATATATATATATATATATATATATATATATATATATATATATATATATATATATATATATATTTATGTGTGTGTCTGCGTGTGTTGAAAATGGAAATGAATCCGAGGGTATGTTTCAATATATATATATATATATATATATATATATATCGCACTTATAATCTTCCAACAAAACTTCTACTCTAGCCTAGCTTATATATATATATATATATATATATATATATATATATATATATATATATATATATATATATATATATATATAAAGCTAGGGTAGAATAGAAGTTAGTTTGAAGATCACATATGCGAGAAACTGTCAGGTTACGCCAGTGCCCTTGATTTAATATCTTCACTACACTAACTTATATATATATATATATATATATATATATATATATGTATATGTGTGTGTGTGTGTGTGTGTGTGTGTGCGCGCGTGTGCGCGTGTGTGTGAGTGTCTATCTATATATGATCTATCAATTATATTGAGGAAATTTATGAATATACCAAACATATATATATGTGTGTGTGTGCATATTTATATAGAGTGTGTGTATGAGAGAGAGAGAGAGAGAGAGAGAGAGAGAGAGAGTGAGAGGAAAGTGAGACATATTGTGTTTTAAGAAAGTTTCTGAAGTTTTAAACTCCCCTGCTTTATTTTATACACACATACACACGCTCACGCATAATCACACACACACATAATCACACACACCCACACACATACATACACATATATATTAACAATATATATATATATAAGCAATATATATTTACTGTATATATATATTGTAGCCTATCCAGTTTAAATATATTCATGTAGTCACGTTGCAATCAAATCACTGAAAAAGCAATTTATAATATTCATGAATGTAAAAATTCATATATATGAAAACATCCACTATTTCTCGAGTGGATTATTTGTCTATATGACACAAGTCCGTTTCTTTGAAATTATATACTGAAAAATACTGAAAGATATGGTATCACTCCAAATGCAAATATATACAACACTGCGAGCTGAAAAGATTTTCGGTCTAAGGTCTGTTTTCCTTGAAGCTAGCTTTCATAACAATACAGCTATGGTAGATAATTCAGATTATATTCTCTAGATGGAGGCGGAGGAATCTCTCCATATAAAATAAAGCGATACTATTCCAGCATAATACCTGTCAAAAACGTCAGATATACTTTTATGTGAATTGGCAGGTCTGCTGGTGATGAGAATATCTGAGCGCTCTCTCTAAGAGCAAATGTCAGTTTCTCGTTCCTTACCTACGTACAGTGTAGTGTCTATGGACTCTGCTTAGCTTCCAAGTAAATGTTACCGTTCTTTTACATGTTCATGTATGGAGGCGCTCGTGGTGTTGTGGTTATAACCGTAGGAAATGGGTTCGGTGGCCCGAGTTCAAATCCTGTCTAGTATAGGTCTTTACTTCTTCTAATCATATTATAGAACTTATCTTATGCTGCATTCTTGCCCCCTCGTCTACTCTACTATGCGCCCTATTCTATGTCGGTTGGGTCGTCTATCATTTATCTGAGTGTCTGGATTCTTTTTCTCTGTCCTTTTAGTTTACACTATAAACCGCTATTTTGTTGTATATATAAATATAAGTGCATGTTATTAGTATGTAGATATGTCCAACATATCGAACTCTGGTTTCGACCGGGGTGTCCGGTGGCTTCGGCCCTGGACCTTACAAAATAACATCGTTGATCCTACCAGGCAACACCTGCCCCCTTTATTTAAAGGGACAAGGCTCGGTTTATTGCCTAGTGCCTGCCGCGCCCCCTTGTGGGGGATGCCGACGGGATCAATGCATTTTTTGCACCCGCCACCCATGTGTCTTGGCTTGTGGGTAGTCCCACAATAATAGGGCCTTGTGCCTAACCCGTACACGTGGGGTACGTGGTAAATATCTTAGTATGTAGATATGGTCAACAGTATTAATAATGTAAAACAATTTTATTAACAATTGAGGTTTAAATAAGATTTGAACTTGAGTCTTCCTCATCTCTGTGTGCGTTGTTGTAAAGAATACAAAGATGTGGATATTTTTCAGATGTCTTTATTTAGCCCAAGTTAACCATCACGCGTGAGATGAATAGCCATCTTGGGGACACCTCTGCCTCCATCGGAAATCACAGCTATATTCCCTAAATTCTAAATCCACACCCTCACTCACAAAGCGAACTGACCAACCAGAGAATAGCCATAGTCAGTGAAAGGCTAAGCCCTGTAAATTTACTTTTTCGTTTTTTCCATGATTCCAAATTACAATTATTTTTTCAATATCTTCTCTACCTTACATACTTTTTAGGCAATCAATCAGTTTTGTAATACCTAGACATACATATAGAAGAGAGCACCTTTTGGTTTGAATTCAGAGTTTTTCTTCTCCTAGATCGGTTGCCATACCAAGGTTAACAAATCTTAGGCAGTCCTACAGGAATGGGAATAGTTGGATTCGTACCTTTCTCAAGGTATTAACACTATTTTAAATGCAATCTGCCACATCCAGTATTTGAACTAGTCTTGCCGTGTTCATTTCCAACGACAGTAACCATTACACCACGCACCTCCACAAGAACAATAGTATCCTTATTGTTTTAATACCATATTTCAGTTATTGCATTCTCCAGATTTCTTTAAAACTATTTCTCATGTATGCTTAGAATGTATTAAACTGATTAGTCTGATACAATTGCCTCATACTTTTGAGAAAAGTTGAATCCAACAATACGCCTCAACCCGTTCCCTATGGGTACAATGTGACACAACGTTGCAATATGTAACATTCAGTGCGGATAGCACTCGCTATTCCCTAGTAATGGAACTGCGAAACTAGCTTGCTAACCATTATACCATGATGGGTAACTATTAGAACAGAAAGGGATCTTTAACCTTGTTAAGGTAACTAGTTTAGGAGAAGGAAAACTCTGAATTCAGTCCAATTTTCTAAGGATCAGTATAATTTACATTAAAATTCTAATCGTGATTATCATATCAAAAATAGTTTACATATATAATCTATTCTATAATTTGATGGGTAGTTTCCAGTGGTAGTAGCTAACATGCTAGACAGTAATATTTGCTTAGAATTTGCTTAAAAATTTACCTTGTGTCGAACCTGCTCGTGCCCGAATATTTTTCAAAGAACCCACTAATATACAACAAACCTAAGTTAACAATAATTTCCCCCATAAACTAGTCGACCTGCAAATAAAATAGTATCTTTAAACTATCCACCAAAACAAGGGTGTCCCATCGTAGTGTACTCGTTAACAAACAAGTAATGTAGATCCATAACTACTGAATGATGAATTCTATCCTCGCCGGATGTCCCATGCATGCCACCTTAACTCACACAAAATAACAATTAAAATAATAACACAAACTATGTTACAGAAATGAAATGCACAAATACTATACATTAGATGAACAAACAATAACCAACATTATACACAGGCAAATAAAATCCATTGAACGAGCAAAACAAATAAACCTATTATCTACTACACTAAATTCAAAAGTCTAATATAATAGTACAAAAAACACAAACTCCTATAAATGCACCTGAAATCAAAGGTATATAATCTATAATTTCACATGCCTATTACTGGAGAGTCTCTCGCAAAACACTAATTCCTAAATTGGTCACATTACAACCATTCTCTTCTGTCATTCAAATACTAACTTTAAGAGACGAACGCCATGAAACAACATATGACTACAAGACATCATATAGCACTGACAAATTCATATCAGCTGATATACGAAAATCTGCATTAACACTAAAATCTCATATAAGAATCACAACAAAAAACGTTTACAAATTATAGATGCTATTAGTATTAAAAGGAATAACCTAACATTAATAAAATATCATTTAACACTGGCGGTTACATATTAAACCTCTTTAACTAATGCTCTAACCAAAGCACTCTACTAATAATAAATCATCCAACTGAATAAACATCGCACTCACATTAAAGTAAAACAAGCAATACATACGCACTATTATATATATATATATATATATATATATATATATATATTATATATATATATATGTGTGTGTGTGTGTGTGTGTGTGTGTATGTGTGTGTGTGATCCTATCCATGGCAAACGGTTTGGTTTAAATAAATAAAGGGCTTCCCATTCGTGCGATAAAGGTTTGCAAGTGAGTCTCAAAGAAACATTACTAATGAATATCAAGTTCTATATTCGCTGCATCCTCCATATCTGTGACCTTGTGTCATATCCTACCCGAGGCAAAAGGGTAGGGTATATACCTACCATATTTCATCGTTATATATTCGTATTTCTTTTTCTGTTTTTTAGTTAATTTGTCTTTACTGAGAATGAATCGTAATAGAAATAATCACCTTCAAAATCTGCAGCAATGGTTAAATCGAAGTTGGTAATTGTGTTTAATGGCATATCAACCCTTGGGAGCTATTTAATGCCAAATCTTTATATTGTTTTTTTTTGTATATATGCTTTTAAGCAAATAGTTGGTAGGTAGATATTTTTGTTTGGATTTATGAACTGGTGATCATAATTATTATTACCTTAATATATATTAATAATTTGGTTGATCTAACAAAGTCGTGATTGACCCTCAGCCACCGCCTTTTAGCACCTATATGATAAACAATGTTGGGTGTTTGCAATAAGTGCAATTTCAATAATATGGTCTGGACAATCATATGGGTGCTAAACTTGACATGACAAGCCGATTGATCATATTGGGCCTCTCCAACTGCTTGTCTAGCCCACGGAAGGATCGACGTCGAGTGTTATATGTCGAGAAACCATTCATTACCCGCTTAGCCACGACGGACCGATTAGCCATGACGATGCTGTTCTCGAGCATCCCGGGTCGTCACCCACGTCCAACAGGTGGCCCAAATTGGGGTGTCTTTACCTTTCTATAAGCACTTTACAGCCCCCGCTGACAGGGTGGGGATAGTTCAAAGGAATAAATGTAAGTCATCATTCATTGGCAATTCAGTCTCGAAAGACTATGATAAAAGTTTTTGTGTGCCCCTGAGGTTGCAGCGCCTCCTGTGACTATGAAGTCCTATGTTTGAGAAACATTCTCGACCACAGATTTTGCATTTGTAGGTTGTCCCTGTAGATGATGATGTCACGATGCTTTGTTGCCGTTGCTTCTTATGGACCTCTTAGCTTCATGATGTTGTATCAGGGTGAATTCTGACGTGTACAGGCCTCTATGGAGATTCTGCCGCCACCGAGGGCGGTCTTGAGCCAAATTTTCCCAGCTGGAAGGACAATGCCAAAGCACCTGAGATCATTTTGCAGACATCCTTGAATCGCAGTAGGGGGCGACCAATCTGTCTTTTACCAGATGTTAGCTCTCCATACAGGATGTCTTTCGGGATTCGTCCATCATCCATCCGACGTACATGACCCAACCATCGGTGTGACAGGGTGGGGATAGATCAAAGGAATAAATGTAAGTACTAATATCCCAAATAGAAACATGTTAGAAAGCTTTGAGAATTCTTTATGTGAAATATGAGAATTTCGAGATGCCTCTTGTAAATTCAGTATAAAAGGTTACAGCCCAACAATTACATAAATATCGATGTCATATTTGTGCTTGGAAATCTTCTATTAACTCTAAAAATTAAAACTAAAAACCCAGGTAAACTGCAGTTTGCACATAATTGTATTATTTAATAATGAAGAAAGCCAAAATTTAAAACTAATTTTCTCCTTTAATAAAAAAATATTTACTGGAAGTTAATTATTTCCAAAAGTTAAGTATCTTGTTAAATACTTGAATAATATCAGCTGACAAAAGCTAATGTATTTTTAAATAAATTTACTAACTTTTCCAAAAAGAATATCAACCAGCTCTTTAAAAATCCTCAGAAAGTCCACTGATTAGAAGACATTTTTTTTTGTCTTGAAGAATTGCATAATTGCTGAAAAATATTAAAAAGAAAAATCTTTGGCTTTGAAGTTATCCTATTAAGCGATGAATATTTTGACGGAATTACCAGCGCCTAATTGCATCTTCTACGTTGGCTTTGTGATAATATTCTTACTAACATATCTGTCCTCGAAATACACACTGCAACATTGAATGATTGGGCATAAGTATTTACAAATCTTTGATTAGTTTTTAAGGGCCATTCCGGGGCCTTATAGTGGAAGCGCTTAACTGATGGAATCCTTGATGAGGAGTCCGTCCACAATGTGAATCCTTTGTTACTAAAGTGTCCTTAGTTACTGGTAATCGTATAAGTCCTTCGTGAGTATTGGTATAGATCCCGGCAATCCTATGTGTGTCCGTCATCAAAGAGGACAGTTTTAATTATGACCAATGTGGGGGTTTTAAGTATCTTATCAGGCCAGTAGTACTGCCAGTGATTGGCTACAAGAATCAATCACGTGACCTTGGCTAGTCTTTAAATAGAGGTGGTATTTCGAGCACATCTTATATCAAAGTAATCCCAGCACTAAGAAAATAAATTTGCATATCCAAAGGAGGACTAAACATCAATATATATATATATACAAGGTGTGTCAAAAAAGTATAGAGTTTTGTTTACTATTGACATACTTTGTATTCTGAAAAAAATAACGTTCCATTCATTAATTTTTTTCAGAATACAAGCTGTGTCAAAAAGTACATAATCCCGATACTTCTTTTTACATACCTTGTATATATATATATATATATATATATATATATATATATATACATGGGCGGGAGTATATATATATATATATATATATATATATATATATATATAGAAAGAGAGAGACAGAGAGAGAGGAGGAGATATACAGATAGACAGAGAGAGAGAGGGGAGATAGACAGAGAGACAGACAGAGATAGTGAAAGAAAGAGAGAGAGAGGGTAAAAGAGAGAGAGGGGAAAAGGGGAGAGAGAGAGGGAGACTGTCAGATAAGCACACACACACATATACAGAGATAGAGATAGATAGAATTAAAAGCAACTTACTTGCTGTTATTTCATAATAGTGTTCAACATCAATTGCTGTAGCCACGTGTATGTTTTAAGATCTCCATAAAACCGTCAATAATAGCGAATTAAAAGGGGGTTTCTTACACGAACACTTACATTAGCGTTACTGACAGTTTCACGAGGTATTCTCAATCATCAAATGCGTAATATGATTATTTTCCAAAGTAGAATTCACTTAATATTTATATCTTGCAAGCGCCACAAAAATAGCGGGTTGTTTAGAACATTATATTTTGCAAGCGCTGACCGCAGGTGTCACGCCTCCAAATTTATTGAAAGGAGGTGACAGGTTTCGATTTGCAATATATGAATATAAATAGAAAATGAATATATAGAATATACATATTTTTTATTATTATTCCATAGAATTTTCTCTGCTTGTCTTGGGAAAAAAATGATATCAATGATCTAAACCATTTAATCTTGCTTGTTTCAGGAATATTTTTTGAAGCAGAATGTTCAGCTATTGAAGAAAACATTTTTTTGCGTCTTATATGTTCTTAATTTATGTACTGCCAAATCATCATCATCATCATCATCCGGTCACGATAGTAGCACTGATATCCATGACAATCTCTTACCAACCGTCCCTATCATTTATTGCCCACGGAGCATGCAGCATCCGCGCAGAGCTGGTCAATGTAGGTCTTTGCAGGACGACCCACACTGACATGCCAATGTGCTGCTTTTCACTGGAGAACGTCACTGATGAGTTCGTCCTTGTTTCTATAGCTGTGTTCAGCATGTCTTGTTTGTTTCACTTTGATGATTTGTGTGATAGGGAGCAAATGGCCGTACAGCTGCTTTTTTACGGGATGTTGTTGTTAAGTATCTGGTCGGCATCCTAGGTTCCAGATGTAATAAGTAAGTAAGCAAGCCAATAAGAATCCGGTGTTAAAGTATTCCTTGTAAGTCCTTCGTCCAAGAGAATCCAAATGTCAATGAAATAAGCTCAGAATGTTGTCTCTATTAATACAGCAGAAGCAGCAGCAGCAGTGCCAGTGATTGAACAATAGAAATGCCTTCGGTGGTCACGTGGTAGTCAACGAGTCTATATTTAGGAGTGACCATTTGCCCCATGCCTTATATCTAAATAACTCAACAGTTGTTTCCATGGTTTGTTTAAGATCACATCTAACATTCCTGAGCATCTCCCACATAGCTTATTCTCTAAGCACTTCATTAGGGTCCACGATGCAGCTGTACAGTAGCACTGATACTGTGGCTTTGAAGAATTGTCACTAGCTTTTCAGTGAGATCGGACTTCTATATAATAGATAATCTGTCTATAGCAGACCATGACTTCACTGAGCGTACATCAACATCGCTTTCTGTGGATTACTTCTGACTACCTAGGTACGTAAATTGTTCCACCGACTTTATAGGCTTGCCTTTTAAAATATATGTACTCAGTTTTATCGGAGTTCACATGGAGGCCGATGTTCCCTGCTGCCTTCTCCAAGCTGGGATATAGCAAGTATTTGGCTTGTGTAGGTGTATTTGCAATTAGTGTCAAATCATCTACGTAGTCAGCATCCGTAATAGTCTCTGCGGGATATTGTCTGCATCTTACCTTTCTAAGTATGAGGATTTTCTTTTCTGTTAAATAAAAAATAACATACAAATAAGGTGAATATATTCTAAGAGGGCAAATTTCATAATTTCTCCCAGTTTGGGGATAGATAGTACCACTAATGTCTTTATTTCTTCTTGCTTTTGTGGCATCCGACAAAACGGAGAAGATAAAGTATTTAATGCTTTATCTTATGAGGGCGTGAGACAAGGACATTTTTATGTGGGCCCACCCACAAATCGAAGCTTATGGGTGGTAGGCTAAAAAAATGCGTCGATCCCGTCGGCATTCACCCTCAAGTGGGGCGCCTCCTGGGATCGACACTATTAATTTTACTTTACCGGTCCAGTAACCGAAGCACACTGGACCCCAGGCAAGTTTGTTTCTTTTTAGTTTGGTTTAGTTTTTTGTTTAATGGCATATCAATCTTCGTGGGTTATTTAATCCCAAATTCATCCTTGTGGAACATGAGTGTTACTATTTAGCCCATAGCTGGGGGGGGGGATCATAGTGGCTTCATACCTATCCCAAGTGTACGGTATCCAATCGTGCCGTAATGGTTAGCAAGCTATTCTCGCCTATCCATTGCTACGAAATAGCGAGTTCAATCCTTGCTGAATGCCTCGTTCTTGCGACCTTGTGTAACGTAACCTCTGTGGCGAATCGATTGGATAAAAGAAAGGGTCCCATCTTGGCGCAATATTTAGATAGTTATACTCGCGGATCAGTTACTACTAAATAGCGAGCTCGATCCCTGCTTGATGACCCATGCGTGCGACCTTGTGTCATATCCTACTCCAGGCGAAGGTATTGGGTGAAATATTTACCGTTCCCCCAGGGTATTAGTCAGAAAGTGAATGTAACGGCGCGAATAGAATTCGAACTCACCTAATGCAATATTACAAACCAAACTGGTAGACACTACACCACTCTCATAGAGTAATTAGCCACTATCCCACGGATATACTTACGGTCTTCAGTAAAATAGATTCAATCGGCGCTGATTTGAGGTTATAGTTTCGCATTGTTTGCAATGTAAACTATATAAGTAAACTTGGGAAAATTCACGTCGAAAAGCTTAGGTCGAACTCTAGAGTCATCATGTTGTAATTGGGGAGTATTCACGGAACTTCGAACCGAACCCTATCCTTTAGTACACCGGGGAAGACACTTCTCGTTCTATTAATCATGGTCGGGTTCATGTTTTAAGTTAAGTTACGTATTCTATGCTATTATCGCCCGATCAGGATTGAACCTGTAACCTACAGACGATTACCACTTAGAACTGTATCAACTCACCCCTTATATCCGATGCGTCTTGTGTCCAAGTGGACATTACGACATGAAACCCATCGCGTTCAACAAGAAGTACCGGACTTCGAAGAGAAGGTTTGCGGGTTCGACAAAAACACCCAAAGAAGGCAGAGTTAATTAAAAATCTTTCCGACACATCGGTGTTACTTAGAAAGTACTCATTGTATCACTCACCCTAACCCCCAAAAGTGTTGTATCCAGGGTATGACACTAAATCTGCTATTCAGTTCAAAAGATCTGGGGAGTGTGGAGTATCACTTCATTGTCATTACTACCAGTTCCACTCTGAACCTGAATTGTACATTTTAGAGTCACATCTAGGCATGAAGTATATCAGTTTGAAAACTATTAGAATTGTTTGTCTGAATTTTTTAAGATGAGACTTGATAATTTGTATCATCTAGATTTTTCGGACTGAAGAAATTCGGAGGGCACATCGGCCGAAATGTTGTGTATATAATAAAAATAATGTGAACAACAGTCCGAGAAAATCTAAATACTATAAATTATGAAGGTTCATTAAAAAAAAAATTCAGGCAGAGGGCCAGTTTAGCTCAGTCGGTAGAGCTTCGTCTTGGAACCACAAGGTTCCGGGTTCGATACCGCCCTCACCAACTCTGCATATGTGTAGCACATGGATTTTGCGGTAAAGTGAGGTTTCTGATGGGCACGCCCAACTCAGACGCTAAAAACAATCTCTTGGTCTAGAGAATGTTAAAAAGGATATAGACTCCCTCGCTGTCCGGCTGATAGTAGCTTTAGACCACTAAGGCGACTTTACTTACTTTGTATCGCTAAAAGATTGTCTTCAAGCATATAAGACCGCCACACCTTGCATTAAACAGAACACGAATGTACACAAAGGACTAACGGGTGATAAACTGGTTTCAAGTCTGAAATGTTGGTTACGGGCTCAAGTGAGACAGAGATTTGATTTCACATTCAATAATTGGATTACTCTCTGCTCGTCCATTTAATTTTTTTTGTAAATTTTCCTCGTCTTGACATATCTAGTTTGAATTAAAAGCGGCAAAACAAAAGAAAGGAGAAACAAGTTTTCAACTTGCCAAGGCGGAAAAAGAGGTCCATGCTGAAGTTGCCATTAGATTGTCATTAGAATAATAGAGTAATCAATTTCCAACGAGTGAAAGATTTGCTGGTAAGATGAGATGTATAGACTTCATCTGCAAAGCAATCACTGAACGACGAACAGAACAAATTTATTGTAGTTTTTAGAATAATTACTATTTTATTCACCATAAGCTTCATCTCGTTCAAACAAAGCAGACAGAAAGACTAGAATTATATTGACTTTCAAATAAACTCAAATTCCAAAACAAAGATCATTGTCCAACAAGCTAAGAGTTTATTTAAGTGTGGAAATGTCGGGAAATAAACATCTCGATATATATATATATATATATATATATATATATATATATATGTACAGTTGTGTGAGTGGGGTGTATGTGTGTGCTGAAAAGGATGTGTTTACATGTTATATATATATATATAATATATATATATAAGTGTGTGTGTGTGTGTGTGTGTGTGTGTGTATGCCTTTATGAATACGTGTATGGTTTTCTATACACATAAATACAGGCCTGCTTATATATATATATATATATGTGTGTGTGTGTGTGTGTGTATGTGTGTGTGTGTGTGTGTGTGTGTGTGTGTGTTTTGTATAAATGAGCTAATACCTATATAGACATGCAGGGTTTTATATAAAAACGTCATTATTTTAAATAAAGTGCATATATATATATATATATATATATATATATATATATATATACATATATATATATATATATATATATTATACATGAGTGTGTGGTTCTGCATATGTGGGCGTTTGTGCCTGATTATGTGTACGACTATGTTTTGTGTGTGTGTGTGTACAAATACTTAATATAAATATAGTGCCCTATTTATTCTCAAACATATTTTTGCAATAATTGTATATACATATGTAGGTTTATATATATATATATATATATATATATATATATATGTGTGTGTGTGTGTGTGTGTTTGTTATAATATATATACATATATATTTATATATGTGTATGTGTGTATATGTGTGTGTGTGTGTGTGTGTGTGTGTGTGTGTGTGTGTGAGAGAGTGTTTTTGTGTGTGTGTGAAATTGTCTCTGAGTGTGTACGTGTGTGCACATGTTTGCGCGTCGATATGGTATGATATCGGGCATGAATATGTACAATCGTAAGAAATTCTATAAAAATTACTTTTCTTATAAACTAAAGATACCAGAATTGTACATTTTGCACCCGAGAAGGATATTATTAGATATTGTTCATTGTCAAAACCTGCAACATTAAATCTCTGAAACCAAAAACATTAACATGCAGCTGTTAAAAAAATAAGTACAGCACTTATCTATATTTATGCAATTTTATTAATTGCTGGAGATTTTCAATGCTGTAGTCTTATTGTAAAATGATCCTCTAGACATAATAAAATCTTGGTATCTTTGGTTTAGAAGGAAAGTAACTTTTTATAAGATAGAATCATTAAAAATGTACTTATGAGGGATAGGTCCATTTCACACGCGCGCACACACTCACACACACATACATATTTATAGGTGGAACTGTGTTTGGATGTGGGTGTGTAGATGTGTGTATCTGTGGGTGGAGTCTGTGTATGTTTATGTATGTATGCATGCATGGTCATTTTATACACAAATACACACACACACACACACAATCACAAAAACACACACATACACACACACACACACACATATATATATATATATATATTATATATATATATATTAATATATATAAGTGTATTTTGGCAGCATTTTTTCTTTTTGCAAGTTTTGTTGAACTGTACAGACAATTCCTGTCAGACAAGTTTTTCGTTGATCCGTTCCAATTTTCGGGCCATCTTTCTGGTGTCAGGGTGTAACTGGTGTAACAGTCCCCCAAAGGTTTCAAAACGAGCGCTTTTGGCAATACAATTTGCCATCCTCAGGTAGGAAACGATGGTATGATTTCGTGTCTCGTTTTTAACGAGAACGAGTAGTAGCAAGGAAGTAGAAGTGGGAGGTAATAACCTTTAGTAGTAGGAGGTGTAGGAATTGTAGTGGTTTGCGCGAGCGTTGCAGTAGTGATTTATGTGGGTGAGGGGCACAAGTTGTGAGAAGGGGAGGGGTATAGTGGAAGGAGGATAGGCAGAAAATTATAAACATTTGAGAATATGTTGACTTATTTCAAAGTTTATTTTGTTTAAGATAGTTTTTTTTGTTTGATATATAAAGCTTCGATTATTTGAAGTTTTTTTTTCTTTATGTAGTGTGCGTGTATTTTCGGTTAAAATTTTGCGGTAGGTAGAGGGGGGCATGAATGTGTTTTAAGGTGTTGATTAATGGAGATGGAATCATATATATATATATATATATATATATATATATATATATATATGTATGTATATAAATATATATGTATATATAAATATATATATATATATATATATATGTATGTATATAAATATATATGTATGTATATAAATATATATATATATACAGGGTGCGATGGGTAAATGGTCGCCATTTCAAATTATTAATTTTGTGCATGTGCTTTGTTTGTTTCACTGTGTAACACACTAGAGTCAATTGAGCACTGTCTGTGAGGAAAGTAGCACCATAATTCAATTCACGCCTTTTCAAATTTGCAAACGGCATACTGTACTGCTTGGGATTCACGCCTGAAGCTACAATACGAAGATCTCAGTTCAATTGCAGAGAAATTGAAAATAGTTAGATGAGGCTAATGGTGATTACGAAGGTACAACAGCTATAAAGATATAATCTATATATGTCCGTATATATATATGAGTATGTAAACATTGAAGCTTCCCTAACATGAGATTGCGACCTCTCAGAACAATCGTTTGCTTAATCTGTCCGCACAAAATGTGTCGATAAGGATTAAAAGCAAATGTTACATAATCTATGCATAGATTATTGTAAACCCCCTATATTTCTGAAGGGATGGCCCCTTTTCATATCACGGGCAGGACTTTCCATGGAATATTACAGAAAGCCCGCGAAATACGTGAAGTCACGTGGGACTGAGTTAATCCAGCAGTACCTGCTTGGACATCTGATAAGAAGCATGGGCTCATTATGCACACACGCGTTGTGTTAGAAGAAGAATTTTAGTTAAGTAAATGAAAGTTTAAATAAATAATACGGTGTTGCTGCTTGGTGAATGCCTTGGCAAAAAGACTGACCAAGAAGAAGGAATGTATCAAAGACGAACAACCAACAATAATCTAGAAATAGAAATCAACACGGAGAAAAAGAATAGAAACGACTAGAGATCACCAAATGACCAAAGAATAAAGTAATGCAAAATGCATATGCATTTCTCTATCTACCTGTGTCTATCTCTCCCCCTCTCCAATAAAAGAACATTTGTGTATATACCCAACATGGGTATATGTGTATGAGTATGTAACACAAATACCTTGTCCACACCATGGTGTTTGGAGTGGTTACTAGCGATGATGATGTTATGCCTTCATGAATCTTCCACCGTAGAAGGACTAGATCAAGTGCCTAAAAGAGGTAGTGCTGCCCTGGATTCAGAGGGTAGCAGGTGAAAGACCCTTCATTTGACAACAGGAATTTGCGCCGTGTCACACCAGCAGGAGAACCCAGTCCTGACATTCAATTTTTTTTCATGATAGCCTAACACTCCAAATTGCAATCCTCTTAATTACTATGTATGGACGCGGTTGAACGGATAATCAGCAAAACTTCTTGCAACACCAAAGATAGGGGTGAAGAAATTACTAAATTTCTTGTTTTCAATTAGTCCGTGATTTGACATGTCCACTTTTGTACCCCCAATTTCGGGGCTTTAAATTCTCATAACTTTTGAACCACTGGGGATATTTGCATAATTCAAACAGTTCTTAACTCCATTTAAACGGCTCTATATAACTAATGTGATTAAATAACAATAGCCTCAAATACAAAAATCAACTGGGAATGCTACAACAAGAGAGACTTGTCCAACGGAACACATATAAAGATATGAATATGTGAGGTCATTTGTAGTCAATTTACATAGTAGTATTCATAGTTGAGTTACTACTGATCAAGAGTAGTTAGTCATACTGTTGGAGAACTGTGTGTTGACTATTATTTATATTCTTGTACAAAAAGTAATAAACATTTTCTGGGTTTTCAATGTTGTTAATTGATTAATTCAGTCACAACACACAGTATGATAATTTAATTATTACAATGACTGATATATTTACTTAAGAGCTATTGCTAGATAGTTCAATATGTAAAAAGTATATAATCTTCATTTAACTCTCTCTCTCTCTCTCTCTCTCTCTCTCTCTCTCTCTCTCTCTCTCTCTCTCTCTCTCACCTGTTTTTTTTGCTTCTTTTTTTTTTAAAGGCAAGGATATTGGCAGCATTTACTAATGGGTAATTCCATGTCAAATCATCCAGGCGATGTCACCCACCCCTTCAACTTTTCTGAAATTTTGTACAGGTGTGATATATGTTAAAGTTAGACAATCCCCAAAATTTGAGCTTCCAATTCTAAAAATTGGCGGAGTTATGTTAATTTTTTGCTCTCCAAGTTTGAGGGGGGAGGCACGAAAAACCGCGACTTTTTAAAATCTATTTCTGTCTGTAAAAGGAGCTCCTAAAAAAGGTTTATAAAAGCATTTTGCCTGGGGAATCCAAGAATGCTATTGAAAAAGTCTGAACCTTAACTAATTTTAAGTTATTCATGATATTTGATTTTTTTTCAAAGCAAGATCCCAATGAGGCATTAACTCTCTGACAAAGATTTTTTTCTATTACTTTTTCATATATATTGAACATTATTTGTCCCAAATTTTTCAGACTTTTTCAATAGAATTTTTGGATTTCTTGGGTAAACATGCCTTTATAAACTAATTTCTAGGAGTAGGTATGCTCTAGAACTCATTTCACAGACAAAAATAGATTACAGAAATCCGACATTTTTTGGCCAACCCCACCAAATTAGGAGAGTTAAAAATCGACATAACTCAGCGAATTTTTGGAATTGAAAGCTCCAATTTTGGGGAATGTCTAAGATTAACACAGTCCACACCTGTTTCAGAAGAATTGAAGGTGTTGGATGACAATTTTACTTTCTTCTGGATGATTTGACATGGAATTGCCTCAATGTAAACAAGAAGACCATCAAAAAGGCTTGAAGGATATTTCGAAGACGTCTAGAAAGCGTACTTGAAGCCAACAGCAATTTCTCTGAATAAATTTAATCTATAGTATTTTTAAGATACTTTCAGGTAATTTTGGTAAATATATCTGATAAAAGTAAGATGTCGGAGTTATTTCTATTTGTGTGTAATAACAATTTACTCATTCACCCCCCTCTCTCTCTCTCTCTCTCTCTCTCTCTCTCTCTCTCTCTCTCTCTCTCTCTCCTCTCTCTCTCTCTCTCTGTGTGTGTAGAATTAAACAAAAGCACATCTCCTGTTTAACAATTTTATTTCACAACACTTAAAATTACATTCATGCCTCCACTCTAATTACGAAAATATTATAACGGAAAATACACATATTCTGTACAAAGAAAAAAATAAACAAAAACTCCAAATACTAGAAGCTTTATACATAAAACAATACAAACCATCCTTAAACAAAATTAATTTCCAATACAGTACATACATTCGAAAATGCCTATAAAACCTTTCTCACCAATTCTTCTCCTTCCAGTCTCCACATTAATATAATTTTTTTAAAAACTGGAATACATCACCCCTGATGATGGCACTTCGAAGTGCCGAAAGTACTCGGGAACTGAACTTTGGTGGACTTATCCACCAATTCCACCCAAACATTAAAAAGTTGGCCAGAAAATTAGAAAAGATAAAAAATAAAATTATTAAACAGATGTGCCTTTTTTTTAATTCTACATGTATAAATGAAAGAATGCTGCCCAAATACCCACACACACACACACTATATATATATATATATATATATATATATATATATGGGGCGTTTGTGTCGGATTTATAAAAGAAAACACATTTGGACCCAAATGATTGTGTACTCAGTAATCAAAACAGACATGCATTTTGAAGCAAGGATTGTAAATTAACAACCCGTACATCACACATAATTTTGAGATCTCAGTTTCTTCATATCTAACTTAAGTCACGAGCTAAAGATATTTGTCAGATGTTTTGTGAACTAGAAATTGCCATTTTTTTTAATTAATTCTATTATATTTTATTTCTGAACACGATAATTTCATGAACCTGCTTGTTAGTAAAAAGAAATAAAAACAGAAAATTCATAAAGAAAAACTAAAATGCAGAGTATTGATAAATGAAGCAATTACTGCTTATTACTTTCGTTTGAATCGCTTCTTACAAAATTGCTCCTATTGTGTTGGATTTACATAGCCAACTCATATATATAAATATATATATAATATATATATATATATATATATATATATACTAAAGATATTTTTATCAAAACATTACTGTTTTCATAAAAGTCTACGTTATGAGCCTCCGGTAAGTCCGATGTGTGTTCCTTGAATTCTGATATAACCATATTATATAATAATAATCTTTAGACTTTGGCAACTATTTTTCTCTAATTATACAAATCATTATACAAATCATTAATGATGTTCTCCTATTTCTATAACACTAGTAATTATTTCTCTAAATGTTTGAGATGAGGGCTTGATGATTAGTATTATCTGCGTTGTTCGGACTATTGTCAAGGGCAGGATAACATAGAATAATAATTAACACAGCTTAACGCCTCTACCCCAGCTGTGGTTAGCGGAATGAGAACATGATACCCCCGTGGACTGAATAAAGGGTTAGGTTCAAAGTTCCGTGATGGCTCCCGATTATGACAAGAAGGTTCCTGATTACGACAAGAACGTTCCCGAGTCCGAAAAGAAGGTTCCCGAGTCCGACAAGAAGGTTCCCGAGTCCGAAAAGATGGTTCCCAAGTCCGAAAAGAAGGTTTCCGAGTCCTAAAAGGTTTCCGAGTCCGACAAGATATAGCTGAAGAAGGTCGGAGGGCACATCGGCCGAAACGTTGTACAAATAACAATGAAGATGAGGACAATAGTCCAAATATCGCAGATAATACAACTAATAATTATATCTTTTTTTGTTGTTGTATTGTTCTTTTAACCTGACCACAAGTTGGTGCTTCACCGACATCAGCTGAGTCCCCTGGGTGAATGTGTACGATTATATAAGACTCAAAAGACCTAATGATCTTGGGATAACATCCCTGACGATTTGATCTAGTGCACTTTTAAGGTGGAATTCTTGGTTTGCTTTGATTTCATTTTTTTGCTTAATTCCATTTCAAGTCTGTTATTTAGTGCCAAAACTTTTTTAATATGATTTGTAGGTAAATATTTTGTTTTTAAACTAATTGTTAGAGTGTGTGACAAAGTTTGGTACTCAAGTTTTCTTTACGTGTCGTTCTTGATATTACTAGAAGTGGTCGTCCTGGCGTCATTAATAGTAGTAGTAGTAGTTGTTGTTGTTGTTGTTGTTGTTGTTGTTATACTACTGTGGTGGTTGTAGTTGCATTAGTTGCAGTATTACTATGTATTTATCTAAACCCCTCACTATGGACAGTGTTAAGTATCTGGCAGCCATCCTTCGTTCCAGATGTAATGAATAAGTAAGCAAGCCAATAAGAATCCAGTGTTAACGTATTCCTTGTAAGTCCTTCGTCCAAGAGAATCCAAATGTTAATGAAATAACTCAGAATGGTATGTCTATTAATACAGCAGAAGCAGCAGCAGCAGTGTCAGTGATTGGACAATAGAAATCCTTCTCAGGTCACGTGTTTATAGGCGAGTCTATAAATAGCAGTGACCATTTACCTGATGCCTTATATCATAGGGCGCTTCACGTGGTGTAATGGTTAGCAAGCTAGTATTCGCAGACCATTATTAATGAGTTCGATTCTCATTTGGTGCCCCATACTCCTGGCCTTGTGCCATATCTAAGTTAAGCTTAGTAAATAACTATATCATAAACTGCAACAGACAGGATGTGACACTTGACCAATTTTTAAATGGCTTTAAATTCAGAGTTCTCCTTCTCCAGAAATGATTATCAAACTAAGTCTGCCCTAAAATCTACCTGTAGCAGGGAGTGGATAGTTTGATACGTGCCTTTTCGAAGGGAATTAGAACGAAGTGAAACGTAAAGCACTTCGACCATGATTTGAACTCGGGCCAGTGATTTCATTTCTTACGAGCATAACCGTTACGCTAAACGTACCACCAAAGCTGTACTATTAGTAGTTGCAGTAATAGTCATATGAAGGGTTATTTATATAATGGGCAAGTTTATCTTAGTTGGTTGAGCATCTGGTTATGCCTTGAAAACACAACCGAGTTCGCTGCCGGCTCTGGTCAACTCAGCATATGGGTAACACAGCGTGGATCTGTGCTGTAAAGTGGGGAAACTGATGGTAAGGTGTGACGTTCCAAAACAGACGCAAAATCAATATTTCTTATCTAGCGCTTGTGAATGGGCGATTGACTCCCTTGCTGTCCATGTGATACCGACAATAGGCCACTTCGCCTAAAAGCCAAATTATTATTATTATTATTATTATTATTACGGATAATAATAATAATAATAATAATAATAGTAGTAGCATTGTTGGATTTTAACAGCATGTTAACCTGTCTAGGGTTATTCCATTCCTCAAGGTTAGGTAATCAAGTATTCCTATCGGATTTGAATAATTGGTCAGCGTGTACTTAGGGGTTATGAGATTAGGTGATGTAACCACTCACCGGAGTTCCAGAACTGGGGCCTCACTATATGATACAGTTTAGTGTCATACCCAGGTTTCAGCTTATTTGGGGAGGCATAGCCCTTACCGCTCTGAAGGAGATAGAGCCATGGTATTTTAAACCCCACCGAATGGTGCAGTAGTATATATAAGTAAAAAGTCGTCGGGGTGGCCTAATGTCGATATCAGCCAGACAGCAAGGGAGTAACTCCTTTTCAATAGCGCTAGACTAAGGAGATTATTTTAGCGTCTGAGGTGGAGCACCATACCTACCATCTGCTCCTTACTTTACCGCACAGATCCCTGTGCTACTCATACACTGAGTTGGCGAGGGTCAATAGTAAACCAGGAACCGTGGAATTCCTAGCCGAACACTCTACCGACTGAGCTAAACCGGCTATATATATATATATATATATATATATATATATATAGTCATCCACAGACACGCATTTCGACTTATCAAGTCTCTTCAGTGTGGCTAGACATTTGTAAGCTACCTACAGCCGGAAGTGAAATCCGATCGGTTGGGTGCCAGTCCGACACCTTAACCATTACAGAATGCGAAGGGGATTTTAACTGTTTTCATACACAGATCACTTTGTATGTAAAGGCCGTCATATAGTGATCCATCCCTTAACACACACGCACACACACACACACACACACACATATATATATGTGTGTGTGTGTGTGTGTGTGTTACCTAATGGTTAACAGCACGTAAGATGCAATCAGCTAGCTGAATTCCTATTTTTGCTGAGACAATATGTTCACATTAATGCCCTTAAGAAATTACAACGACAAAATTATTTGTACGTGCGTAATTGAATGTATAGTCATGTTTTTCACTGTGTATATTTTTCAGAAAATTACATTGCCCATATGTTTTCATATAAAAGTAATTTGGAGACATATTTAAAACATACGTTCTGATTGTATTTGTCATAATGCCATTTATTTATTTATTTTTTACTTTTTATAAAACTGACATATGTGAGAAACATTGTAAGTGTATATGTTTTGTTTTGTTGCTAAGTTCCAAAACAAATCAATAGTCAGAATCGCGGAACTTTTAATGACCTTAAATTCAGCAAATATGTTTTATTAAATTTTGTAAGACATTTACAAAAAAGAAACCTTGTTATAAGATTGAAGAAAAAATCTCTGAAAATTCTCGAGGCCATAAAGCTAAAATACAAGGCAATTTTCATGGCATATATATATATATATATATATATATATATATATATAAGGTAATTTTATGAAAGTCGGGGTGGCCTAAAGTCAGAATATTGCCAATCAGCGAGGGAGTCTATCCCTTTTGACAAGCGTTATACAAAGGAGATTGTTTTTGCGTCTGAGACGGAGCGCCACACCTACCATCAGCTCCTTACTGATCCCTGTGCTACTCATACGCTGATATATATATATATATATATATATATATATATATATATAATTATAATAAAATATAATATATATATATATATATATATATATATATATATAATATATATATATATATATATCACGGAACAGATGGATATATATATATATATAATATATATATATATATATATATATATATATCACGGAACAGATGGACTGGCTACTACTAACACACTCTTCTACCTGGATTTTAATAGTATCTCAAACCCTCAAAAATACTCAATTTTTATAGTTCTTCCACAATGCTCCCTTTCAAAAAATCCAAAAACAATTTCTTCAAATAAGAAATTTTCTCCTGACGATGACCTAAGATCGAAACTAGTTGAGAATAAATAACATATATAAAAATATTTGTTCATACTATATATATATATATATATTATATATATATATATATATATATATACTTACAAACGTGAAATACATATATATATATACATATATGTATATATATATATATATATATATATATATAATATATATATTTCACGTTTGTAATTAGCTTTGACAATAAAGATTGCACCATCGTCTCACTGACAAGTGGGTTTCTGGCGCTACATCCGTTTTTTAGCCCACAGAGAACTAGTCCTGCTTTCTTGCTGTCTTTGCATTTCATGTTAGGATCCCTTCTTTTTTTCTTTTTTTTTTTTTTGCCTTCCCAGTTTATTTATTGGAACTTCAAAGAAGGACAGAAAACTACATGACTCAGCATCACATGCACCCGAGAGAGAAAAAAAAGAAAAAAGAAGAAAAAAAAACAATTCTTGCACTGTTTGCCTCACTGTTCACTTGTTCGACAACCCAGCCATCTGGGTAACTATCATTTATCCGGGCTGTAGTAATCGCACAGCCAGGACGCACTAGGGGCCCTGGAAGTGGCTTTCTTGTGGGTGGGTAAGGACGACTGATACGAAGGTTTGAAGATGGGACATCGGCCAAAAGTATTACGTATCCTTTTCCTTTGCTGTTATTAATTTGTTTATCTGGTGTTTGTAATCTTTTTACGATTCGGCTCACATATGCTTAGATTTTACTGGCCACCCAGACATTTGAATGTTTTTCTTTATCTTAAATCTCCACATGACCATAGCCCTGTTGACTGGGGCTATAGAATGCGAATGCAGAGGGGTAGAGTCCCCTTTCTAATAGGGCCTCCCCTTGGCCATGTGTAGCACCCGTGATACTTTAGTACGGAATACCGATAGCTATGCAGTCTATGACAGCCACTTTGGCGCTTACTTATATTAGACGGGCGGTTGGAGCGACCCCCTAAGGGCAATCGCCTGGTTTTGTGAAGCTCTAGCACCTATATAATTGAGCAGG
Organism: Doryteuthis pealeii; assembly: GCA_023376005.1. Lineage (NCBI taxonomy): Eukaryota > Metazoa > Mollusca > Cephalopoda > Myopsida > Loliginidae > Doryteuthis > Doryteuthis pealeii. Next base: position 19,372,498 of record CM042137.1, read on the forward strand.
CCCTACTGCTCTCATGGCAACCCTTTTTATCATATATAGGATAGAAGACGGTGGCTGAGGGTATAATATTCAAAATTAGATAGGTTTGATTTGGTTTGGTTTGGTTTGGTTTGGTTTAACGGCATATCAACCAACACATTTGGGTTATTTAATGCCAAATCTTTCTTTTTTTGTATATATGAATTGTGCAGGGAATCATTTGTTGGTAAATATTATGTTCTTAAACAAATTGTTAAAGTACGAGACAACAGTCAAAATTAAATAAAAACATGTTAGAATTCCATGCCGTCCTGTCGGCATCATTTAGAATATCCTAACTGTAAACCGGTAGAGGGGTAAGACTCCCCAAAGCAGGATATCCTGTGTATGACACTAAACTTCATCTAATAGTGTGGTCCCGGTTCTAGAGGTCTGTGGAATGTGGAGCACCCCTCCATTGACCTTACTCTCAGGTCCCCTTTGAATAAAAATGGTAGTACCTATTGAGTTCTGTCTATAGATCAGGTAGATCTTTTGAAATGTTATTTGAATTCGATAGGAATACTTGATTCTATGTAACTGTAAATTATTCATCTTAATAACAGTTACTTGAAACTATAATTGTTTACTAATCATTCTTATTATTAGTTCCTTAAGATTATGTGTGCAAGGAAATGAATATTATTAAACAGAAATGATAACCTGAGATTCTTATAATCATTAGTACAAGAAGAGAAAACTTGTTATCATACAACTGTGTGCAAAAACTGTGTGCAAAACTGTGTGCAAAAATTCTAATCATCGAATTAACGGTTTATTCACTTTGTTTACCCTTCTCACGAGTTTGTTGTAAAAACCAGATGTGCAATGTGACCCTTGAAAGAGAAAACTTTTACCTTGAAGTAATGGGAGAATATTAAACTATTCTGTATGTATTTATTTAATAATAACTTACTAATACATTAGATTTACTTTATCGACTTTTCTTTGTATCATTTTGATTTCAATGTTTTATTCTTTTTGCGACATTTTGTTAATTACTTGCAGTCAAATCGAAATGTCTGGTTCCTTTCAAGAACAAACTTTTCCAATGGATTACATAAAGGGTTTAGTTCAAAGCTCCATGAATACTCCCGGTTACGACATGAAGTGTTGCATACTGGGGTTTTCACAGTACCAAATCATATAATATTATATACCTTTCTTTACTTCTTTTATATCTTGGTCATCTATTCTTCTGGCCGGCTTTGGTTCTATCTTCTAACATCTTGGTCTGGTCTCTTCTAAAGTCAGGACTTTCTTGGGGACTTCAGGTCTGGTTTCTGTTTGGGATTTCTTGTTATCAGAAGCCCTGTGTTATTGTTAGTTTTTAGGTAATAAACACAAGACTTCCATTTACGTTGATGTTACTTTATTGTAAATCCCCAACCCAGACAATCTGCGCAGATGAGACTTACATGTTGCTAGCTCGGCTTCTAACTTCTAACTGCTTTAAACTTATTATATTCTTAAACCGGAAGAGGGTCTTCTATGGGGGTTCCGGTTCTCACGATCCATCCCCGCAAGGCAAGGTGAGATTGAGGTCAAGCGCCGTCACTCACCCTCAAGGCCATCAGTTGCACTAATCGCCATTATGATTTCTACAATACCTTATAAAAGCATTAGGGATCAAATAATTATGTAACAGAAGGTCTCCGAGTCCAACAAGAAACACCAAATGAAAATTTAGGCGCACATCGACCGAAACCTTGTGTATATAACAATAAATATTAGCGCAATAGGCCGAAAAATTTAAATACCATAAATTACCAATCCTCATTTTAAAAAATTAGGCAAATAAGACGTGTCAAACAATATCGATGTTCCATCAATATCATTTTAATGATTAGTAAAATCAATTAGATAAAAATAACATACATCCTGTTTGATAATTTTAGATTGAAGTATAATTTCATCAGAAATCTTAGAACATACACAGATTGTCTGTTTTATAATAGTGTTTATCTAACGTAAGAACATTTCAGACATAATAATTTTCTTGTGTGTCATATTGGATAAGATATGGTGATATTCATAAGCTTCCGTGAAATGAAAAATTTCTGTGTCTCTGCTCCAAAGAGAATTAGTCTACGTTTCCAACAGACAATTTCAGTGGTAGACATAAGAGATATGGCAGGCCTGCAGCTACCACCAGCAATGATAACATAACGACACCCTAGAATTCTCCCCGACCAAAAGCAATATCTGCATAAACTATTCAAGATTTTAGTAATGTTAAGAATAAACTAGTTTTCAGAAGATCCATCCCGAGGAGACTGGCAGAAAATGGTTTAACTTCAAAAGATGCAGCTAGAAAATCTGTTTTGAAATAAGAATATTAAAGTCAGGCGCTACTTTTGTCTGTGGATTGGAGCCATGATTCTGTTTCGAGACAGTTTTGTTGAAAGATGAGTACAGAATGAGCTTACGCATCATTTTACTAAATACATTCGTTGAATAGTATTTTGATTTTTCAGACTGTTGTTCTCATCAATATTGTGGTAAGTAAAAACACTACGTTTCATCCGCTGTATCCTTCGGTCTTTTTCAGGTGATTCTTATTCTAGAATACCAATGACCCAAGCAGGGAAATCATTTTGAATAGTTTGACTGTTGATCAAACAAGTCATCGAAGAACTTTTGAAGATCTCATTCAAGTATTTATGTCATGTTTTGCACGCCTATCAAACCGAGATGCTTCAGGAGAAACATTATATTCCTTAAAAAAAAGAAAGCCGGAGATACTTTGGTCGAATCGTTGTGTTTTTACATACCACAATAAACATGAGGACAACAGTCCGAAAAATCAAAATAATACACATCAAGTCTTATATAAAAAAAAAAACCTGACTAATAGATTTGGAGAAATATTCAATGTTGTTTTCAGATAATGATCTAGAGAGCGTAGTAGGAGTGATGTGAGTGAAATTTTTGGCATGTAGATTTTATTAACTTATATAATGGAGACGCGTGTTGTGATAGTCATCGACATATATAAAAACAGAAGCCCTGTCGCTTGCAGCTGTAGAATACGCCGACTTCGCCTCAGCAGAACCCGGATGGCTGAGCAGTCCATGACATGAAACACTCAGCTTTAGCGCTTAATTGGGCTAGACGGACAATCAAAGGAGCAACCCTCTGATCAGTCATTTATTCACGTCAAGCCGTAGTACTCATATGAATGTCCAGGTCCTAATACTCTTATGTCGAACCCCAATGATTTTTATCATATATATGCTAGAAGGACGTGACTGAGGGTCTCATTTTCCTGCGTATCGCGTTAAACTGCATCCAGCTTGGATATACCCGCAACGACTACTAACATACAAGATTTAGCAGCGTACATTTGAAGCCGCTATATAACTTATAGAATTTGATGCCAGTATATAACATCAGAATCCAAAAGTTAATTCTTAAAAGAATGCCAACATTCTCATTTTCTGATGATGTGATATTGCTAAAAGAGCCAAAAAGTTGTTAGCAGACTGTCCAGTAAAATTTTCCACACTCATATTTTACATACATACATTAAAGAAAATGAATAAAACATAAAATAATACTTTTAAATGCAGAATATATCTATCCTGATTAAATTTCAGAATCAATCTATCTATATTTTGTCTAGACCATAGTTCTTCTTACATTATTTCTTCTGAATTTTTCTATTTTCTTTTTATCAAGATTATCATTGTTTATAAATTTATCTCCAGATATATATATATATATATATATATATATATATATATATATATATATATATATATATATGAAAGAAAATATTGAATGGATAAAATAGGATATTTTAATTAATTCAACTTACAGGTGTTTCGGTCAGGAGTTTATCCATGTGTACATGATTCTATCTATTATTATTTTTAAAGAACAAAATGAAATGAAATAATAATAATCATTTTGTTATTTAAAAATAATAATAGATAGAATAATGTACACATGGATAAACTCCTGACCGAAACACGTGTAAGTTAAAATAATTAAAATATCCTGTTTTATCCATTCAATATTTTCTTTCCTTTATTTCTCTTTTCAACATACCGTCGGATTCACTTCCATTTTAATTTTACACACACACACATATATATATATATATATTATATATATATATATATATATATATATATATATATATATATAAAAATCTTAAATATATTTTTACAAACCTACATTTATGTCCTAGTGGAGATAATACATTTTACCTTCAAAATCCCTGAGAAAATCTATTTTCTCATTTTTCATTTGGATGCTATTTTCCAGAATCATTGTTGAATTGGACAGAATATAATGTTCTTTTTCTTGGTTTTCTTTTTTCCAATTTGTATGCAGGAGAATTAGTAACTTTTGAACACGAAAATCAAGAGACACAAAACAAAAATATGTTTTGTTGGTTTATCAGTCATTATGATTTTTATTCACCATAGCAGATATTAGTAGACTTCACTTGCTGATTATTAGTTTGAATGCATTCAAGTGTTACTAAGTGTTCCACTGTTATGTCTAAGAGATGTGTAGTCTATTTCATCTAATACTACTATGAGTAAATATATATGTTGTTGGTTGGTTGGATTCTACGGTATGTGAACCATTGGGTGACTTTATGCCGAAGATGCTTTTATTTATTTATTCAATGTTGTTTAAACACATTTTAACACGTTTCTGTGAATGCAAATCAAGTAAATGTGATACAATATTATCACATTTACATGTAATTTTTTTGATAATTTTTTTTTATGGCTTAGAATTCGGAAAACTTTTATTTTTAACTTTAATAGCACATCTGAATTAGACTGGTCCCATCAAACATTTTAAAAATAAACATTTTTTGTTTTGGCTTAGGATTTGAAGGACTTTTTTTTAGTTCAAATTGCACATCTGAATTAGACTGGTCCAAATTATTTTTTTTTATTACTATTTTTTATATTGTTTCATTTTTTACCCCAAAAAGCTAATAATTTTGTAATACTTTATTTCTTTTTTGAAAATGTTCCACTCCAATTTATGATTGCTAATAATTTTAGTCATCATAATCTATGTTATTTGTCAATAAAAATATTTGATTTTAAAGTTTTTTGTTTATCTTATCAATTTTTTAAAAAGGTTTTACGTTAATATTACTTTTTACAAAAGAGATATCTAAGGGGCATTTAACCTCATAGTGATTAAAAAGAAATCTTCCTTGCTTTGTTTTAGACACTTGTTATGAGGGATGAAGTTTCAGAAAATGTCTTGGTACATTTTTCCCGGCGTTTGAAAGTTGATTTTACGGGCGTTGACAAAAAGAAAAACTAGGTTTGATTTCTTTATTTAATTGCCTATCAGCCTTCGTGAGTTTTCCTTGTAGAAGAACTGTAGTGGTACTATTTAATCAATAGCAGAAGGGATAAGGGGATTCATAACTTTCCCAAGGGTATCAGTTCAAAAGTGAATGTAATATCGATATTTGAGTTAAGAAACACTACACTGTAGCAGTCCGGCACATTAGACAGTACGCTATGGGGACTCCCTCAACGATAAACAAGTTTTTGGTAGTGAAAACTAACTGGATTTTTTTCCATATTTAATGCAAATTCGCAAGCCATAATACGAGCGTGGGCTGAAAACTTCGTAGGCTGAAAATTTCATATGATGACATATCTGCTGATAATCAATTTATCAATGTGATTCTTGCCTTACTACGATGGAAGAAGTTTGTGGACAGCAAGGAGGTCTATGCTAAAAAAATAAACCTCATTTCGTCACATTTCCAAAGAGTATCTTGGTCAGCGCATGTAGCTTTCAGCCAACCCTGGTAAATATACAAAGAAAAATATTTATGTATTGGCAAATATTTTTTTGAATAATTCAAGCCGTAATTCATTTAAACATTTCTACATTGTTGTGTGTTTGAATTATTATTGCAAATCGATAGAGAATTTAAATGCAGTATTATCTTTTGTTGTGAATCTGATTAGTCAGCCCCTGTTGACTTATATAATCCTCAAGTTTGTCTTTTTTTCTTCAAGCGATTATATGGTTTCAAGTAACTCTTCCTATATACTAATATATGTACACGATATATCTGTGCGTAATTAGCGTAAATATACTCGGACATTCTCAAACGTTTATTAGTCTTGTATAGAAGCTTTCAATAGCTGTTAATCGGAAGGGATACACCCAACTAAGTACTGAATATGTCAATCACTGCTTAACTGTGGGGATCTAATACGAACTGGCACTTTAAGTGTGAATCGGTTGCCATTATATAGTGTCATTACTTTTTGGTGTTCACATATAGCAAGTTGGTTTAGGTCCCAGCTGTTTTGGGATATGGCATGCTGTGATATGGCTAGTGGGATGGGAGAATGGCAAAGGAGATGGGTGTAAGAGGGTGTGCTAAAAGCAGAAATGTGGCGAAAGTCAAAGGGATGGGCGAAAGACAGAGAGTGAATGGATGTAAGCTTAAGAAGGTGGACTATAAGCAGAGGTTTGTTGAAATACAGTGGGATGCGAGAAAGGCAGAGGAGATGGGTGTAAGTTTAAGTGGATGAGCTAAAAGAAGAGATATAGCGAAAGACAGAAGGATGTGCGAAAGACAGAGAGGAAATGGATGTAAGCTTAAGAAGGTGGACTATAAGCAGAGGGTTGTTGAAATGCAGTGGGATGCAAGAATAGCAGAGGAGATGAGTGTAATCTTAAGTGGGTGGGCTAAAGGAAGTGATGAGGCGAAAAGCAGAGGGCTGGTCGAATGACAGAGAGTGAATGGATGTAAGCTTAAGAAGGTGGGCTATAAGCAGAGGTTTGTTGAAATACAGTGGGATGCGAGAAAGGCAGAGGAGATGGGTGTAAGTTTAAGTGGATGAGCTAAAAGAAGAGATATAGCGAAAGACAGAAGGATGTGCGAAAGACAGAGAGCAAATGGATGTAAGCTTAAGAAGGTGGACTATAAGCAGAGGGTTGTTGAAATGCAGTGGGATGCAAGAATAGCAGAGGAGATGAGTGTAATCTTAAGTGGGTGGGCTAAAGGAAGTGATGAGGCGAAAAGCAGAGGGCTGGTCGAATGACAGAGAGTGAATGGATGTAAGCTTAAGAAGGTGGACTTATAAGCAGAGGGTTGGCTAAACGCAGTGGAATGCGAGACTGGCAGAAGAGATGGGTGTAAGCTTAAGTGGGTGGGCTAAAAGCAGAGATGTGGTGAAAGGCAGAGGGATGGGCGATATACAGAGAGGGAATGGGTGTAAAGCTGAAGAAGGTGGGTTATAAGCAGAGGTTTGGCGAAGTGCAGTTGGATGGAAGCCTTCCAGAGAAGATGGGTGTAAGCTTAAGTGAGTGGGCTAAAAGCAGAGATGTGGCGAAAGGAAGAGGGATGGACGAAAGGCAGAGATGGAATGTATGTAAACTTATGAGCTGAGGTTTGGCGAAATGCAATGGGATACGAGAATGTCAGAGGAGATGGGTGTAAGCTTAAGTGGGTTAGTTAAAAGCAGAGATGTGGCGAAAGGCAGAGCAATGGGCGAAAGACCGAGAAAGAATGGGTGTAAGCTTAAGAGAATGGGCTATAAATAGAGTGTTGTCTAAATGCAGTGGGATGCAAGAATGTAGTGGGCTAAAATAAGTGATGTGGCGAAAGGCAGAGGTATTGGCGAAAGACCGAGAGGGAATGAGTGTAAGCTTAAGAAGGTGGGCTATAAGCAGAGGTTTGGTGAGATGCAATTGGATACGAGAATGGCAGAGGAGATGGGTGTACGCTTAAGTGGATGAGATTAAATCAGAGATGTGGCGAAAGGCAGAGGGATGGACGAAAGACAGAGAGGGAATGGTTATAAGCTTAAGAAGGTGGACTATAAGCTGAGGTTTGACGAAATGCAGTGTGATGGGAGAATGGCAGAGGAGATGGGTGTAAGCTTAAGTGGGTGGGATAAAAGCAGTGATGTGGCGAAAAGCAGAGGGATGGGCGAAAGACAGAGAGGGAATGGTTATAAGCTTAAGAAGATGGGCTATAAGCAGAAGGAAGTCCAAATGCAGTGGGATGCGAGGATATCAGAGGAGATGGGTCTAAGCTTAACTGGGTGGGCAAAAAGCAGAGATGTGGCGAAAGGTAGAGGGATGGGCGAAAGACAGAGAGGGAATGGGTGTAAAGGTTTTGAAGGTGGGTTATGAGCAGAGGTTTGGCGAAATGCAGTGGGATGTGAGAATGGCAGAGGAGATGCGTGTAAATTAAGATGGTGGGCTAAAAGAAGAGATGTGGCGAAAGGCAGAGGGATGGGCGAAAAACAGAGAGGGAATGGATGTAAGCTTCAGAAGGTTCACTATAAGCAGAGTTTTGGCGAAATGCAATGGGATACGAGAAAGGCAGAGGAGATGGATGTAAGCTTAAGTGTGTGGGCTAAAAGCAGGGATGTGGCGAAAGGCAGAGGAATGGGGAAAAGACAGTGAGAGAATGGTTGTAAGCTTAAGAAGGTGAACTATATGCAGAGGTTTGGCGAAATGTAGTGTGATGGGAGAATGGCAGAGGAGATGGGTGTAATTTTAAGTGGGTGGGCTAAAAGCAGTTATGTGGCGAAAGGCAGTGGGATGGGCGCAAGATAAAGACGGAATGGATGTAAGCTTAAGAAGTTGGACTATAAGCAGAGGGTTGGCGAAATGCAGTGGTATGCGAGCCTGGCAGAGGAGATGGGTGTAAGTTTAAGGCGTTGGGCTAAAAGCAGAGATGTGGCGAAAGGCAGAGCGATGGGAGAAAGACAGAGAGGGAATGGGTGTAAGATTAAGAAAATGGGCTATAAGCAGAGTGTTGTCGAAATGCAGTGGGATGCAAGAATAGCAGAGGAGAGGAGTGTAATCATAAGTGGGTGGGCTAAAGGAAGTGATGAGGCGAAAAGCAGAGGGCTGGGCGAATGACAGAGAGTGAATGGATGTAAGCTTAAGAAGGTGGACTTATAAGCAGAGGGTTGGCGAAATGCAGTGTTATGCGAGCCTAGCAGAGGAGATGGGTGTAAGTTTAAGGCGTTGGGCTAAAAGCAGAGATGTGGCGAAAGGCAGAGCAATGGGCGAAAGACCGAGAAAGAATGGGTGTAAGCTTAAGAGAATGGGCTATAAATAGAGTGTTGTCGAAATGCAGTGGGATGCAAGAATGTAGTGGGCTAAAGTAAGTGATGTGGCGAAAAGGCAGAGGTATTGCGAAAGACCGAGAGGGAATGGGTGTAAGCTTAAGAATGTGGGCTATAAGCAGAGGTTTGGTGAGATGCAATTGGATACGAGAATGGCAGAGGAGATGGGTGTACGCTTAAGTGGATGAGATTAAATCAGAGATGTGGCGAAAGGCAGAGGGATGGACGAAAGACAGAGAGGGAATGGTTATAACTTAAGAAGGTGGACTATAAGCTGAGGTTTGACGAAAATGCAGTGTGATGGGAGAATGGCAGAGGAGATGGGTGTAAGCTTAAGTGGGTGGGATAAAAGCAGTGATGTGGCGAAAGCAGAGGGATGGGCGAAAGACAGAGAGGGAATGGTTATAAGCTTAAGAAGATGGGCTATAAGCAGAAGGAAGTCCAAATGCAGTGGGATGCGAGGATATCAGAGGAGATGGGTCTAAGCTTAACTGTGGGCAAAAAGCAGAGATGTGGCGAAAGGTAGAGGGATGGGCGAAAGACAGAGAGGGAATGGGTGTAAAGGTTTTTGAAGGTGGGTTATGAGCAGAGGTTTGGCGAAATGCAGTGGGATGTGAGAATGGCAGAGGAGATGCGTGTAAATTAAGATGGTGGGCTAAAAAAGAGATGTGGCGAAAGGCAGAGGGATGGGCGAAAAACAGAGAGGGAATGGATGTAAGCTTCAGAAAGGTTTCACTATAAGCAGAGTTTTTTGGCGAAATGCAATGGGATACGAGAAAGGCAGAGGAGATGGATGTAAGCTTAAGTGTGTGGGCTAAAAGCAGGGATGTGTGCGAAAGGCAGAGGAATGGGAAAAGACAGTGAGAGAATGGTTGTAAGCTTAGAAGGTGAACTATATGCAGAGGTTTGCGAAATGTAGTGTGATGGGAGAATGGCAGAGGAGATGGGTGTAATTTTAAGTGGGTGGGCTAAAAAGCAGTTATGTGGCGAAAGGCAGTGGGATGGGCGCAAGATAAAGACGGAATGGATGTAAGCTTAAGAAGTTGGACTATAAGCAGAGGGTTGGCGAAATGCAGTGGTATGCGAGCCTGGCAGAGGAGATGGGTTTAAGTTTAAGGCGTTGGGCTAAAAGCAGAGATGTGGCGAAGGCAGAGCGATGGAGAAGAAGACAGAGAGGGAATGGGTGTAAGATTAAGAAAATGGGCTATAGCAGAGTGTTTGTCGAAAATGCAGTGGGATGCAAGAATAGCAGAGGAGAGGAGTGTAATCATAAGTGGGTGGGCTAAAGGAAGTGATGAGGCGAAAAGCAGAGGGCTGGGCGAATGACAGAGAGTGAATGGATGTAAGCTTAAGAAGGTGGACTTATAAGCAGAGGGTTGGCGAAATGCAGTGTTATGCGAGCCTAGCAGAGGAGATGGGTGTAAGTTTAAGGCGTTGGGCTAAAAGCAGAGATGTGGCGAAGGCAGAGCAATGGCGAAAGACCGAGAAAGAATGGGTGTAAGCTTAAGAGAATGGGCTATAAATAGAGTGTTGTCGAAATGCAGTGGGATGCAAGAATGTAGTGGGCTAAAGTAAGTGATGTGGCGAAAGGCAGAGGTATTGGCGAAAGACCGAGAGGGAATGGGTGTAAGCTTAAGAATGTGGGCTATAAGCAGAGGTTTGGTGAGATGCAATTGGATACGAGAATGGCAGAGGAGATGGGTGTACGCTTTAAGTGGATGAGATTAAATCAGAGATGTGGCGAAAGGCAGAGGGATGGACGAAAGAACAAGAGGAATGGTTATAAAGCTTAAGAAGGTGGACTATAAGCTGAGGTTTGGCGAAATGCAGTGTGATGGGAGAATGGCAGAGGAGATGGGTGTAAGCTTAAGTGGGTGGGATAAAAGCAGTGATGTGGCGAAAGGCAGAGGGATGGGCGAAAGACAGAGAGGGAATGGCTATAAGCATTTAGAGGTAGGCTATAAGCAGCGGGTTTGCGAGATGCAGTGGGATTGAAGAATGGCAGAGGAGATGGGTGCAAGCTTAAGTGGGTGGGCTAAAAAAGAGATCTGGCGAAAGACGGAGGGATGTGCGAAAGACAGAAAAGTAATGGGTGTAAGTTTAAAGAAGGTTGGCTATAAGCAGAGGTTTGGCGTAATGCAGTGGGTTGCGAGAATGGCAGAGGTGATGGGTGTAAGCTTAAGTGTGTGGGCTAAAAGCAGTGATGTGGCGAAAGGCAGAGGGATGGGCGAAAGACAGAAAAAGAATGGGTGTAAGGTTAAGAGGTTGGTTATAAGCAGCGGGTTTGCGTAATGCAGTGGGTTGCAAGAATGGCAGATCTGACAGGTGTAAGCTTAAGTGTGTGGGCTAAAAGTAGAGATGTGGTTAAAGACAGAGGGATGGGCGAAAGACAGAGAGGGAATGGCTATAAGCTTTTAGAGGTAGGCTATAAGCAGCGAGTTGGTGAGATGCAGTGGTATTGAAGAAGGGCAGAGGAGATGGGTGCAAGCTTAAGTGTGTGGGCTAAAGCAGAGATCTGGCGATAGACAGAGGGATGGGCGAAAGACAGAGAGGGAATTGGTGTAAGCTTAAGAAGCTTGGCTATAAGCAGAGGGTTGGCGTAATGCAGTGGGTTGCGAGAAATGGCAGAGGTGATGGGTGTAAGCTTAAGTGTGTGGGCTAAAAGCAGAGATGTGGCGAAAGGCAGAGGGGTGGCGAATGACAGAGAGGGAATGGCTATAAGCATTTAGAGTTAGGCTATAAGCAGTTGGTTTGCGAGATTCAGTGGGATTGAAATATGGCAGAGGAGATGGGAGCAAGCTTATGTGGGTGGGCTAAAGCAGAGATCTGGCGGAAGACAGAGGGATGGGCGAAAGACAGAAAGTGAATGGATGTAAGCTTAAGAATGTTGGCTATAAGCAGAGGGTTGGCGTAATAGAGTGGGTTGCGGAGATGGCAGAGGTAATGGGTGTAAGCCTAAGTTTTTGGCTAAAAGCAGAGATGTGGCGAAAGGCAGAAAAGATGGGCGAAAGACAGAGGGAATGGCTGTAAGATTATGGATGTGGTCTTTTAAGCAGTGGGTTTGTGAGATGCAGTAGGATTGGAGAATAGCAGAGGAATTGGGTGTAACCTTATGTGGGTGGGCTAAAGCAGAGATCTGGCGAAAGATAGAAGGATGGGCGAAAAGACAGAAAGGGAATGGGTGTAAGCTTAAGAGGGTTGGCTATAAGCAGAGGGTTGGCGTAATGCAGTGGGTTGCGAGAATGGCAGATCTGACAGGTGTATGCTTAAGTTTGTGGGCTAAAAGCAGAGATGTGGCGAAAGGCAGAGAGATGGGCGAAAGACAGAAAGGGAATGGGTGTAAGCTTAAGAAGGTTGGCTATAAGCAGAGGGTTGGCGTCATGCTGTGGGTTGGGAGAATGGCAGAGGTGATTGGTGTAAGCTTAAGTGTGTGGGCTAAAAGCATAGATGTGTCGAAAGGCAGAGGGATGGGCGAAAGACAGAGAGGGAATGGCAATAAGCTTTCAGAGGTAGGCTATAAGCAGCGGATTTACGAGAATAGCAGTGGGATTGAACAATAGCAGAATAGATGGGTGCAAGCTTAAGTGGGTTGTCTAAAGCAGAGATCTGGCGAAAGACAGAGGGATGGGCGAAAGACAGAAAGGGTATGGGTGTAAGCTTAAAAAGGTTGGCTATAAGCAGAGGTTTGGCGTAATGCAGTGGGTTACGAGAATGGCAGATCTGACAGGTGTAAGCTTAAGTGTGTGGGCTAAAAGAAGAGATGTGGCGAAAGGCAGAAGGAAGGGCGAAAGACAGAGGGAATGGTTGTAAGCTTATGGAGGTGGGCTTTTAAGCAGTGGGTTTGTGAGATGCAGTGGGATTGGAGAATGGTAGAGGAATTTGGTGTAACCTTATGTGGGTGGGCTAAAGCAGAGATCTGGCGAAAGGCAGAGGGATGGGCGAAAGACAGAAAGGGAATGGGTGTATGCTTAAGAAGGTTGGCTATAAAAAGAGGTTAGGCATTATGCAGCGGGTTGCGAGAATGGCAGAGGTGATGGGTGTAAGCTTAAGTGTGTGGGCTAAAAGCAGAGATGTGGCGAAAGGCAGAGGGATGGGCGAAAGACAGAGAGGGAATGGCTACAAGCATTTAGAGGTAGGCTATAAGCAGTTGGTTTGCGAGATGCAGTGGGATTGAAGAATGGCAGAGGAGATGGGTACAAGCTTAAGTGGGTGGGCTAAAGCAGAGATCTGACAAAGACAGAGGGATGTGCGAAGGACAGGAAGGGAATGGATGTCAGCTTAAGAAGGTTGGCTATAAGCAGAGGGTTGGCATAATAGTGGGTTGCGAGAATGGCAGAGGTAATGGGTGTAAGCTTAAGTATTTGGGCTAAAAGCAGAGATGTTGCGAAAGGCAGAGGGATGGGCGAAAGACAGAGGGAATGGCTGTAAGCTTATGGAGGTGGTCTTTTAAGCTGTGGATTTGTTAGATGCATTGTGATTGGAGAATGGCAGAGGTATTGGGTGTAAGCTTATGTGGGTGGGCTAAAGCAGAGATCTGGTGAAAGGCAGAGGGATTGGCTAAAGACAGAGAGGGAATGGATATGAGCATTTAGAGTTAGGCTATAAGCAGCGGGTTTGCGAGATGCAGTGGGATTGAAGAATGGCAGAGGTGATGGGTGCAAGCTTTAGTGGGTGGGATAAAGCAGAGATCTGGCGAAAGACAGAGGGATGGGTGATAGACAGAACGGGAATGGATGTAATCTTAAGAAGGTTGGCTATAAGCACAGGGTTGGCGTAATAGAATGGGTTGCGAGAATGGCAGAGGTAATGGGTGTAAGGTTAAGTGTTTGGGCTAGAAGCAGAGATGTGGCGAAAGGCAGAAGGATGGGCGAAAGACAGAGGGAATGGCTGTAAGCTTATGGAGGTGGTCTTTTAAAGCAGTGGGTTTGTGAGATGCAGTGGGATTGGAGAATAGCAGAGGAATTGGGTGTGGTTGGCTAAAGCAGAGATCTGGCGAAAGACAGAGGGATGGGCGAAAGACAGAAAGGGAATAGGTGTATGCTTAAGAAGGTTGGCTATAAGCAGAGGGTTGGTGTAATAGAGTGGGTTGCGAGAATGGCAGAGGTAATGGGTGTAAGGTTAAGCGTGTGGGCTATGAGCAGAGATGTGGCGAAAGGCAGATGGGTGGGCGAAAAACAGAAAGGAAATGGGTGTAAGCTTAAGAAGGTAGGCTATAAGCAACGGGTTTGCGAGATGCAGTGGGATTGGAGAATGGCAGAGGAATTGGGTGTAAGTTTATGTGGGTGGGCTAAAGCAGATATCTGGCGAAAGACAGAGTGATGGTCAAAAGACAGAAAGGGTATGGGTGTAAGCTTAAAAAGGTTTGCTATAAGCAGAGGTTTGGCGTAATGCAGTGGGTTAAGAGAATGGCAGATCTGACAGGTGTAAGCTAAAGTGTGTGGGCTAAAAGCAGAGATGTGGCGAAAGACAGAAGGATGGGCGAAAGACAGAGAAAGAATGACTATAAGCATTTAGATGTAGGCTATAAGCAGTTGGTTTGCGAGATGCAGTGGGATTGAAGAATGGCAGAGGAAATGTGTTCAAGCTTAAGTGGGTGGGCTAAAGCAGAGATCTGACAATGGGTGTAAGCTGAAGAAGGTTGGCTATAAGCAGAGAGTTGGCGTAATGCAGTGGGTTTGAGAATGGCAGAGGTGATGTGTGTAAGCTTAAGTGTGTGGGCTAAAAGCAGAGAAGTGGCGAAAGGCAGAGGGATGGGCGAAAGACAGAAAGGGAATTGCTGTAAGCTTAAGAAGGTTGGTTATAAGCAGAGGGTTGGCGTAATGCAGTGGGTTGCGAGAATGGCAGAGGTGATGGGTGTAAGCTTAAGTGTGTGGGCTAAAAGCAGAGGTGTGGCGAAAGACAGAGGGATGGGCGAAAGACAGAGGGAATGGCTTTAAAGCTTATGGATGTGGGCTTTTAAGCTGTGGGTTTGTGAAATGCAGTGTGATTGGAGAATGGCAGAGGTATTGGTGTAATCTTATGTGGGTGGGCTAAAGCAGAGATCCGGTGAAAGGCAGAGGGATGGGCGAAAGACAGAAAGGGAATTGGTATCAGCTTAAAAGTTTTGCTATGAGCAGAGGGTTTGCGTAATGCAGTGGGTTGCGAGAATGGCAGAGGTGATGGGTGTAAGCTTAAGTGTGTGGGCTAAACAGCAGAGATGTGGGGAAAGGCAGAGGGATGCGCGAAAGACAGAGAGGGAATAACTATAAGCATTTAGAGGTAGGCTATAAGCAACGGGTTTGCGAGATGCAGTTGGATTGAAGAATGTCAGAGGAGAATGGTGCAAGCTTAAGTGGGTGGGCTAAAGCAGAGATCTGGCAAAAGACAGAGGGATGTGCGAAAGACAGAAAGGGAATATGTGTAATCTTAAGAATGTCGGCTATAACAGAGGGTTGGTGTAATAGAGTGGGTTGTGAAAATGGTAGAGGTAATGGGTGTAAGGTTTAGTATTTGGGCTAAAAGTAGAGATGTGCTGAAAGTCAGAGGGACGGGCGAAAGACAGAAAGGGAATGGGTGTAAGCTTAAGAAGGTTGGCTATATGCAGAGGGTTGGTGAGATGCAGTGGGTTGCGTGAATGGCAGAGGTGATGGGTGTAAGCTTAAGTGTGTGGGCTAAAAGCAGAGATGTGATGAAAGGCAGAGGGATGGGCGAAAGACAGAGAGGGAATGGCTATAAGCTTTCTGAGGTAAGGCTATAACCAGCGGGTTTGCAAGATGCAGTGGGATTTAAGAATCGCAGAGGAGATGGGTGAGAGCTTAAGTGGATGGGCTAAAAGCAGAGATGTGGCGAAAGACAGAGGTATGTGTGAAAAACAGAAAGGGAATGGGTGTAAGCTTAAGAAGGTTGGCTATGAGCAGAGGAGTGGCGTAATGCAGTGGGTTGCGAGAACGGCAGAGGTGATGGGTTTAAGCCTAAGTGTGTGAGCTAAAAGCAGAGATGTGGCGAAAGACAGAGGGATGAGCGAAAGACAGAGGGAATGGCTTTAAGCTTATGGATGTGGGATTTAAGAATCACAGAGGAGATGGGTGCAAGCTTAAGTGGTTGGGCTAAAAGCAGAGATGTGGCGAAAGACAGAGTGATGTGCGAAAGACAGAAAGGGAATGGGTGTAAGCTTAAGAAGGTTGGCTATAAGCATAGGGTTGGCATAATGCAGTGGTTTGCGAGAATGGCAGAGTAGATGGGTGCAAGCTTAAGTGAGTGTGCTAAAAGCAGAGATTAGGTTAAAGGCAGGGTGATGGGCGAAAGACAGAAAGGGAATGGGTGTAAGCTCAAGTGTGTGGGCTAAAAGCAGAGATGTGGCGAAAGGCAGAAGGATGGGCGAAAGAGAGGGAATGGTTATCAGCTTCAGGAGGTAGGCTATATCAGTGGGTTTGCAAGATGCAGTGGGATTGAAGAATGGCAGAGGAGATGGGTGCAAGCTTAAGTAAGAAAGACAGAAAGGGAATTGGTGTAAGCTCAAGAGGGTTGGCTATAAGCATAGGGTTTGCGTAATGCAGGGTGTTGCGAGCATGGCAGAGGTGATGGGTGTAAACTTAAGTGTGTGGGCTAAAAGCATATATATGGCGAAAGGCAGAGGGATGGGTGCACGCTTAAGTGGGTGGGCTAAAGCAGAGATCTGGCGAAAGACAGAGGGATGGGCGAAAGAAAGAGAATGGGTGTAAGCTTAAGAAGGTTGGCTATCAGTAGAGGGTTGACGTAATAGAGTTGGTTGCGATAATGGCAGAGGTAATGTGTGTAAGCTTAAGTGTTTGCGCTAAAAGCAGAGATGTGGCGAAAGGGATGTGCGAAAACAGAGGGAATGGCTTCTAAGCTTTTGGAGGTAGGCTATAAGCAGAGGGTTTGCAAGATGCAGTGGGATTGAAGAATGGCAGAGGAGATGGGTGCAAGCTTAAGTGGGTGGGCTAAAGCAGAGATCTGGCGAAAAGCAGAAGGATGTGCGAAAGACAGAAAGGGAATGGATGTAAGCTTAAGAAGGTTTGCTATAAGCATAGGGTTTGCGTAATGCAGTGGATTGTGAGAATGGCAGAGTAGATGGGTGTAAGCTTAAGTAAGTCGGCTAAAAGGAGAGATTCGGTTAAAGGCAGGGTGATGGGCGAAAGACAGAAAGGGAATGGGTGTAAGCTTAAGAGGGTGGGCTAAAACCAGAGATGTGTCGAAAGGCAGAGGGATTGTCGAAAGACAGAGACGGAATAGGTGTAAATTTAAAAAGTTGGACTATAAGCAGTGGGCTTTCTGAGATGCAGTGGGATTTGAGAATGGCAGAGGAGATGGGTGCAAGCTTAAGTGTGTAGGCAAAAGCAGAGATGTGGCGAAAAGCAGAGGGATGGGCGAAATGTAGAAAGGGAATGGGTGTAAGCTTAATAAGTTTGGCTATAAACAGAGGGTACGCGTAATGCAGTGGGTTGCAAAAATGGCAGAGGTGATGGGTGTAAGCTTAAGTGTGTGGCTAAAAGCAGAGATGTGGCGAAAGGCAGAGGGATGGGCGAAAGACAGAAAGGGAATTGGTGTAAGCTTAAGAAGGTTGGCTATAAGCAGGGTTGGCGTAATGCAGTGGGTTGCGAGAATGGCAGGTGATGGGTGTAAGCTTAGTTTTGGGCTAAAAGCAGAGATGTGGCGAAAGGCAGAGGATGGCGAAAGACAGAAAGGGAATGGTTAAGCTTAAGAAGGTTGGCTATAAGCAGAGGGGCTGCGTAATGCAGTGGGTTGCGAGAATGGCAGAGGTGATGGGTGTAAGCTTAAGTGTGTGGGCTAAAAGCAGAGATGTGGCGAAAGGCAGAGGATGGGCGAAAGAGACAGAAAGGGAATGGTGTAAGCTTAAGAAGTTGGCTATAAGCAGAGGGTTGGCGTAATGCAGTGGGTTGCGAGAATGGCAGAGGTGATGGGTGTAAGCTTAAGTGTGTGGGCTAAAAGCAGAGATGTGGCGAAAGGCAGAGGGATGGCGAAAGACAGAAAGGGAATTGGTGTAAGCTTAAGAAGTTGGCTATAAGCAGAGGGTTGGCGTAATGCAGTGGGTTGCGAGAATGGCAGAGGTGATGGGTGTAAGCTTAAGTGTGTGGGCTAAAAGCAGAGATGTGGCGAAAGGCAGAGGGATGGGCGAAAGACAGAAAGGGAATGGGTGTAAGCTTAAGAAGGTTGGCTATAAGCAGAGGGTTGGCGTAATGCAGTGGTTTGCGAGAATGGCAGAGGTGATGGGTGTAAGCTTAAGTTTGTGGGCTAAAAGCAGAGATGTGGCGAAAGGCAGAGGGATGGGCGAAAGACAGAAAGGGAATTGGTAAAGCTTAAGAAGGTTGGCTATAAGCAGAGGGGGCGTAATGCAGTGGGTTGCGAGAATGGCAGAGGTGATGGGTGTAAGCTTAAGTGTGTGGCTAAAAGCAGAGATGTGGCGAAAGGCAGAGGGATGGGCGAAAGACAGAAAGGGAATGGGTGTAAGCTTAAGAAGGTTGGCTATAAGCAGAGGGTTGCGTAATGCAGTGGGTTGCGAGAATGGCAGAGGTGATGGTGTAAGCTTAAGTTTGTGGGCTAAAAGCAGAGATGTGGCGAAAGGCAGAGGGATGGGCGAAAGACAGAAAGGGAATTGGTGTAAGCTTAAGAAGCTTGGCTATAAGCAGAGGGTTGGCGTAATGCAGTGGGTTGCGAGAATGGCAGAGGTGATGGGTGTAAGCTTACGTTTGTGGGCTAAAAGCAGAGATGTGGCGAAAGGCAGAGGGATGGGCGAAAGACAGAAAGGGAATTGGTGTAAGCTTAAGAAGGTTGGCTATAAGCAGAGGTTGGCGTAATGCAGTGGGTTGCGAGAATGGCAGAGGTGATGGGTGTAAGCTTAAGTTTGTGGGCTAAAAGCAGAGAAAAGGCAGAGGTGGCGAAAGACAGAAAGGGAATTGGTGTAAGCTTAAGAAGGTTGGCTATAGAGGGTTGCGTAAATGCAGTGGGTTGCGAGAATGGCAGAGGTGATGGGTGTAAGCTTAAGTTTGTGGGCTAAAAGCAGAGATGTGGCGAAAGGCAGAGGGATGGGCGAAAGACAGAAAGGGAATGGTGTAAGCTTAAGAAGTTTGGCTATAAGCAAGGGGTGGCGTAATGCAGTGGGTTGCGAGAATGGCAGAGGTGATGGGTGTAAGCTTAAGTGTGTGGGCTAAAAGCAGAGATGTGGCGAAAGGCAGAGGGATGGGCGAAAGACAGAAAGGGAATGGGTGTAAGCTTAAGAAGTTGGCTATAAGCAGAGGTTGGCGTAATGCAGTGGGTTGCGAGAATGGCAGAGGTGATGGTGTAAGCTTACTTTGTGGGCTAAAAGAGATGTGGCGAAAGGCAGAGGGGGGCGAAAGACAGAAAGGGAATGGGTGTAAGCTTAAGAAGGTTGGCTATAAGCAGAGGGTTGCGTAATGCAGTGGTTGCGAGAATGGCAGAGGTGATGGGTTAAGCTTAAGTGTGTGGGCTAAAGCAGAGATGTGGCGAAAGGCAGAGGGATGGGCGAAAGACAGAAAGGGAATGGGTGTAAGCTTAAGAAGGTTGGCTATAAGCAGAGGGTTGGCGTAATGCAGTGGGTTGCGAGAATGGCAGAGGTGATGGTGTAAGCTTAAGTTGTGGGCTAAAAGCAGAGATGTGGCGAAAGGCGAGGGATGGGCGAAAGACAGAAAGGGAATTGGTGTAAGCTTAAGAAGCTTGGCTATAAGCAGAGGGTTGGCGTAATGCAGTGGGTTGCGAGAATGGCAGAGGTGATGGGTGTAAGCTTAAGTGTGTGGGCTAAAAGCAGAGATGTGGCGAAAGGCAGAGGGATGGGCGAAAGACAGAATGGGAATTGGTGTAAGCTTAAGAAGGTTGGCTATAAGCAGATTGGCGTATGCAGTGGGTTGCGAGAATGGCAGAGTGATGGGTGTAAGATTAAGTGTGTGGGCTAAAGCAGAGATGTGGCGAAAGGCAGAGGATGGGCGAAAGACAGAAAGGGAATTGGTGTAAGCTTAAGAATTGGCTATAAGCAGAGGGTGGGCGTAATGCAGTGGGTTGCGAGAATGGCAAGGTGATGGGTGTAAGCTTAAGTTGTGGGCTAAAAGCAGAGATGTGGCGAAAGGCAGAGGGATGGGCGAAAGACAGAAAGGGAATTGGTAAGCTTAAGAAGGTTGGCTATAAGCACAGGGGCTGCGTAATGCAGTGGGTTGCGAGAATGGCAGAGGTGATGGGTAAGCTTAAGTGTGTGGGCTAAAAGCAGAGGGTGGCGAAGGCAGAGGGATGGGCGAAAGACAGAAAGGGAATTGGTGTAAGCTTACACCACATTCACCTCTGTCATTCTACAACCCACTGCATTATCGCCTAACCCTCTTGCTTATGAGCCAAGCTTCTTAAGGCTACACAAATTTCCCTTTCTGTCTTTCGCGCGCATGCTCCTGCTTTCGCCACACCTCTGCTTTTAGCCACACACTTAAGCTTACACCCAGTCACCTATGCCATTCTCGCACCCACTGCATTACGCAAGCCCCCTGTGCTTATAGCCAAACTTCTTAAAGCTCATACCAATTCCTTCTGTCTTTCGCCATCCCTCTGCCTTTCGCCACATCTCTGCTTTTAGCCGCACAAACTAAGCATTACACCGCATAACCTCTGCCATTCTCGCAACCCACTGCATTTACGCCAACCTCTGCTTATAGCCAATATTCTTAAACTTAACACCAATTCCCTTTCTGTCTTTCGCCAATCCCTCTGCCTTTTGCCACGATCTCTGCTTATAGCCCACACCTTAATCTTACACCCATACATCTGCCATTCTCGGATACCCACTGCATAACGCAATCCACTATGCTTATAGACAACCTTCTTAATCTTACACCAATTCCCAATTCTGTCCTTCACCCATCGCTCTGCCTTTCGCCCACAATCTCTGATTTTAGCCACGAGCACTTAAGCTTACACCATCACCTCTGCATTCTCGCACCCACTGCATTACGCCAACCTCTCTTTATAGTCAAGCTTCTTATGCTTACACAATGTCCGATTCTGTCTTCGCCCATCCTTCTGCCTTCCGCCACATCTCTACTTTAGCCCACCACACTTAAGCTTACAACCAATCACCTCCTGCCATTCACCCCCCCCCCCCCCCCCCCCCCCCCCCCCCCCCCCCCCCCCCCCCCCCCCCCCCCCCCCCCGTCGACCCCAAGCTGCATTACGCGCAACCCTCTGCTTATAGCCAACCTTCTAAGCTTACACCCATTCCCTTTCTGTCTTTCCCCATACCCTTCTGCCCTTCGCACAACCTGCTGCTAGCCCACACACTGTAAGCTTACACCCATCACCTCTGCATTCTCGCAACCCACTGCATTACGCAGCCCCTGTGCTTAATAGGCCAACCTTCTCAAGCTTATCACCATTCCCTGTTTTTTTTTTTTTTTTTTTTTTTTTTTTTTTTTTTTTTTTTTTTTTTTTTTTTTTTTTTTTTTTTTTTTTTTTTTTTTTTTTTTTTTTTTTTTTTTTTTTTTTTTTTTTTTTTTTTTTTTTTTTTTTTTTTTTTTTTTTTTTTTTTTTTTTTTTTTTTTTTTTTTTCTTTTTTTTTTTATTTTTTTTTTTTTTTTTTTTTTTTTTTTTTTTTTTTTTTTTTTTTTTTTTTTTTTTTTTTTTTTTTTTTTTTTTTTTTTTTTTTTTTTTTTTTTTTTTTTTTTTTTTTTTTTTTTTTTTTTTTTTTTTTTTTTTTTTTTTTTTTTTTTTTTTTTTTTTTTTTTTTTTTTTTTTTTTTTTTTTTTTTTTTTTTTTTTTTTTTTTTTTTTTTTTTTTTTTTTTTTTTTTTTTTTTTTTTTTTGTTTTTTTTTTTTTTTTTTTTTTTTTTTTTTTTTTTTTTTTTTTTTTTTTTTTTTTTTTTTGTTTTTTTTTTTTTTTTTTTTTTTTTTTTTTTTTTTTTTTTTTTTTTTTTTTTATTTTTTTTTTATTGTTTTTTATTTTTTTTTCTGTCTTTCGCCCCCCTCTGCATTTCGCCACATCAGTTTTTTTTTTTTTCTTTTAGCACAAATGTAAGCTTACACCATGACCTCTGCCCAATTCCGCAACCCACTAAATTACGTCAAATCCTCCTCCTTATAGCCAACCTCTTAAAGCTTACGCCATTGCCCTTTCTGTCTTTCACCGCTACCCTCTGCCTTTCGCCCACATCTCTGCTTTTAGCCACACACTTAAGCTTACACCCATCACTCTAGCATTCTCGCAACCCATGCATTGACGCAAGCCCCTGTGCTTATAGCCAACTTCTTAAGCTCATACCAATTCCCTTTCTGTCTTTCGCCAGGCGTGCCCTTTCGCCACATCTCTGCTTTTAGCCCACAAAGCTTAAGATTACGAACCCTCACCTCTGCATTCTCGCAACCCACTGCATACGCCAACCCGCTGCTTATAGCCATATTCTTAAAACTTACACATTCCCTTTCTGTCTTTCGCCCAATCCCTCTGCCTTTTTGCCAACGTCTCTGCTTATAGCCCACACACTAATCTTACACACCATCACATCTGCCTCATTCTCGATACCCACTGCATAACGCCAACATCTGGCTTATAGCCAACCTCTAATCTTACACCAATTCCCATTCGTCTTTCGCCCATCTCTGGCTTTCGCCACAATCTCTGATTTAGGCCCCACACTTAAGCTTACACCAATCACCTCTGCCATTTCGCAACCCGCAAACTGCCTTACGCCAACCTCTCTGCTTATAGTCAAGCTTCTTAATCTATACACCAATTCCATTCTGTCTTTCTCCCTTATCCCCTTTCCGCCATCCCTCGCTTTCGCCACACTCTACTTTTAAAAATTTTTAAAATTAAATAATATAAAAATTAATTAATTAAAAAAATTTTATATTAAATAAATTTATAAAATAAAAAAAAAAAATAAGAAATAAATAATAAAAATAAATAAATATTATATTTAATAAAATTAATATAATATAAAATATTATTTTTTTATTTTTTTTTTTTTAATAAAATATCAAATAAAAAAAAAACTATATATAAAAAAAATATTTTAAATAAAATATAATTAATTTAAATTATTTAAAAAATAAAAATAATGAAATTATAAGTAATTAAAAAATAAATTAAAATAAATTATTATTTAATATAAAATATTTTTTTTTAATTTATGCCCACACCACTTAGCTTACACCCATCACCTCTGCCATTCTCGCACCCCACTGCATTAATCGCCAACCCTCTGCTTATAGCCAGCTTCTTTAAGGCTTACACCCATCCCCTTTCTGTCTTTCGCCCATTGCCTCTTGCCTTTCGCCATCACCTCTGCTCTTCGCCCACACACTTAAGCTTACACGCCGTGCACCTCTGCCATTCTCGCAACCCACTGCATTACGCAGCCTCCTGTGAACTTATAGCCAAACCATTTTAATAGCTAACCAATTCCCTTTCTGTCTTAAACGCATCCCTCTGCCTTTCGCCACATCTCAGCTTTTAGCCTACAAACGTAAGCTTACACCACTCACGCTCTGCCATTTTCTCGCAACCCACTGTATTACGCCCAACCCTCTGCTTATAGCCAACGCTTGTTAAGCCTTACACCCATTTCCTTTCTGTCTTTCGCCCATCCTCGCTTTCGCACAATCTCTGCTTTTTAGCTCCACACACTTAAGCTTACACCCATCACCTTCTGCATTCTCGCAACCCACTGCATTACGCCAACCCTCTGCTTAATAGCCAAGGATTCTTAAGCTTACTACAAATTCTTTCTGTCTTTCGCTCATCCCTCTGCCGTTCGCCACATCCTGCTTTTAGCCCATAAACTTAACCGTACACCCATGCACCTCTGTCATTCTTACAAACAAACAATACAAAACAAAACAACAACGAACATACAAAAAAACAACAATAGATAAAAAAGGAACAAACCAAAAACAAATGAAAAACAAGAAAACAAAATAAACACAAAAATCATACAAAAGTAAAACAAAAAAAAATAAAAAACAAAAAAAAAAGACAAACGAACAAAACAAAAGAAAAAAACAATAACAAATTAAAACAAGAATAAAATAAAAAAACCAAAAAAGATAAACATAACAACAAAAAAACACAGAAGAAGCAAAACAAAAAAAAAAAAAAAAAAAAAAATATAAATAAAAAAAGGAACAAAAAAAACACAAAGAACACATACAAAAAATAGAAAACAAACAAAAAAAAAAAAACATCATCAGAGAACAAACATAAAAAAAAAACCACTGCATTACGCCAACCCCTCTGCTTATGATGCCAAGCTTCTTAAAGCTTACTCCCATTCCCTTTCTGTCTTTCGCCATGCTCTTGCCTGTTCGCCACACCTCTGCTTTTTTAGGCCCACACACTTAAGCTTACACCCATCACCTATGCATTCTCGAACAACCCACTGCATTACGCAGCCCCCTTTTTGTGCTTATACGCCCAACACTTCTAGCTCATACCAATTCCTTCTGTCTTTCGCCAATCCTCTGCCGTTTCGCCACAGTCTCTGCTTATTAGCCACAAACTTAGATTACACCCATCCACCTCTGCCATTCTCGCAGACCCACTGCATTACGCAACCCTGCTTATAGCCCAATATTCCTTAAACTTTACACTAATTCCCTTTCGTCTTTCGCCAATCCCCTGCCTTTGACACGTCTCTGGCTTATAGCGCCACAGCACTTAATCTTACACCCTCACATCTGCCATTCTCGATACCCACTGCATAACGCCCAGTCATGCTGCCTTATAGCCAACCTTCTTAATCTACACCAATTCCGCATTTCTTCTTTCGCCCATCCTCTGCCTTTTCGCCACATCTCTGCTTTTAGCCCACACACTTAAGCTTACACACAAATCACCTCTGGCCATTCCTCGCACCCACTGCATTACGCCAACCTCTGCTTATAGTCAGCTTCTTAATCTACACCAATTCCTCATTCTGGTCTTTTTTTTGCCCATCCCTCTGATCTTCCGCCACATCTCTACTTTTAGGCGCACACACTTAAGGCTTACACCTCCACCATCTGCAATTCTCGACCCACTGCCAATCTGCTTATAGCCAACCTTGCTTAAGCTTACACCATCCCTTTCTGTCTTTCGCCATGCTCTGCCTTTTCGCCAACCTCTGCTCTTAGCCCACAGCACTTAAGCTTACACCGCATCGACGCTCTGCCATTCTCTCGCACCCACTCATTACGCAGCCCCCTGTGCTTATAGCACCCTTCTCAATGCTTATACCCATTCCCTTTCTGTTTTCGCCCCTTCCTCTGCATTTCGCCACATCACTTTAGCCCACAAATGTAAGCTTAAACCCATGACCTCTGCCATTCTCGCAACCCACTAAATTTACGTAACCCTCTTGCTCATAGCCAACCTATCTTAAGCTACACCCATTCCCTTTCTGTCTTCGCCATCCCTCTGTCTTCAACACATCTCTGCCTTTAGCCCACAACTTAGCTTTCACCATACCTCTGCCAATTCTCGCTACCCACTAGCAGTTACGCAGCCCTGTGCCATTATGAGTCAACCTTCTTAAGCTTATACCAATTCCCTTTGTGGTCTTCGCCATCCTCTGCGTTTTCGCCAAACACCATCTCTCTTTTAAGCGCCGACTAAAGTAGGCTTACACCATCACCTATTGCCATTCTCCGCCACCCACTGCATTACGTCAATCCCTGCTGCTCATAGCAAAAACCTTCTTAAGCTTACACCAATTCTCCTTTCTGGTCTTTCGCCATTGCCCTCTGCCTTTCAACACAATCTCTGCTTTTAGCCGCCACACTTAAGCTTACACCTCATACCTCTGCCATTCTCGCAACCCACTGCATTACGCAGCCAGCTGTGCTTATGGTCAACCTTCTTAAGCTTATTACAATCTCCCTTTCTGTCTATCTCGCCCATTCTCTGCTTTCGCCACATCTCAGCTTTGTAGCGCACAAACGTAAGCTTACACTGCATATCACCTATGCGATTCTCGCAACCACTCATTACGCCAACCCTGCTGCCTTATAGCCAAGCTTCTAAGCTTACACCAAATTCTCTTTTCTGTCTTAGGCCCATTCCTCTGCCCTTTTGCCAACATACTGGCTTTAGCCCACAAACTTAATGCTTAACAACACCCATGACCTCATCATTCTCGCAACCCACTGCATACGTCAAAAACAAAATAGATAATAAAAAAAACAAGGAAGAAAGGAAAGAAAATCAAAAAAAAAAAAAATAAGTAAAAAGAAAAAGAACCCTCTGCTTTAGACAACCTTCTTAGGCTTATCATGCCCATTCCTTTCTGTCTTTCGCCCATCCCTCTGTCTTCGCACATCTCTGCTTTTAGCGCCACACACTTAAGTTTAGCACCCATCACCTCTGCCATTCTCGCAAACCACTGCATTACGTCAACCCCTGCTTATAGCCAAACTTTCTTAAGCTTACACCCATTCCTCTTTCTGTTCTTTCACCCACCCCTCTGCCTTTCGCCACATCTCTTGCTTTTCAGCCCACAGACTTAAGCTTAACACCCATACCTATGACAAGTTCTCGCAACCCACTGCAAATTTACGTCAACCCTCTGCTCATAGCAAACTTGTTAAGCTTATATAGCACCCATTCCTTCTGTCTTTTGCCCATCCCTCTGCCGTTTTCGCCAACATCTCTGCTTTTAGCCCACACACTTAAAGCTTACACCCATTCACCTCCTGCCATTCCTCGCAACCCACTGCATTACGCCAACCCTCTGCTATAGTCCAAGCTTCATAAGCTTACACCCTTCCTTTTCTCTCTTTCGCTCATCCTCTGCCTTTCGCCACATCTCTGCTTTTAGTCCGCACAAACTTAAGCTTATCACCGCATCACCTGTTCTGTCATTCTTGCAACCCACTGCCAATTATCGCAATCCTCAGCTTCTAGCCAAGCTTCTTAAGCTTACACAAATTTCCTTTCTGTCTGTTCGGCCCATGCTCTGCTGTCTTTGGTCCAACATCTGCTTTTTAAGCCCACACACTAAGCTTACACCCATCACCTCGCATTCTCGCACCGGCTGCATTACGCAGCCCCTGTGCTTATAGGCCCAACCTCTCAAAGGCTTATCCACATTCCCTTTCTGTCTTTCGGCCGCATTCCTCTGCCTTTCGCGCACATCATTTTTAGCCACAATGTAAGCTACGACTGCCATTGACTCTCTAGGCTCATTTCGCATCGCACTAAATTAGCTCGTCAACGCCTCTGCTTATAGCCAAACTTCTTAAGCTTACACGTCCGTTCCCTTTCTGCTCTTTCCACCCACCCCTCTGCCTTTCGCCACGATCTCCTGCTTTTAGGCCAACAACTTAAGCTTGACACCCATCACGCTATGCATTCTGCGTCAACCCACTGTCAATTAACGTCAACCTCTCTCCATCGCCAACCTTCTTAAGCTTACACCGACCTCAATTTTCCCTTCTGTCTTTCGCCCAGTTCCCTCTGCCTTTTCAACACATCTCTGCTTTTAGCCGCACACACTTGAAAGCTTACGCCATGCACCTCTGCCATTCTCGCAACGCCACTGCATACGCAGGTCCCAACTTGTGCTTATAGTCCAACCTCTTAAGCTTTATACCATTCCCTTTCTGTCTTTTTTTTCGCCCATCTCCTCTGCTTTCGCCCACCATCTCTGCTTTTTCGCCGCTCACACTTAATCTTACACCATCACCTCTGACATTCTCACAACCCACTGCATAACGCCAATCCTCTGCTTATAGCAACTCGTAAAATTAAAACGAAAC
>CM042137.1:19400456-19405456 GCA_023376005.1 Doryteuthis pealeii
AAAAAGAGAGAGAATAATGCTAAGGCCCTGTAAATTTACATTTTTCGGTTTTTCCTGATTCAAATAAAAATTATTTCTTTATATTGCTCTTGTACCTTACATACTTTTTAGGCAATCAATAAGTTTTGTAGACATTTGGTTGAATTCAGAGTTTTTCTTCTACTAGACCGGTTGACATGACCAAAGGTAAAAAAGCCTAGGCAGTCCTACTGGAAGGAGAATAGTTGGATTCGTACCTTCTCAAGGGTATTAACACTATGGAAATGCACACTGCCACATCCGTATTTGACTAGTCTTGCCGAGTTCATTTCCAACGACAGTAAACCATTACAACACGCACCTCCACAAGAGACAATAGTATCCTATTGTTTTAAATCCATAGGTTCAGTTTTGCAATTCTCAATTTCTTTAAATCTATTTCTCATGCATGCTTGAATTTATTAAACTGGTTAGTCTGAATATACCTGCCCTCTACTTTTTGAAGAAAATTGAATCACAATACACCTCAACCCGTTCCCTGTGGGTACGATGTGATACAAGTTGCAATATGTACATCCAGTGCGGATAGCACTCCGCTATTCAGTAGTAATGGAACCGGCGTAAACTAGCTTGATAACCATTATAGCCATGATGGTGTATCTAGTAGAAACGAATGGGTTATTTTTTAAGCTTGTTAAGGTAACTAGTTTAAGAGAGGAAAACCTGAATTCAGTCCATTTTCTAAAGGATCAGTATAATTACATTAAAAGTTCTAAATTCGGTGATTATATATAAAAAATAGTTTACATATATAATTTAATCATCATTGATGGGTAATTTTTCAGTGGTGTAGAGGCTAACGTGATATTGCTTAGATTTGCTTAAAAATTTACATTGTGGTCGAAGCATGCTCCTGCCCCGAATATTTTTCAATAACCCACTAATAACAACAAAACCCAAGTTCAACAATAATTCCCTAGTAAACTAAAGTCGACCTGCAAATAAAATAATATCTTTAAAAACTATCCACCAAAACAAGGTGTCCTAGTCGGTGGTGTACTCGTTGCAAGCAAAGTTAATGTAGATCCATAACTACTGAATGATGAATTCTATCCTCGCCGGATGTCCCATGCCTTGCCACTTTAATCTCACAGCAACAAATAAACTAAAATAAAACACAACTATGTTACAGAAATGAAATGCACACATACTATAAATCATTAGATGAACAAACATAACCAAACATTTTACAGAGGAAATAAATCCATTGGAACAAGCAAAACAAATAACCCCATAATCTAAACTACACTAATCAAAAGTCCTATCTAATAGTACAAATAACACAAACTCCCCTAAAGCACCTGAAATCAATGAAATATAGTCTATAATTTCACATGCCTAATTACTGAGAGTCTCTCGCAAAACACTAATTCTAAAATTGGTCACATTACAACCATTCTCTTCTGTCATTTCAATACTAACTTTCAGAGACGAGCGCCTAAAACGAACATATGACTACGAAGATATCCATTGCACTGGCAAATACATATCAGCATCTGATATACGAAAATCTGCATTAGACCTAATCTCAAAATAAAGAGTAACACACAACAAAAATCGTCTATACAAATTGTAGATGCTATTAGTATTTAAAATGAATAACCTAACCATTAATAAAATATCATTTACACTGCGGTTACATATTAAATCATCTTTAACCAAATGCCTAACCAAAGCACCCGAATAATAATAATCATCCAACTGAATAAAACATCGCACTACATTAAAGGTAAAACAAGCTATACATAGGCACTATGATATATATATATATATATATATATATATATATAATATATATATATATATGTGGTGTGTGTGTGTGTGTGTGTGTGTTGTGTGTGTGTGTGACTCCTATCCATGGGAAGGGTTTGGTTTAAATAAAAAAGGGATTCCCATTCGGAGATAAAGGTTTGGCAAGTGTAGGTTTCGAAGAAACATTAACTAATGAATATCAAGTTCCTATCTCTTCGCTGCATGCCTCAATATGTGACCTTGTGCACATCCCTACCCCCGAGCCAAACGGTAGGTATATACCTCCATATTTCATCGTTATATATTCGTATTTCTTTTCTGTTTTTAGTTAATTTGTCTTACTGGAGAATGAATCGTAATGAAATAATCTCCTGCAAAGTCTGCAGCAAATAGTAATCGGATTGGTAATTGTGTTTATGCTATCAACCGTTGGGAGCTATTTAAGCCAATCTTTATTATTGTTTTTTTTCTTCTTTTTTTTGTATATATGCATTTAAGCGAATAGTTGGTAGGTAGATATTTTTGTTTGGTTTTATGAACTGGTGGACATAACTATTATTAACTTAATATATAATAATAATTTGGTTGAATCTAATAAATGGTGGTTGACCCCAGCCACCGCCTTCTAGCACCTTTATGATAAACAAGGTTGGATTTTTGCTATAAGAACAATTTCAAGAATACGATCGGGAACAATCATATAGGTGCTAAGCTTGACATGACAAGTCGAGTGATCATAAAGGTCCTCTCCAACCGCTTGTCTAGCCCACGTAAGGGCCGAAGTCGAGTGTTATATGTCGAAAAACCATTTATTACACGCTTAGCCACGACGGACCGCTTAGCCACGACCACGCTATCCTCAAGCATTCCGGGTCGTCATCCACGACCAACAAGTGGCCCCAGTTTTTAATCAAAGGAATTAAATGTCGTGAAATATCCAAATTCAAAAATGTTAGAAAAGCCTTGAGAATTCTTTATGTGAAATATGAGAATTTCGAGATGCCTCTTGTAATTTAGTATAAAAGGTTACAGCCCAAACAATTACATAAATATCGATGTCATATTGTGCTTGGAAATCTTCTATTAACTCTAAAAATTAAACTAAAACTCAGGTAAACTGCAGTTTGCACATATTGTATTATTTAATAATGAGAAAGCCAAATTTAAAACTAATTTACTCCTTTAATAAAAAAATATTTACTGGAAGTTAATTTATTCCAAAGTTAAGTATCTTGTTAAATACTTGAATAATATCAGCTGACAAAAAGCTAAATGTATTTTTAAATAAATTTACTAACTTTTCCAAAAGAATATCAACCAGCTCTTTAAAAATCCTCAGAAAGT
Organism: Doryteuthis pealeii; assembly: GCA_023376005.1. Classification (NCBI taxonomy): domain Eukaryota; kingdom Metazoa; phylum Mollusca; class Cephalopoda; order Myopsida; family Loliginidae; genus Doryteuthis; species Doryteuthis pealeii. The sequence continues at coordinate 19,403,592 of CM042137.1, forward strand.
CACTGATTAGAAACACATTTTCTTTTGTTCTTGAAGAATTGCATAATTGCTTGAAAAGTATTAAAAAGAAAAAGCTTTTTTGGCTTGAAGTTATCCTATTAAGCGATTGAAATATTTTGACGGATACCAGGCGCCTAATAGCATCTTTTAGTTGGCTTTGTGATAATATTCTTACTAACTATCTGTCCTGAATACACACTGCAAACAATTGAATGATTGGGCATAAGTAAATTACAAAATCTTTGATTAGTTTTTAAGGGCATTCCGGGGGCCTTATAGCGGAAGCGCTTATCTGGTGGAATCCTTGATAAAGCGTCCGTCCACACGTGAATCCTTTTGTTTACTAAAGTGTCCTTAGTTACTGGTAATCGTATAAGTCCTTCGTGAGTATTGGTATAGATCCGGCAAATCCTATGTGTCTCCGTCGTCAAAGAGGGCAGTTTTAATTAGACCAATGTGGGGTTTTAAGTATCTTATCAGGCAGTAGTACTGCCAGTGACTGGTTACAAGAGTCAATCACGTGAACTTGGCTAGTCTATAAATAGAGGTGAGTATTTCGAGCACATCTTAATATCAAAGTAATCCCAACACTAAAGAAAATAAATTTGCATATCCAAAGGAGGACTAAACATCAGTATATATATATACAAGGTGTGTCAAAAAAGTATAGAGTTTTGTTTACTTTTGACATACTTTGTATTCTGAAACAAATAACGTTCCATTCATTAATTTCTTTCAGAATACAAGCTGTGTCAAAAAGTACATAATCTTGATATTTCTTTTTACATACCTTGTATATATATATATATATATATATATATATATAGTATATATATATGTAGGGGGGAGATAATATATATATATATATATATATATATATATAAATTAGAGAGAGAGAGAGAGAGAAGAGAGGGAGGAAAGAGAGAGGGAGGAGATATACAGATATACAGAGAGAAGAGGGGAGATAGACAGAGAGACAGACAGAGATAGTGAAAGAAAGAGAGAGAGAGGGTAAAGAGAGAGAGGGGGAAAAGGGGAGAGAGAGAGGGAGACTGTCAGATAAGCACACACACACATATACAGAGATAGAGATAGATAGAATGAAAAGCAACTTACTTGCTGTTATTTCATAATAGTGTTCAACATCAATTGCTGTAGCCACGTGTATGTTTTAAGATCTCCATAAAACCGTCAATAATAGCGAATTAAAAGGGAGTTTCTCACACGAACACTTACATTAGCGTTACTGACAGTTTCACGAGGTATTCTCAATCATCAGATTCGTAATATGATTATTTTCCAAAGTAGAATTCACTTAATATTTATATCTTGCAAGCGCCACAAAAATAGCGGGTTGTTTAGAACATTATATTTTGCAAGCGCTGACCGCAGGTGTCACGCCTCCAAATTTATTGAAAGGAGGTGACAGGTTTCGATTTGCAATATATGAATATAAATAGAAAATGAATATATAGAATATACATATTTTTTATTATTATTCCATAGAATTTTCTCTGCTTGTCTTGGGGAAAAAAATGATATCAATGATCTAAACCATTTAATCTTGCTTGTTTCAGGAATATTTTTTGAAGCAGAATGTTCAGCTATTGAAGAAAACATTTTTTGCGTCTTATATGTTCTTAATTTATGTACTGCCAAATCATCATCATCATCATCATCATCATCATCCGGTCACGATAGTAGCACTGATATCCATGACAATCTCTTACCAACCGTCCCTATCATTTATTGCCCACGGAGCATGCAGCATCCGCGCAGAGCTGGTCAATGTAGGTCTTTGCTGGACGGCTCACACTGACATACCAATGTGCTGGTTTTCACATGAGAACGTCACTGATGAGTTC
>CM042137.1:19410456-19442757 GCA_023376005.1 Doryteuthis pealeii
GTGGAGGGAGGATAGGCAGAAAATTATAAACATTTGAGAATATGTTGACTTATTTCAAAGTTTATTTTGTTTAAGGTATTTTTTTTTGTTTGATATATAAAGCTTCGATTATTTGAAGTTTTTTTTTCTTTATGTAGTGTGCGTGTATTTTCGGTTAGAATTTTGCGTAGGTAGAGGGGGGCATGAATGTGTTTTAAGGTGTTGATTAATGGAGATGGAATCATATATATATATGTATATATATATATATATATATATATATATATATATATATATATGTATGTATATAAATATATATGTATGTATATAAATATATATATATATACAGGGTGCGATGGGTAAATGGTCGCCATTTCAAATTATTAATTTTGTGCATGTGCTTTGTTTGTTTCACTGTGTAACACACTAGAGTCAATTGAGCACTGTCTGTGAGAAAAGTAGCACCATAAATCAATTCACGCCTTTTCAAATTTGCAAACGGCATACTGTACTGCTTGGGATTCACGCCAGAAGCTACAATACGAAGATCTCAGTTCAATTGCAGAGAAATTGAAAATAGTTAGATGAGGCTAATGGTGATTACGAAGGTACAACAGCTATAAAGATATAATCTATATATGTCCGTATATATATATATAAGTATGTAAACATTGAAGCTTCCCTAACATGAGATGGCGACCTCTCAGAACAATCGTTTGCTTAATCTGTCCGCACAAAATGTGTCGATAAGGATTAAAAGCAAATGTTACATAATCCATGCATAGATTATTGTAAACCCCCTATATTTCTGAAGGGATGGCCCCTTTTCATATCACGGGCAGGACTTTCCATGGAATATTACAGAAAGCCCGCGAAATACGTGAGGTCACGTGGGACTGAGTTAATCCAGCAGTACCTGCTTGGACATCTGATAAGAAGCATGGGCTCATTATGCACACGCGTGTTGTGTTAGTTAGAAGAAGAATTTTAGTTAAGTAAATGAAAGTTTAAATAAATAATACGGTGTTGTTGCTTGGTGAATGTCTTGGCAAAAAGACTGACCAAGAAGAAGGAATGTATCAAAGACGAACAGCCAACAAGAATCTAGAAATAGAAATCAACATGGAGAGAAAGAATAGAAACTAGAGATCAACAAATGGCCAATAAAGTAAGTAATGCATATGCATTTCTCTATCTACATGTGTCTATCTTTCCCCTCTCTAGTAAAAGAACATTTGTGTATATACCCAACATGGGTATATGTGTATGAGTATGTAATACAAATACCTAGTCAACACCATGGTGTTTGGAGTGGTTACTAGCGATGATGATGTTATGCCTCCATGAATCTTCCACCGTAGAAGGACTAGATCAAGTGCCTAAAAGAGGTAGTGCTGCCCTGGATTCAGAGGGTAGCAGGTGAAAGACCCTTCATTTGACAACAGGAATTTGCGCCGTGTCACACCAGCAGGAGAACCCAGTCCTGACATTCAATTTTTTTTCATGACAGCCTAACACTCCAAATTGCAATCCTCTTAATTATTATGTATGGACGAGGTTGAACGGAAGATCAGCAAAACTCCTTGCAACAAGATAGGGGTGAAGAAATTACTAAATTTCTTGTTTTCAATTAGTCCGTGATTTGACATGTCCACTTTTGTACCCCCAATTTCGGGGCTTTAAATTCTCATAACTTTTGAACCACTGGGGATATTTGCATAATTCAAACAGTTCTTAACTCCATTTACACGGCTCTATATAACTAATGTGATTAAATAACAATAGCCTCAAATACAAAAATCAACTGGGAATGCTACAACAAGAGAGACTTGTCCAACGGAACACATATAAAGATATGAATATGTGAGGTCATTTGTAATCAATTTACATAGTAGTATTCATAGTTGAGTTACTACTGATCAAGAGTAGTTAGTCATACTGTTGGAGAACTGCGTGTTGACTCTATTATTTATATTCTTGTACAAAAAGTAATAAACATTTTCTGGGTTTTCAATGTTGTTAATTGATTAATTCAGTCACAACACACAGTATGATAATTTAATTATTACAATGACTGATATATTTACTTAAGAGCTATTGCTAAATAGTTCAATATGTAAAAAGTATAATAATCTTCATTTAACTCTCTCTCTCTCTCTCTCTCTCTCTCTCTCTCTCTATCTCTCTCTCTCTCTCTCTCTCTCTCTCTCTCTCTCTCTCTCTCTCTGTGTGTGTGTGTGTGTGTGTAGAAGTAAACAAAGGCACATCTCCTATTTAACAATTTTATTTCACAACACCTAAAATTACATTCATGCCCCCACTCTAATTACCGAAATATTCTAACGGAAAATACACATATTCTGCACAAAGAAAAAAATAAACAAAAACTCCAAATACTACAAGCTTTATACATAAAACAATACAAACCATCCTTAAACAAAATTAATTTCCAATACAGTACACACATTCGAAAATGCCTATAAAACCTTTCTCACCAATTCTTCTCCTTCCAGCCTCCACATTAATATAATTTTTTTTAAAAACTGGAATACATCACCCCTGATGATGGCACTTCGAAGTGCCGAAAGTACTCGGGAACTGAACTTTGGTGGACTTATCCACCAATTCCACCCAAACATTAAAAAGTTGGCCAGAAAATTAGAAAAGATAAAAAATAAAATTATTAAACAGGAGATGTGCCTTTTTTTTAATTCTACATGTATAAATGAAAGAATGCTGCCCAAATAAACATACACACACACACACACACACACACATATATATATATGTGTGTGGGGGGGGCGTTTGTGTCGGATTTATAAAAGAAAACACATTAGGACCCAAATGATTGTGTACTCAGTAATCAAAACAGACATACGTTTGAAGCAAGGGTTGTAAATTACCAACCCGTACATCACACATAATTTTGAGATCTCAGTTTCTTCATATCTAACTTAAGTCACGAGCTAAAGATATTTGTCAGATGTTTTGTGAACTAGAAATTGCCATTTTTTTTAATTAATTCTATTATATTTTATTTCTGAACACGATAATTTCATGAACCTGCTTGTTAGTAAAAAGAAATAAAAACAGAAAATCATAAAGAAAACTAAAATGCAGAGTATTGATAAATGAAGCAAATTACTGCTTATTACTTTCGTTTGAATCGCTTCTTACAAAATTGCTCCTATTGTGTTGGATTTACATAGCCAACTCATATATATATATATATATATATATATATATATATATAATATATATATATACTAAAGATATTTTTGTATCAAAACATTACTGTTTTCACATAAAAGTCTACGTTATGAGCCTCCGGTAAGTCCAGATGTGTGTTCGTAGATTCAAACTTGAATTCTGATATAACCATATTATATAATAATAATCTTTAGACTTTGGCAACTATTATTCTCTAATTATACAAATCATTATACAAATCATTAATGATGTTCTCCTATTTCTATAACACTAGTAATTATTTCTCTAAATGTTTGAGATGAGGCTTGATGATTAGTATTATCTGCGTTATTCGGACTATTGTCAAGGGCAGGATAACATAGAATAATAATTAACACAGCTTAACGCCTCTACCCCAGCTGTGGTTAGCGGAATGAGAACAGGATATCCCCGTGGACTGAATAAAGGGTTAGGTTCAAAGTTCCGTGATGGCTCCCGATTGTGACAAGAAGGTCCCCGAGTCCGACAAAAACGTTCCCGAGTCCGAAAAGAAGGTTCCCATGTCTGAAAAGAAGGTTTCCGAGTCCTAAAAGGTTCCTGGGTTCGACAAGAAATACATGAAGAAGGCCGAAGGGCACATCGGCCGAAACGTTGTACAGATAACAATGAATATGAGGACAATAGTCCGAATATCGCAGATACTACTAATAATAATTATATCTTTTTTGTTGTTGTTATTCTTTTAACCTGACCAGAAGTTGGTGCTTCATTGACATCAGCTGAGTCCCCTGGGCGAATGTGTACGATGATATAAGACCCAAAAGACCTAATGATCTTGGGATAACATCCCTGACGATTTGATCTAGTGCACTCTTAAGGTGTAATTCTTGGTTTGCTTTGATTTCATTTGTTTGCTTAATACCATTTCAAGTCAGTGTATTATTTAATGCCAAACCTTTTTTAATATGATTTGTAGGTAAATATTTTGTTTTTAAACTAATTGTTAGAGTGTGTGGCAAAAGTTGGTACTCAAGTTTTCTTTACGCGTCGTTTTTGATATTACAAGAAGTGGTCGTCCTGGCGTCATTAATAGTAGTACTAGTAGTAGTAGTAGCAGTAGTAGTAGTATTATTTGTTGTTGTTGTTGTTGTTGTTGTTATACTGCTGTGGTGGCTGTAGTTGCATTAGTCGCAGTATAATTATGTATTTATCTTTGTTAACTTTTCGTTCTCCGTCTATTCACGTTCATGCATACGACATCGTATGATCTTCACCTTCCATTTTTGCACATGCATTGATCACGTCATTGACTTTCGTAAACAAACGCGCATACAGAAATTAACGGTTAATAACATCATATTCACACATTCACTATACACTTAATATCTTTCATTTTGTCCTTCACATAAACATTACTTAACAGTGTCCTGAAGATGGTACAATATACCGAAATCCTTAAGTATTGACACTAAAAATTGTTTTCCAGATCATAACATCCTGTATTTGTTATATTTTTTAAATATTTTCTTCTCATATATATATATATAAAAATAATAAAATTCGAAGGCAATACAATGCGTAAAAAATAAAGACAAAAAGATGTTTTATATGTCTAATCGATTTCAAAGCTAGAGCTTCATCCTCAGAGTTTATTTTCAGAAATGACGTGCTTATGTTTTTTTATTTGTGATAAGCACGTCATTTTTATATTTTTATATTTTTATATTTTTATATTTTTTTATTTGTGATAAGCACGTCATTTCTGAAAATAAACTCTGAGGATGTAGCTCTAGCTTTGAAATCGATTGCCTTCGAATTTTATTATTTTATAACATACTTAACAATGCTTCAAGCAAATTACCAACTACTTATATATAATATATATATATAATATATATATATATATATATATATATATATATATATATATGCATTTGAAACAAGTTCACCTGACGATTTTTGACACATGAAACTAAAATGGTTGTGACTGTTCCTTTGTCACCAAATAAATAGATATGTAAACCTTATATATTTATTATATTATATATATACACACACACACACATTATATATATATATATATATATATATATATATATATATTTATGTTACCTAACGGGTAACAGCACGTAAAATGTAATCAGCTATTTTGCTGAGACAATATGTTCACATTAATGCCCTTAAGAAATTACAAAGACAAAATTATTTGTACGTGCGTAATTGAATGTATAGTCATGTTTTTCACTGTGTATATTTTTCAGAAAATTACATTGCCCATATGTTTTCATATAAAAGTAATTTGGAGACATATTTAAAACATACGTTCTGATTGTATTTGTCATAATGCCATTTATTTATTTATTTATTTAAACTTTTTATAAAACTGACATATGTGAGAAACATTGTAAGTGTATATGTTTTGTTTTGTTGCTAAGTTCCAAAACAAATCAATAGTCAGAATCGCGGAACTTTTAATGACCTTAAATTCAGCAAATATGTTTTATTAAATTTTGTAAGACATTTACAAAAAAGAAACCTTGTTATAAGATTGAAGAAAAAATCTCTGAAAATTCTCGAGGCCATAAAGCTAAAATACAAGGCAATTTTCATGGCATATATATATATATATATATATATAATATATATATATATATATATATATATACAAGGTAATTTTATGAAAGTCGGGGTGGCCTAAAGTCAGAATATTGCCAATCAGCGAGGGAGTCTATCCCTTTTGACAAGCGCTATACCAAGGAGATTGTTTTTGCGTCACACCTACCATCAGCTCCTTACTTTACCGCACTGATCCCTGTGCTACTCATACGCTGAGTTATATATATATATATATATATATATATATATAATTACAAACGAGATATTATATATATATTTATATTTTTGCTTGAAGGCAACTACAATGCGAATATCGCATAAATTCGATAATTATAGAAGATAATAATAATGACAAGTGAATCCCGCAAAGAATCACTCGGTGTGTAGAATATCGTACAGACTGATTCAACTTTATTAAGTCTCATCAGCGATATATACTAACGACTCCCCTCCGACAGGAATCGAAACCGTGACCTCTAGCAGGATAGTTAAACACTATACTGTTTCAGCCATGATACAGCACCGAGAGACTCATGCGAAATTAACCTTGTCATTGATACTGAGGGGACTACTGCCATATGAGGCAAGTGAGTCGCTGAGTGGATAATAACAGACACATCCGGGGCCTTATGCTCCTCGGCGAAGGAAATAAGATTATTTGGATGTTTGTTTATTTTTAGTGGCGAAGGAAATTCTACACACCGAGTGATTCTTTGCGGGATTCACTTGTCATTATTATTATCTTCTATAATTATCGAATTTATGCGATATTCGCATTGTAGTTGCCTTCAAGCAAAAATATAAATATTATCGACAATGCTTCTAAAAATAAACAAACATCCAAAAAATCTTATATATATATATATATATATATATATATATATATCACGGAACAGATGGACTGGCTACTACTAACACACTCTTCTACCTGGATTTTAATAGTATGTCAAACCCTCAAAAATACTCCAATTTTTATAGTTCTTCCACAATGCTCCCTTTCAAAAAATCCAAAAACAATTTCTTCAAATAAGAAATTTTCTCCTGACGATGACCTAAGATCGAAACTAGTTGAGAATAAATAACATATATAAAAAATATTTGTTCATACTATATATATATATATATATATATATATATATATATACAAACGTGAAATACATATATATATATATATACACACATATATATATATATACACAATATATAATATATATATATATATATATATATTTCACGTTTGTAATTAGCTTTGACAGTAAAGATTGCACCATCGTCTCACTGACAAGTGGGTTTCTGGCGCTACATCCGTTTTTTTAGCCCCACAGAGAACTAGTCCTGCTTTCTTTGCTGTCTTTGCATTTCATGTTAGGATCCCTTTTTTTTTTTTTTTTTTTGCCTTCCCAGTTTATTTTATTGGAACTTCAAAGAAGGACAGAAAACTACATGACTCAGCATCACATGCACCCGAGAGAGAAAAAAAAGAAAAAGAAGAAAAAAAAACAATTCTTGGCACTGTTTGCCTCACTGTTCACTTGTTCGACAACCCAGCCATCTGGGTAACTATCATTTATCCGGGCTGTAGTAATCGCACAGCCAGGACGCACTAGGGGCCCTGGAAGTGGCTTTCTTGTGGGTGGGTAAGGACGACTGATACGAAGGTTTGAAGATGGGACATCGGCCAAAAGTATTACGTATCCTTTTCCTTTGCTGTTATTAATTTGTTTATCTGGTGTTTGTAATCTTTTTACGATTCGGCTCACATATGCTTAGATTTTACTGGCCACCCAGACATTTGAATGTTTTTCTTTATCTTAAATCTCCACATGACCATAGCCCTGTTGACTGGGGCTATAGAATGTGAATGCAGAGGGGTAGAGTCCCCTAATAGGGCCTCCCCTTGGCCATGTGTAGCACCCGTGATACTTTAGTACGGAATCCCGATAGCTAAGCAGTCTATGACAACCACTTTGGCGCTTACTTATATTAGACGGGCGGTCGGAGCGGCCCCCTAAGAGCAATCGCCTGGTTTTGGGAAGCTCTAGTACCTATATAATTGAGCAGGCCCTACTGCTCTCATGGCAACCCTTTTTATCATATATAGGATAGAAGGCGGTGGCTGAGGGTATAATATTCAAAATTAGATAGGTTTGATTTGGTTTGGTTTGGTTTGGTTTGGTTTAACGGCATATCAACCAACATATTTGGGTTATTTAATGCCAAATCTTTCTTTTTTTTTGTATATATGAATTGTGCAGGGAATCATTTGTTGGTAAATATTATGTTCTTAAACAAATTGTTAAAGTACGAGACAACAGTCAAAATTAAATACAAACGACATGTTAGAATTCCATGCCGTCCTGTCGGCATCATTTAGAATATCCTAACTGTAAACCGGTAGAGGGGTAAGACTCCCCGAAGCAGGATATCCTGTGTATGACACTAAACTTCATCTGATGGTGTGGTTCCGGTTCTGGAGGTCTGTAGAATGTGGAGTATCCCTCCATTTACCTTACTCTCAGGTCCCCTTTAAATCAAAAAGGTAGTACCTATTGAGTTCTGTCTATAGATCAGGTAGATCTTTTGAAATATTATTTGAATTCGATAGGAATACTTGATTCTATGTAACTGTAAATTATTCATCTTAATAATAATTACTTGAAACTATAATTGTTTACTAATGATTCTTATTATTAGTTCCTTAAAATTATGTGTGCAAGGAAATGAATATTATTAAACAGAAATGATAACCTAAGATTCTTATAATCATTAGTACAAGAAGTGAAAACTTTTTATCATACAACTGTGTGCAAAAACTGTGTGCAAAAATTCTAATAATCGAATTAACGGTTTATTCACTGTTTTCCCTTCTCACGAGTTTGTTGTAAACGCCAGACGTGCAATGCGACCTTTGAAAGAGAAAACTTTTACCTTGAAGTAATGGGAGAATATTAAACTATTTTGTATGTATTTATTTAATAATAACTTACTAATACATTAGATTTACTTTATCGAGTTTTCTTTGTATCATTTTGATTTCAATGTTTTATTCTTTTTGTGACATTTTGTTAATTACTTGCAGTCAAAGCGAAATGTCTGGTTCCTTTCTAGAACAAACTTTTCCAATGGATTACATGAAGGGTTTAGTTCAAAGTTCCATGAATACTCCCGGTTACGACATGAAGTGTTGCATACTGGGGTTTTCACAGTACCAAATCATATAATATTATATACCTTTCTTTACTTCTTTTATATCTTGGTCATCTATTCTTCTAGCCGGCTTTGGTTCTATCTTCTAACATCTTGGTCTGGTCTCTTCTAAAGTCAGGACTTTCTTGGGGACTTCAGGTCTGGTTTCTGTTGGGATTTTTTGTTATCAGAAGCCCTGTGTTATTGTTAGTTTTTAGGTAATAAACACAAGAATTCGATTTACGTTGATGTTACTTTATTGTAAATCCCCAACCCAGACAATCTGCGCAGATGAGACTTACATGTTGCTAGCTCGGCTTCTAACTTCTAACTGCTTTAAACTTACTATATTCTTAAACCGGAAGAGGGCCTTCTATGGGGGTTCCGGTTCTCACGATCCATCCCCGCAAGGCAAGGTGAGATTGAGGTCAAGCGCCATCACTCATCCTCAAGGCCATCAGTTGCACTAATCGCCATTATGATTTCTACAATACCTTATAAAAGCATTAGGGATCCAATAATTATGTAACAGAAGGTCTCCGAGTCCAACAAGAAACACCAAATTAAAATTTAGGCGCACATCGACCGAAACCTTGTGTATATAACAATAAATATTAGCGCAATAGGCCGAAAAATCTAAATACCATAAATTATCAATCCTCATTTTAAAAAATTAGGCAAATAAGACGTGTCAAACAATATCGATGTTCCATCAATATCATTTTAATGATTAGTAAAATCAATTAGATAAAAATAACATACATCCTGTTTGATAATTTTAGATTGAAGTATAATTTCATCAGAAATCTTAGAACATACACAGATTGTCTGTTTTATAATAGTGTTTATCTAACGTAAGAACATTTCAGACATAATAATTTTCTAGTGTGTCATATTGGATAAGATATGGTGATATTCATAAGCTTCCGTGAAATGAAAAATTTCTGTGTCTCTGCTCCAAAGAGAATTAGTCTACGTTTCCAACAGACAATTTCAGTGGTAGACATAAGAGATATGGCAGGCCTGCAGCTACCACCAGCAATGATAACATAACGACACCCTAGAATTCTCCCCGACCAAAGCAATATCTGCATAAACTATTAAGATTTTAGTAATGTTAAGAATAACTAGTTTTCAGAAGATCCATCCCGAGGAGACTGGCAGAAAATGGTTTAACTTCAAAAGATGCAGCTAGAAAATCTGTTTTGAAATAAGAATATTAAAGTCAGGCGCTACTTTTGTCTGTGGATTGGAGCCATGATTCTGTTTTGAGACAGTTTTGTTGAAAGATGAGTACAGAATGAGCTTACGCATCATTTTACTAAATACATTCGTTGAATAGTATTTTGATTTTTCAGACTGTTGTTCTCATCAATATTGTGGTAAGTAAAAACACTACGTTTCATCTGCTGTATCCTTCGGTCTTTTTCAGGTGATCCTTATCCTAGAATACAAATGGACCAACCTGGGAAATCATTTTGAATAGTTTGACTGTTGATCAAACAAGGCATCGAAGAACTTTTGAAGATCTCATTCAAATATTTATGTCATTTTTTTTCACGCCTATCAAACCGAGATGTTTCAGGAGAAACATTATATTCTTTAAAAAAAAAAAGCCGGAGATACTTTGGTCGAATCGTTGTGTTTTTACATACCGCAGTAAACATGAGGACAACAGTCCGAAAAATTAAAATAATTGTTGTGATGTTAGTCCAACAGTAAAAAAGAAGTCAAGTCGAGATAGGGTAAAATAAGACAAGTGTATTTACAATAATGGTACATGAACGACTAGCTTGTCGTTAACGGTAACAGTACAACCTTTTCACTCGGTGTCTCACTATTTATAGTGAGAACCGGTGTATATTCTCCACTGTAGGAACGGCCGGTATAACAATAATACACATCAAGTCTTATCTAAAAAAAATTCTGACTAATAGATTTGGAGAAATATTCAATGTTGTTTTCATATAATGATCTAGAAAGCGTAGTAGGAGTGATGTAAGTGAAATTTTTGGCATGTAGATTTTATTAACTTATATAATGGAGACGCGTGTTGTGATAGTCATCGACATATATAAAAACAGAAGCCTCGTCGCTTGCAGCTGTAGAATACGCCGACTTCACCTCAGCATAACCCGGATGGCTGAGCAGTCCATGACATGAAACACTCAGCTTTAGCGTTTACTTGGGCTAGACGGACAATCAAAGGAGCAACCCTCTGATCAGTCATTTATTCACGTCAAGGCGTAGTACTCATATGAATGTCCAGGTCCTAATACTCTTATGTCGAACCACAATGATTTTTATCATATATATGCTAGAAGGACGTGACTGAGGGTCTCATTTTCCTGCGTATCGCGTTAAACTGCATCCAGCTTGGATATACCCGCAACGACTACTAACATACACGATTTAGCAGCGTAAATTTGAAGCCGCTATATAACTTATAGAATTTGATGCCAGTATATAACATCAGAATCCAAAAGTTAATTCTTAAAAGAATGCCAACATTCTCATTTTCTGATGATGTGATATGCTAAAAGAGCCAAAAAGTTGTTAGCAGAATGTCCAGTAAAATTTTCCACGCTCATATTTTACATACATACATTAAAGAAAATGAATAAAACATAAAATGGTAATTTTAAATGCAATATATATCTATCCTGATTAGATTTCAGAATCAATCTATCTATATTTTGTCTAGACTATAGTTCTTCTTACATTATTTCTTCTGAATTTTTCTATTTTTTTTTTTATCAAGATTATCATTGTTTATAAATTTATCTCCAGAAATAATATATATATATATATATATATATATATTATATATGAAAGAAAATATTGAATGGATAAAATAGGATATTTTAAGTAATTTAGCTTACAGGTGTTTCGGTCAGGAGTTTATCCATGTGTACATTATTCTATCTATTATTATTTTTAAATAACAAAATGAAATGAAATAACAATAATAATCATTTTGTTATTCAAAAATAATAATAGATAGAATAGATAATTCAAAAATAATAATAGATAGATAGATAATAATAGATAGAATAATGTACACATGGATAAACTCCTGACCGAAACACGTGTAAGTTAAAATAATTAAAATATCCTGTTTTATCCATTCAATATTTTCTTTCCTTTATTTCTCTTTTCAGCGTCGGATTCAGTTCCATTTTAATTTTACACACACACACACACACACACACACACATATATATATATATATAACAATCTTAAATATATATTTTTACAAACCTACCATTTATGTCCTAGTGGAGATAATATACATTTTACCTTCAAAATCCTTGAGAAAATCTATTTTCTCATTTTTTATTTGGATGCTATTTTCCAGAATCATTGTTGAATTGGACAGAATATAATGTTCTTTTTCTTGGTTTTCTTTTTTCCAATTTGTATGCAGGAGAATTAGTAACTTTTAAACAAGGCAGAAAAAATCAAGAGACACAAAACAAAAACATGTTTTGTTGGTTTATCAGTCATTATGATTTTGATTCACCATAGCAGATATTAGTAGACTTCACTTGCTGATTATTAGTTTGAATGCATTCAAGTGTTACTAAGTGTTCCACTGTTATGTCTAAGAGATGTGTAGTCTATTTCATCTAATACAACTATGAGTAAAGATATATATTGTTGGTTGGTTGGATTCTACGGTATGTCAACCATTGGGGATTTATGCCGAAGATGCTTTTATTTTATTTATTCAATCTTGTTTAAACACATTTTAACACTTTTCTGTGAATGCAAATCAAGTAAATGTGATACAATATTATCATTTTCACATGTAAGATGTTTCCTGGAAATATGAACGACAGATTTTTTTGATAATTTTTTTTTTTTATGGCTTAGAATTCGGAAAACTTTTATTTTTAACTTTAATAGCACATCTGAATTAGACTGGTCCCATCAAACATTTTAAAAGTAAACATTTTTTTGTTTTGGCTTAGAATTTGAAAGACTTTTTTTTAGTTCAAATTGCACATCTGAATTAGACTGGTCCAAATTATGTTTTTTTATTACTATTTCTTATATTGTTTCATTTTTTACCCCCAAAAGCTAATAATTTTGTAATACTTCATTTCTTTTTTGAAAATTTTCCACTCCAATTTATGATTGCTAATAATTTTAGTCACCATAATCTATGTTATTTGTCAATAAAAATATTTGATTTTAAAGTTTTTTGTTTATCTTATCAATTTTTTAAAAAGGTTTTACGTTAATATTACTTTTTACAAAAGAGATATCTAAGGGGCATTTAACCTCATAGTGATTAAAAAGAAATCTTCCTTGCTTTGTTTTAGACACTTGTTATGAGGGATGAAGTTTCAGAAAATGTCTTGGTACATTTTTCCCGGCGTTTGAAAGTTGATTTTACGGGCGTTGACAAAAAGAAAAACTAGGTTTGATTTCTTTATTTAATTGCATGTCAACCTTCGTGAGTTTTCCTTGTAGAAGTACTGTAGTGGTACTATTTAATCAATAGCAGAAAGGATAACGGGATTCATAACTTTAATCAAGGGTATCAATTTAAATGTGAATGTAATATCGATATTTGAGTTAAGAACCACTACACTGTAGCAGTCAGGCACATTAGACAGTACGCAATGGGGACTCCCTCAACGATAAACAAGTTTTTGGTAGTGAACACTAACTGGATTTTTTTCCATATTTAATGCAAATTCGCAAGCCATAATACGAACGTGGGCTGAAAACTTCGTAGGCTGAAAATTTCATATGATGACATATCTGCTGATAATCAATTTATCAATGTGATTCTTGCCTTACTACGATGGAAGAAGTTTGTGGACAGCAAGGAGGTCTATGCTAAAAAAATAAACCTCATTTCGTCACATTTCCAAAGAGTATCTTGGTCAGCCCATGTAGCTTTCAGCCAACCCTGGTAAATATACAAAGAAAAATATTTATGTATTGGCAAATATTTTTTTGAATAATTCAAGCCGTAATTCATTTAAACATTTCTACATTGTTGTGTGTTTGAATTATTATTGCAAATCGATAGAGAATTTAAATGCAGTATTATCTTTTGTTGTGAATCTATTTAGTCAGCCCCTGTTGACTTATATAATCCTCAAGTTTGTCTTTTTTCTTCAAGCGATTATATGGTTTCAAGTAACTCTTCCTATATACTAATATATGTACACGATATATTTGTGCGTAATTAGCGTAAATATACTCGGACATTCCCAAACGTTTATTAGTCTGGTATAGAAGCTTTCAATAGCTGTTAATCGGAAGGTATACACCCAACTAAGTACTGAATATGTCAATCACTGCTTAACTGTGGGGATCTAATACGAACTGGCACTTTAAGTGTGAATCGGTTGTCATTATATAGTGTCATTACTTTTTGGTGTTCACATATAGCAAGTTGGTTTAGGTCCGAACTGTTTTGGGATATGGCATGCTGTGATATGGCTAGTGGGATGGGAGAATGGCAAAGGAGATGGGTGAAAGTGGGTGTACTAATAGCAGAAATGTGGCGAAAGTCAAAAGGATGGGCGAAAGACAGAGAGGGAATGGGTGTAAGCTTAAGAAGGTGGGCAATAAGCAGGGGGTTGTTGAAATACAGTGGGATGCGAGAAAGGCAGAGGAGATGGGTGTAAGTTTAAGTGGATGAGCTAAAAGAAGAGATATAGCGAAAGACAGAAGGATGTGCGAAAGACAGAGAGGAAATGGATGTAAGCTTAAGAAGGTGGACTATAAGCAGAGGGTTATTGAAATGCAGTGGGATGCAAGAATGGCAGAAGAGATGGGTGTAAGCTTAAGTGGGTGGGCTAAAAACAGAGATGTGGCGAAAGGCAGAGGAATGGCGAAAGACAGAGAGGGAATGGGTGTAAAGGTTAAGAAGGTGGACTATGAGCAGAGGGTAGGCGAAATGCAGTGGGGTGTGAGACTGGCAGAGAAGATGGGTGCAAGTTTAAGTGTGTGGGCTAAAAGCAGTGATGTGGCGAAAGGCAGGGGGATGGGCGAAAGGCAGGGGGATGGGCGAAAGACAAAGAGGGAATGGATGTAAGCTTAAGAAGGAGGACTATAAGCAGAGAGTTGGCGAAATGCAGTGGGTTGCGAGAATGGCAGAGGAGATGGGTGTAAGCTTAAGTGTGTGGGCTAAAAGCAGAGATGGGGCGAAAGACAGAGGGATGCGCGAAAGACAGAAAGGGAATGGGTGTAAAACTTAAGAAGGTGGCTTATAAGCAGAGGTTTTTTGAAATGCAGTGGGATGTACGAGACTGGCAGAGGAGATGGATGTAAGCATAAGTGGGTGGGCTTAAAGCTGAGATGTGGCAAAAGGCAGAAAGATGGGCGAAAGATAGAAATGGAAAGAGTGTAAAGGTTAAGAAGGTGGGTTATATAAGTAGAGGTTTGGCGAAATACAGTGGGATGTGAGACTGGCAGAGGACATGTGTGTAAGCTTAAGTGTGTGGGCTAAAAGCAGAGATGTGGCGAAAGGGAGAGGGATGGGCGAAAGACAGAGAGGGAATGGGTGTAAGCTTAAGAGAATGGGTTATAAGCAGAGTGTTGTCGAAATGCTGTGGGACGCAAGAATGGCAGAAGAGATGGGTGTAAGCTTAAGTGGGTGGGCTAAAATAAGTGATGTGGCGAAAGGCAGAGGGATGGACGAAAGACAGAGACGGAAAAGATGTAAGCTTAAGAAGGGGGACTATAAGCAGAGGTTTAGGGAAATGCAATGTGATGGGAGAATGGCAGAGGAGATGAGTGTAAACTTAAGTGGGTGGGCTAAAAGCAGAGATGTGGCGAAATAAGCATTTAGAGGTAGGCTATAAGCAGCGGGTTTGCAAGATGCAGTGTGATTGAAGAATGGCAGAGGAGAGGGGTGCAAGCTTAAGTGGGTAGGCAAAAGCAGAGATCTGGCGAAAGACATAGGGATGTGCGAAAGACAGAAAGAGAATGGGTGTAAGCTTAAGAACGTTGGCTATAAGCAGAGGGTTGGCGTAATGCAGTAAGTTGCGGGAATGGCAGAGGTGATGGGTGTAAGCTTAAGTGTGTGGGCTAAAAGTAGAGATGTGGCGAAAGGCAGAGGGATGGGCGAAAGACAGAGAGGGAATCGGTGTAAGCTTAAGAAGGTTGGCTATGAGCAGAGGGTTGGCGTAATGCAGTGGGTTGCGAGAATGGCAGAGGTGATGCGTGTAAGATTAAGTGTGTGGGCTAAAAGCAGAGATGTGGCGAAAGGCAGAGGGATGGGCGAAAGACAGATAGGAAATGGGTGTAAGCTTAAGAAGGTTTGGCTATAAGCAGAGGGTCGCGTAATGCAGTGGGTTGCTAGAATGGCAGAGGGATGGCGGAAAGACAGAGAGAGAATGGCTATAAGATTTCAGAGTAGGCTATAAGCAGTGGGATTAGAATGGCAGAGGAGATGGGTGTAAGCTTAAGTGTGTGGGCTAAAAGCAGAGATGTGGCGAAAAGGCAGAGGATGGGCGAAAGACAGAGAGGGAATGGCTATAAGGTTTCAGAGGTAGGCTATAAGCAGCGGGTTTGCGAGATGCAGTGGGCTTGAAGAATGGCAGAGGAGGGGTGCAAGCTTAAGTGGGTAGGCTAAAGCAGAGATCTGGCGAAAGGCAGAGGGATGGGCGAAAGACAGAAAGGGAATTAGTGTAAGAAGGTTGGATATAAGCAGAGGGTTGGCGTAATGCAGTGGGTTGCGAGAATGGCAGAGGTGATGGGTGTAAGCTTAAGTGTGTGGGCTAAAAGCAGAGATCTGGCGAAAGGCAGAGGGATGGGTGAAAGACAGAAAGGGAATTGGTGTAAGCTTAAGAAGATTGGCTTTAAACAGATGGTTGGCTTAAGAAGGTTGGCTTTAAACAGATGGTTGGCGTAATGCAGTGGGTTGCGAGAATGGCAGAGGGATGGCCAAAAGACAGAGAGAGAGTGGCTATAAGCTATAAGAGATGTGGCGAAAGGCAGAGGGATGGGCGAAAGACAGAGAAGGAATGGCTGTAAGCTATCAGAGGTGGGTTGTAAGCAGCGGGTTTGCGAGCTGCAGTGGGATTGGAGAATTGCAGAGGAGATGGGTGTAAGCTTAAGTGTGTGGGCAAAAGCAGAGATGTGGCGAAAGGCAGAGGGATGGGTGAAAGACAGAGAGGGAATGGCTGTAAGCTGTCAGAGGTGGTAAGCAGCGGGTTTGGGAGCTGCAGTGGGTTTCAAGAATGGCAGAGGAGAGGGGTTTGCACCCCTCTCCTCTGCCATTCTTCAATCTTCTGCTTAAGTGGGTGGGCTAAAGCAGAGATCTGGCGAAAGGCAGAGGGTTGGGCGAAAGACAGAAAGGGAATTGGTGTAAGCTTAAGAAGGTTGGCTATAAGCAGACGGTCGGCGTAATGCAGTGGGTTGCTAGAATGGCAGAGGGATGGGCGAAAGACAGAGAGAGAATGGCTATAAGATTTCAGAGGTAGGCTATAAGCAGTGGGATTAAAGAATGGCAGAGGAGATGGGTGTAAGCTTAAGTGTGTGGGCTAAAAGCAGAGATGTGGCGAAAGGCAGAGGGATGGGCGAAAGACAGAGAGGGAATGGCTATAAGGTTTCAGAGGTAGGCTATAAGCAGCGGGTTTGCGAGATGCAGTGGGCTTGAAGAATGGCAGAGGAGAGGGGTGCAAGCTTAAGTGGGTAGGCTAAAGCAGAGATCTGGCGAAAGGCAGAGGGATGGGCGAAAGACAGAAAGTGAATTAGTGTAAGAAGGTTGGATATAAGCAGAGGGTTGGCGTAATGCAGTGGGTTGCGAGAATGGCAGAGGTGATGGGTGTAAGCTTAAGTGTGTGGGCTAAAAAGCAGAGATCTGGCGAAAAGCAGAGGGATGGGTGAAAGACAGAAAGGGAATTGCTGTAAGCTTAAGAAGATTGGCTTTAAACAGATGGTTGGCTTAAGAAGGTTGGCTTTAAACAGATGGTTGCGTAATGCAGTGGGTTGCGAGAATGGCAGAGGGATGGCCGAAAGACAGAGAGAGAGTGGCTATAAGCTATAAGAGATGTGGCGAAAGGCAGAGGGAGTGGCGAAAGACAGAGAAGGAATGGCTGTAAGCTATCAAGGTGGGTTGTAAGCAGCGGGTTTTGCGAGCTGCAGTGGGATTGGAGAATTGCAGAGGAGATGGGTGTAAGCTTAAGTGTGTGGGCAAAAGCAGAGATGTGGCGAAAGGCAGAGGGATGGGTGAAAGACAGAGAGGGAATGGCTGTAAGCTGTCAGAGGTGGTTGTAAGCAGCGGGTTTGGAGCTGCAGTGGTTTCAAGAATGCAGAGGAGAGGGGTTTGACCCCCTCTCCTCTGCCATTCTTCAATCTTCTGCTTAAGTGTGTGGGCTAAAAGCAGAGATGTGGCGAAAGGTAGAGGGATGGGCGAAAGATAGAAAGGGAATTGCTGTAAGCTTAAGAAGGTTGGATATAAGCACAGGGTTGGCGTAATGCAGTGGGTTGCGAGAATGGCAGATGTGATGGGTGTAAGCTTAAGTGTGTGGGCTAAAAGCAGAGGTGGCGAAAGGCAGAGGGATGGGCGAAAGACAAGAAAGGGAATGGGTATAAGCTTAAGAAGGTTGGCTATAAGCAGAGGATTGGCGTAATGCAATGGGTTTGCGAGAATGGCAGAGGTGATGGGTGTAAGCTAAAGTGTGTGGGCTAAAAGCAGAGATGTGGCGAAAGGCAGAGGGATGGGCGAAAGACAGAAAGGGAATTGGTTTAAGCTTAAGAAGATTGGCTATAAGCAGAGGGTTGGCGTAATGCAGTGGGTAGAAAGAATAGCAGAGGTGATGGGTGTAAGCTTAAATGTGTGGGCTAAAGCAGAGATGTGGCAAAAGGCAGAGGGATGGGCGAAAGACAGAGAGGGAATTGCTGTAAGCTGTCAGAGGTGGGTTGTAAACAGCGGGTTTGGGAGCTGCAGTGGGTTTCAAGAATGGCAGAGGAGAGGGGTGCAAGAGCTTAAGTGTGTAAGCTAAAGCAGAGATGTGGCGAAAGGCAGAGGGATGGGCGAAAGACAGAGAGGGAATCGGTGTAAGCTTAAGAATGTTGGCTATAAGCAGAGGATTGGCGTAATGCAGTGGATTTGCGAGAATGGCAGAAGTGATGGGTGTAAGCTAAAATTTCTGGGCTAAAAGCAGAGATGTGGCAAAAGCAGAGGGATGGGCGAAAGACAGAAAGGGAATGGGTGTAAGCTTAAGAAGGTTGGCTATAAGCAGAGGATTGGCGTAATGCAATGGGTTGTAAGCAGCGGGTTTGCGAGCTGCAGTGGGATTGGAGAATTGCAGAGGAGATGGGTGTAAGCTTAAGTGTGTGGGCAAAAGCAGAGATGTGGCGAAAGGCAGAGGGATGGGTGAAAGACAGAGAGGGAATGGCTGTAAGCTGTCAGAGGTGGGTTGTAAGCAGAGGGTTTGGGAGCTGCAGTGGGTTTCAAGAATGGCAGAGGAGAGGGGTTTGCACCCCTCTCCTCTGCCATTCTTCAATCTTCTGCTTAAGTAGGTGGGCTAAAGCAGAGATCTGGCGAAAGGCAGAGGGTTGGGCGAAAGAAAGAAAGGGAATTGGTGTGAGCTTAAGAACGTTGGATATAAGCACAGAGTTGGCGTAATGCAGTTGGTTGCGAGAATGGCAGAGGTGATGGTGTAAGCTTAAGTGTGTGGGCTAAAAGCAGAGATGTGGCGAAAAGTAGAGGGATGGGCGAAAGATAGAAAGGGAATTGCTGTAAGCTTAAGAAGGTTGGATATAAGCACAGGGTTGGCGTAATGCAGTGGGTTGCGAGAATGGCAGAGTGATGGGTGTAAGCTTAAGTGTGTGGGCTAAAAGCAGAGATGTGGCGAAAGGCAGAGGGATGGGCGAAAGACAGAAAGGGAATTGGTGTAAGCTTAAGAAGGTTGGCTATAAGCACAGGGTTGGCGTAATGCAGTGGGTTGCGAGAATGGCAGAGGTGATGGGTGTAAGCTTAAGTGTGTGGGCTAAAAGCAGAGGTGGCGAAAGGCAGAGGGATGGGCGAAAGACAGAAAGGGAATGGGTATAAGCTTAAGAAGGTTGGCTATAAGCAGAGGATTGGCGTAATGCAGTGGGTTGCGAGAATGGCAGAGGTGATGGGTGTAAGCTAAAGTGTGTGGGCTAAAAGCAGAGATGTGGCGAAAGGCAGAGGGATGGGCGAAAGACAGAAAGGGAATTGGGTTTAAGCTTAAGAAGTTGGCTATAAGCAGAGGGTTGGCGTAATGCAGTGGGTTGAAAGAATGGCAGAGGTGATGGGTGTAAGCTTAAATGTGTGGGCTAAAGCAGAGATGTGGCGAAAGGCAGAGGGATGGGCGAAAGACAGAGAGGGAATTGGTGTAAGCTTAGAGGTGGGTTGTAAGCAGCGGGTTTTGGGATGCAGTGGGTTCAAGAATGGCAGAGGAGAGGGGTGCAAAGCTTAAGTGTGTAGGCTAAAGCAGAGATGTGGCGAAAGGCAGAGGGATGGGCGAAAGACAGAGAGGGAATCGGTGTAAGCTTAAGAAGTTTGGCTATAAGCAGAGGATTTGGCGTAATGCAGTGGATTTTGCGAGAATGGCAGAGTGATGGGTGTAAGCTTAAGTTTGTGGGCTAAAAGCAGAGATGTGGCGAAAGGCAGAGGGATGGGCGAAAGACAGAAAGGGAATGGTGTAAGCTTAAGAAGGTTGGCTATAAGCAGAGGATTGGCGTAATGCAGTGGGTTGCGAGAATGGCAGAGGTGATGGGTGTAAGCTTAAGTGTGTGGGCTAAAAGCAGAGATGTGGCGAAAGGCAGAGGGATGGGCGAAAGACAGAAAGGGAATTGGTGTAAGCTTAAGAAGGTTGGCTATAAGCAGGGGTCGGCGTAATGCAGTGGTGCGAGAATGGCAGAGAGATGGGCGAAGACAGAGAGAGAATGGCTATAAGCTTTCAGGCAGTGGGATTGCAGAGGAGATGGGTGTAAGCTTAAGTGTGTGGGCTAAAAGCAGAGATGTGGCGAAAGGCAGAGGGATGGGCGAAAGACAGAGAGGGAATGGCTGTAAGCTTAGAGGTGGGTTGTAAGCAGTGGGTTTGCGAGATGCAGTGGGATTGGAGAATGGCAGAGGAAATGGGTGCAAGCTTAAGTGGGTGGGCTAAAGCAGAGATATGGCGAAAGACAGAGGGATGGGCGAAAGACAGAAGGGGAATTGGTTTAAGCTTAAGAAGATTGGCTATAAGCAGAGGGTTGGCGTAATGCAGTGGGTTGAAAGAATGGCAGAGGTGATGGGTGTAAGCTTAAGTGTGTGGGCTAAAAGCAGAGATGTGGCGAAAGGCAGAGGGATGGGCGAAAGACAGAGAGGGAATTGCTGTAAGCTTAAGAAGGGTTTTATAAGCAGCGGGTTTGCGAATGCAGTGGGATTGGAGAATTGCAGAGGAGATGGGTGTAAGCTTAAGTGTGTGGGCTAAAGCAGAGATGTGGCGAAAGGCAGAGGGATGGGCGAAAGACAGAGAGGGAATGGCTGTAAGCTTCACAGGTGGGTTGTAAGCAGCGGGTTTGGGAGCTGCAGTGGGTTGAAGAATGGCAGAGGAGAGGGTGCAAGCTTAAGTGGGTAGGCTAAAGCAGAGATCTGGCGAAAGGCAGAGGGATGGGCAAAAGACAGAAGGGAATGGGTGTAAGCTTAAGAAGGTTGGCTATAAGCAGAGGGTTGGCGTAATGCAGTGGGTTGCAAGAATGGCAGAGGTGATGGGTGTAAGCTTAAATGTGTGGGCTAAAAGCAGAGATGTGGCGAAAGGCAGAGGGATGGGCGAAAGACAGAAGGAATGGTGTAAGCTTCAGAGGTGGGTTATAAGCAGCGGGTTTGGGAGCTGCAATGGGTTCAAGAATGGCAGAGGAGAGGGTGTAAGCTTAAGTGGGTGGGCTAAAGCAGAGATCTGGCGAAAGGCAGAGGGATGGGCAAAAGACAGAAAGGGAATGGGTGTAAGCTTAAGAAGGTTGGCTATAAGCAGAGGATTGGCGTAATGCAATGGGTTGCGAGAATGGCAGAGGTGATGGGTGTAAGCTTAAGTGTGTGGGCTAAAGCAGAGATGTGGCGAAAGGCAGAGGGGTGGGCGAAAGACAGAAAGGGAATTGGTGTAAGCTTAAGAAGGTTGGCTATAAGCACAGGGTTGGCGTAATGCAGTGGGTTGCGAGAATGGCAGAGGTGATGGGTGTAAGCTTAAGTGTGTGGGCTAAAAGCAGAGGTGGCGAAAGGCAGAGGGATGGGCGAAAGACAGAAAGGGAATGGGTATAAGCTTAAGAAGGTTGGCTATAAGCAGAGGATTGGCGTAATGCAGTGGGTTGCGCGAGAATGGCAGAGGTGATGGGTGTAAGCTAAGTGTGTGGGCTAAAAGCAGAGATGTGGCGAAAGGCAGAGGATGGGCGAAAGACAGAAAGGGAATTGGTTTAAGCTTAAGAAGATTGGCTATAAGCAGAGTTGGGCGTAATGCAGTGGGTAGAAAGAATGCAGAGGTGATGGGTGTAAGCTTAAATGTGTGGGCTAAAGCAGAGATGTGGCAAAAGGCAGAGGGATGGGCGAAAGACAGAGAGGGAATTGCTGTAAGCTGTCAGAGGTGGGTTGTAAACAGCGGGTTTGGGAGCTGCAGTGGGTTTCAAGAATGGCAGAGGAGAGGGGTGCAAGAGCTTAAGTGTGTAGGCTAAAGCAGAGATGTGGCGAAAGGCAGAGGGATGGGCGAAAGACAGAGAGGGAATCGGTGTAAGCTTAAGAAGTTGGCTATAAGCAGAGGATTGGCGTAATGCAGTGGATTTGCGAGAATGGCAGAGTGATGGGTGTAAGCTTAAATTTCTGGGCTAAAAGCAGAGATGTGGCGAAAGGCAGAGGGATGGGCGAAAGACAGAAAGGGAATGGGTGTAAGCTTAAGAAGGTTGGCTATAAGCAGAGGATTGGCGTAATGCAATGGGTTGCGAGAATGGCAGAGGTGATGGGTGTAAGCTTAAGTGTGTGGGCTAAAAGCAGAGATGTGGCGAAAGGCAGAGGGATGGGCGAATGACAGAAAGGGAATTGGTGTAAGCTTAAGAAGGTTGGCTATAAGCAGAGGGTCGGCGTAATGCAGTGGGTTGCGAGAATAGCAGAGAGATGGGCGAAAGACAGAGAGAGAATGGCTATAAGCTTTCAGAGGTAGGCAATAAGCAGTGGGATTGAAGAATGGCAGAGGAGATGGGTGTAAGCTTAAGTGTGTGGGCTAAAAGCAGAGATGTGGCGAAAGGCAGAGGGATGGGCGAAAGACAGAGAGGGAATGGCTGTAAGCTGTCAGAGGTGGGTTGTAAGCAGTGGGTTTGCGAGATGCAGTGGGATTGGAGAATGGCAGAGGAAATGGGTGCAAGCTTAAGTGGGTGGGCTAAAGCAGAGATATGGCGAAAGACAGAGGGATGGGCGAAAGACAGAAGGGGAATTGGTTTAAGCTTAAGAAGATTGGCTATAAGCAGAGGGTTGGCGTAATGCAGTGGGTTGAAAGAATAGCAGAGGTGATGGGTGTAAGCTTAAATGTGTGGGCTAAAGCAGAGATGTGACGAAAGGCAGAGGGATGGGCGAAAGACAGAGAGGGAATTGCTGTAAGCTGTCAGAGATGGGTTTGTAAGCAGCGGGTTTGCGAGATGCAGTGGGATTGGAGAATTGCAGAGGAGATGGGTGTAAGCTTAAGTGTGTGGGCTAAAGCAGAGATGTGGCGAAAGGCAGAGGGATGGGCGAAAGACAGAGAGGGAATGGGTGTAAGCTTAAGAAGGTTGGCTATAAGCAGAGGATTGGCGTAATGCAATGGGTTGCAAAGATGGCAGAGGTGATGGGTGTAAGCTAAATGTGGGCTAAAAGCAGAGATGTGGCGAAAGGCAGAGGGATGGGCGAAAGACAGAGAGGGAATGGCTGTAAGCTGTCAGAGGTGGGTTGTAAGCAGCGGGTTTGGGACTGCAATGGGTTTCAAGAATGCAGAGGAGAGGGGTGCAAGCTTAAGTGGGTGGGCTAAAGCAGAGATCTGGCGAAAGGCAGAGGGATGGGCAAAAGACAGAAAGGGAATGGGTGTAAGCTTAAGAAGGTTGGCTATAAGCAGAGGATTGGCGTAATGCAATGGGTTGCAAGAATGGCAGAGGTGATGGGTGTAAGCTAAAATGTGTGGGCTAAAAGCAGAGATGTGGCGAAAGGCAGAGGGATGGGCGAAAGACAGAGAGGGAATGGCTGTAAGCTGTCAGAGGTGGGTTGTAAGCAGCGGGTTTGGGAGCTGCAATGGGTTTCAAGAATGGCAGAGGAGAGGGGTGCAAGCTTAAGTGGGTGGGTTAAAGCAGAGATCTGGCGAAAGGCAGAGGGATGGGCAAAAGACAGAAAGGGAATGGGTGTAAGCTTAAGAAGGTTGGCTATAAGCAGAGGATTGGCGTAATGCAATGGGTTGCAAGAATGGCAGAGGTGATGGTGTAAGCTAAAATGTGTGGCTAAAAGCAGAGATGTGGCGAAAGGCAGAGGGATGGGCGAAAGACAGAGAGGGAATGGCTGTAAGCTGTCAGAGGTGGGTTGTAAGCAGCGGCTTTGGGAGCTGCAGTGGGTTTCAAGAATGGCAGAGGAGAGGGGTGCAAGCTTAAGTGGGTAGGCTAAAGCAGAGATCTGGCGAAAGGCAGAGGGATGGGTGAAAGACAGAAAGGGAATTGATGTAAGCTTAAGAAGGTTGGATATAAGCACAGGGTTGGCGTAATGCAGTGGGTTGCGAGAATGGCGGACGTGATGGGTGTAAGCTTAAGTGTTTGGGCTAACAGCAGAGATGTGGCGAAAGGCAGAGGTATGGGCGAAAGACAGAGAGGGAATGGCTATAAGCTTTCGAACGTAGGCTTATAAGCAGCGGATTTGCGAGATGCAGTGGGATTGGAGAAAGGCAGAGGAGAGGGGTGCAAGCTTAAGTGGGTGGGCTAAAGCAGAGATCTGGCGAAAGACAGAGGGATGGGCGAAAGACAGAAAGGGAATTGGTTTAAGCTTAAGAAGGTTGGCTATAAGCAGAGGATTGGCGTAATGCAATGGGTTGCAGAATGGCAGAGGTGATGGGTGTAAGCTAAAATGTGTGGGCTAAAAGCAGAGATGTGGCGAAAGGCAGAGGGATGGGCGAAAGACAGAGAGGGAATGGCTGTAAGCTGTCAGAGGTGGGTTGTAAGCAGCGGGTTTGGGAGCTGCAATGGGTTTCAATAATGGCAGAGGAGAGAGGTGCAAGCTTAAGTGGGTGGGCTAAAGCAGAGATCTGGCGAAAAGCAGAGGGATGGGCAAAAGACAGAAAGGGAATGGGTGTAAGCTTAAGAAGGTTGGCTATGAGCAGAGGGTCGGCGTAATGTAGTGGGTTGCGAGAATGGCAGAGGGATGGGCGAAAGACAGAGAGAGAATGGCTATAAGCTTTCAGAGGTAGGCAATAAGCAGTGGGATTGGAGAATTGCAGAGGAGATGGGTGTAAGCTTAAGTGTGTGGGCTAAAGCAGAGATGTGGCGAAAGGCAGAGGGATGGGCGAAAGACAGAGAGGGAATGGCTGTAAGCTGTCAGAGGTGGGTTGTAAGCAGCGGCTTTGGGAGCTGCAGTGGGTTTCAAGAATGGCAGAGGAGAGGGGTGCAAGCTTAAGTGGGTAGGCTAAAGCAGAGATCTGGCGAAAGGCAGAGGGATGGGTGAAAGACAGAAAGGGAATTGATGTAAGCTTAAGAAGGTTGGATATAAGCACAGGGTTGGCGTAATACAGTGGTTTGCGAGAATGGCAGAGGTGATGGGTGTCAGCTTAAGTGTGTGGGCTACAGCAGAGATGTGGCAAAAGGTAGAGGTATGGGCGAAAGACAGAGAGGGAATGGCTATAAGCTTTCGAACGTAGGCTTATAAGCAGCGGATTTGCGAGATGCAGTGGGATTGGAGAAAGGCAGAGGAGAGGGGTGCAAGCTTAAGTGGGTGGGCTAAAGCAGAGATCTGGCGAAAGACAGAGGGATGGGTGAAAGACAGAAAGGGAATTGGTTTAAGCTTAAGAAGATTGGCTATAAGCAGAGGGTTGGCGTAATGCAGTGGGTTGAAAGAATAGCAGAGGTGATAGGTGTAAGCTTAAATGTGTGGGCTAAAGCAGAGATGTGGCGAAAGGCAGAGGGATGGGCGAAAGACAGAGAGGGAATGGCTGTAAGCTGTCCGAGGTGGGTTGTAAGCAGCGGGTTTGGGAGCTGCAGTGGGATTGAAGAATGGCAGAGGAGCGGAGTTTGTACCCCTCTCCTCTGCCATTCTTCAATCTTCTGCTTAAGTGGGTAGGCTAAAGCAGAGATGTGGCGAAAGGCAGAGGGATGGGCAAAAGACAGAAAGGGAATTGGTGTAAGCTTAAGAAGGTTGGCTATAAGCAGAGGGTCGCGTAATGCAGTGGTTGCGAGAATGGCAGGGGATGGCGAAGACAGAGAGAGAATGGCTATAAGCTTTCAGAGGTAGGCAATAGCAGTGGAATTGAAAGAATGGCAAGAGGAAATGGGTGCAAGCTTATGTGGTGGGCTAAAGCAGAGATCTGGCGAAGACAGAGGGATGGGCGAAAGACAGAAAGGGATTGGTTAAGCTTAAGAAGATCGGCTATAAGCAGAGGGTTGGCGTAATGCAGTGGGTTGAAAGAATAGCAGAGGTGAATGGGTGTAAGCTTAAATGTGTGGGCTAAAGCAGAGATGTGGCGAAAGGCAGAGGGATGGGCGAAAGACAGAGAGGGATTGCTGTAAGCTTGTCAGAGGTGGGTTGTAACCAGCGGTTTTGCGAGATGCAGTGGGATTGGAGAATTGCAGAGGAGATGGGTGTAAGCTTAAGTGTTGTGGGCTAAAGCAGAGATGTGGCGAAAGGCGAGGGGAGGGGCGAAGACAGAGAGGGAATGGCTGTAAGCTCACAGAGGTGGGTTGTAAAGCAGCGGGTTTGGGAGCTGCAGTGGGTTTCAAGAATGGCAGAGGAGAGGTGTGCAAGCTTAAGTGGGTAGGCCAAAGCAGAGATCTGGCGAAAGGCAGAGGGATGGGCGAAAGACAGAAAGGGAATTGATGTAAGCTTAAGAAGGTTGGATATAAGCACAGGTTGGCGTAATGCAGTTGGGTTGCGAGAATGGCAGAGGTGATGGTTGTAAGCTTAAGTGTGTGGGCTAAAAGCAGAGATGTGGCGAAAGCAGAGGGATGGGCGAAAGACCAGAAAGGGAATTGGTGTAAGCTTAAGAATGTTGGCTATAAGCAGAGGGTCGGCGTAATGCAGTGGGTTGCGAGAATGGCAGAGGGATGGGTGAAAGACAGAGAGAGAATGGCTTATTAAGCTTTCAGAGGTAGGCAATAAGCAGTGGATTGGAGAATTGCAGAGGAGATTGGGTGTAAGCTTAAAGTGTGTGGGCTAAAGCAGAGATGTGGCGAAAGGCAGAGGGAATGGCGAAAGACAGAGAGGAATTGCTGTAAGCTGTCAGAGGTGGGTTGTAAGCAGCGGCTTTGGGAGCTGCAGTGGGTTTCAAGAATGGCAGAGGAGAGGGGTGAAAGCTTAAGTGGGAGGCTAGCAAGATCTGGCGAAGGCAGAGGGATGGTGAAAAGACAGAAGGAGTTGATGTAAAGTTAAGAAGTTGGATATACACACAGGTTGGCGTAATGCAGTGGGTTGCCGAGAATAGGCAGAGGTGATTGGGTGTAAGCTTAAGTGTGTGGGCTAACATGAGAGATGTGCGAAAGGCAGAGGTATGGGCGAAACAGAGACGGGAATGGCTCTAGATCTTTCAGAACGTAGGGCTTATAAGTCAGCGGATTTGCGAAGTGCAGGTGGGATTGGAGAAAGGTCAGAAGGAGGAGGGGTGCAAGCTTTTAAGTGGGTGGGCTTAAAGCAGAGATCTGGCGAAGACAGAGGGATGGCGAAAGACAGA
Source organism: Doryteuthis pealeii (assembly GCA_023376005.1). NCBI lineage: Eukaryota > Metazoa > Mollusca > Cephalopoda > Myopsida > Loliginidae > Doryteuthis > Doryteuthis pealeii. The sequence continues at coordinate 19,438,278 of CM042137.1, forward strand.
GAGGGAATGCTTAAGCTGTTCAGAGGTGGGTTGTAAGCAGCGGGTTTGGGAGCTGCAGTGGGAGTTGAAGAATGGCAGAAGGAGCCGGAGTTTGGCACCCTCTCCTTGCCATTCTTCAATCTTCTGCTTAAGTGGTAGGCTACAAGCAGAGATGGTGGCGAAAGGCAGGAGGGATGGGCGAAAGACAGAAGAAGGAATGGGGGGTGTAAAGCTTAAGAAGGTTTGGATATAAGCACAGGGTTGGCCGTGAATGCAGTGGGTTGCGAGAATGGCAGAGGGTGGTGGGTGTGGCTCTAAGTTTGATGGGCTAAAAGCAGAGATGTGGCGAAGGCAGAGGGATGGGCGAAAGACGAAAGGAATGAGGGTAATAGTAGCTTAAGAAAGGTTTGGCCTATAAGCAGAGGTTGGCGTAAATGCAATGGGTTTGCGAGAATGGCTAGATGGTGATGGGTGGTAAGCTTAAGAAGTGCTGTGGGCTAACAGCAGAGATGTGGCGAAAGGCAGAAGGGATGGGCGAAAGAAAGAAGAAGGGAAATGGCTATAAGCGTTTCCGAACGTAGGTTATAAGCCAGTACGGGTTTGCGAGATGCAGTGGGATTGGAGAAAGCAGAGGAAGGGAGTGCCAAGCTTTAAGTGAAGTGGGTAAGGCCTTAAAGCAGAGATCTGGCGAAGGCAGAGTGATGGGCGAAAGACAAGAGAGGGGAAATCTGTGTAAGCCTTAGATACTTGGTATAAGCAGAGGAGATCGTGGCGTAATGCAGTGGCGTTGCAGAATGGCCAGAAGTTATGGGTGAAGCTTAAGTTCTGGGTTAAAAGCAGAGATTTGGCGAAAGGCAGAGGAGGGGCGAAAGACAGAAAACGGGAATGGGTTAATCTTAGAAGGTTGGCTTATGGCAGAAGGGTTGACGTAATCAATGTTGCGAGAGATGGCAGAGTGAGGGGTGTAAGCTAAGTGTGTGGGCTAAAAGCAGAGATGTGGTGAAAAACAGAGGGATGTTGAAAGACAGTTAAAGAAGGGAGATTGGGATGTAGAGCTTAAGGAAGGTTGGAGAAGGCTATAAGCATGAGGGTCGGCGTAATGCAGTGGGTTGGCGAGAATGCTGAGGGATGGGCGAAAGAGCAGAGAGAGAATGGCTATATAGCCTTTCAGAGGTAGCCAATAAGCAGTGGATTGAAGAATGGCAGAGGAGATGGGTGTAAGCTTAAGTGTAGTCGGGCTAAAAGCAGATTGTGAGGCGAAAAGGCAGAGGGATGGGCGAAGACAGGAGGTGTAATTGGGGGGGCGCAGTAAGCTGTCAGAGGAGTGGAACGGTAAGCAGTCGGGTTGTGTGCGGAGCATGCAGTGGGGATTGGAGAATTTGGCAGAGGAGATGGGTGTAAGCTTAAACTGTGTTGGGCTAAAGCAGAGATGTGGCGAAAGGCAGGAGGGATGGGCGAAGACAAGAGACGCAATGGCTGTAACGCTGTCACAAGGTGTGGGTGTAGCAGCGGGGTTTTGGGAGCTGCAGTGGATTTCAAGAATGTAGATTAAGAAGGTTTGGATATAAGCACAGGGTTGGCGTAATGCAGTGGGTTGCGAGAATGGCAAGGTTGATGGTGGTAGCTTAAGTGTGGGGCTTAAAAGAGAGATGTGGCACAGAGGATGAGCGAAGACAGAGAGGGAATCGGTGTAAGCTTTAAGAAGGTTGGCTTGAGCAGAGGATTGGGAGTAATGCAATGGGTTGCAGATTTGGAAGGTGTTGGTGTGAGTTTATGTGTTGGGCTTAAAGCAGAGATGTGGGCGAAGGCAGAGGGATGGGCAATAGAAGAGATGAGATGGTCTAAGCTTCAAGGTGGCTATAGCAGCGGGTTTGCGAGATGAAGTGGGCTTGCAGATGGCAGAGGGAAGGGGTGCAGCTTTAAGTGGGTAGGCCTAAGCAGAGATCTGGCGAAAGGCAGAGGATGGGCGAAAGCGAAGGGATGGGTTGCTTAAGAGGTGGATAATAAACAGGAGCTATTGGCGTAATGCGTGGTTGCAGAAGGGCGAGGTGGTGGGTAGTAAGCCTAAGTGTGTGGGTATGGCGAGATGTGGCGAGGCAAGGGATGTGCGAAAGACCAGAGAGGGAATGGTGTAGCTTATAGGTTGGCTTAAGAGAGGGTTGGCGTATGCATGTGGTTGAAATGGGAAGAGGTTGTGGGGTGTAGGTTAGTGGTGGGTCTGGAGAGTGTGGGAAGGCAGAGGCTGGGCGAAGCAGAGAGGGAATGGCTGTAAGCTGTTGGAGGTTGGCTTTTTTAGCAGTGGTTTGTGTGGAGATGCAGCGGAATCGGAGAATGGACAGAGGATAGGGTGCAAGCTTAAGTGGGGTAGGCTAAGCAGAGATCTGGCGAAAGGTAGGAGTATGGACGACGACAGAAATGGGAATTGTGTAAGTTAAGAGGTTGGATATAAGCGAGGGTTGGCGTCATGCGTGGGTTTTCGAGAATGGCAGAGGGATGGGTGTAAGCTAGTGTGTGGGCTAAAAGACTATGTGGCGAAGGCAGAGGGATGGGCAAAGACAGAGGGAATTGTTGTAAAGCTTAAGAAGGTTGGCATACGAGAGGGTTGGCGTAATGCAGTTGGGGTTGCGAGAATAGGCAGATGTGGATGGGTGTAAGCTTCAAGTGTGGTGGCTTAACACGCAGAGTTTATGGCGAAAGCAAGAGGGATGGGCCGCAAGACAGAAAGGGAATGGCTATAGATGCTTTTCGAAGCGTAGGTGAGCAGCGGGTTTGCGAAGAATGCAGTGAGGATTGCGAGAAAGGCAGAGGAGAGGGGTGCAAGCTTAAGTGGTAGGCTAAAGCAGAGATCTAGGCGAAAGGCAGAGTTGATGGGCGAAAGACAGAGAGGGAATTGCCTGTAAGCTGTCAGAGGTGGACTGGTAAGCAGCGGTTCTGCGAGATGCAGTGGGATTGGAGAATTGCCAGAGGAGATGGGTTGTAAGCTTAAGTGTCGTGGGCTAAAAGCAGAGATGTGGCGAAAAAAGAGGGATGGGCGAAAGACAGAAAGGAAGGTGGTGTTAAGCTTAAGAAGGTTGGCTTAGCAGAGGGTCGGCGTAATGCAGTGGTTGCGAGAAATGGCTGAGGGTGGCGAAGACAGAGAGAGAATGGCTTCAAACGCTTTCAGAGTAGGCAATAAGCAATTGGGCAATTAGATAGAATTGCAGCAAAAGATGGGTGTTAACGCTTAAGTGTGTGGGCTTAAAACACGAGGTTGGGCGAAAGGAGAGGGGATGGGCGAAAACAGAGAGGGAATTGTGTAAGCTGTCAGAAGGTGGACTGTAGCAGCAGGCAGCGGGTTTGCGGCAGATGCGTGGGATTGGGACGATGAATGCAGAGGGATGGGTGTAGGAGCTTAGTGGTGTGGGCTAAAAGCCAAGGATCGTGGCGAAAGGCAGAGGGTGGCGAAAGACAAGAGAGGAATGGCTGTAAGCTGTCACACAGGTGGGTTGTAAAGCAGCGGGTTTGGGAGCTGCAAGTGGTTTCAATTCAGATGTAGGCTTAGAGGTTGGAATATGTAAGCCAGGTTGGCGCGGTTTGGGTATGCGTGGGTTTGCGGAGAATGGCAAGAGGTGATGGGTTGGTGTAAGCTTAAGTGTGTGGGCTAAAAGCGAGATGGATGGCGAAGGGGCAGAGGGTTTAAGCGAAAAGACAAAGAGAGGAATGTGGTGTAAGCATAGAATGTTGGACTATAGCAGAAGGGATTGGCGGTAATGCATTGGCGGAGTGTGGCGCTCGCCGCGAAGAATGTCGAGAGGTAGATGGGCCTGTAGCCTTAACACACAGTTTGTGGGCTAAAAGCAGAGATGTGGCGAAGGCAGAGGGATGGGCGAAGACGGAAAGGGAAATGGTGTAGCTTAAGAGTGGCTGACAAAGGAGGATTGGCGTAATGCATGGGTTGCAAGTTGAGAGGTGATTGGTGTAAAGCTTTAGTGTGTGGGGCTAAAGAGAATGTGGCGAAAGGCAGAAGGGGATGGGCAAAAGCAGAGGAGAATTGGCTTATAGCAATTAAGAGAGTACGCTATAGCAGCGGGGTTTGCGTAGACGTGAAGCTGCTGAAGAGCAGAGGAGGGGGTGCAGCCTTAAGTGGTGGCTAAAGCAGAGCAGAGATCTGGCGGAAAGAGGGCAGAGGGATGGGCGGAAAGGAAGGCAGAAGGGAATGGGTGGGTAGCTTAAGAAGGTTCGGTATAACCACAGCAGAGCTTTGGCGTAAGGCAGTGGGTTGCGAGATGGCAGAGGTGATTGGGTTAGTTAACATTGTGTGGGGCTAAATGGCAGAGATATGCGATAAGGCAGGAGGATGGGCGAAGGAACAAAGGAGGAGGAATTGGTGTTAAGCTTAAGTGGTTGCTATAAGGAAGTGCACAGGTAGGGTTGAGCGGTAATGCCGTGGGTTTGCAAGAATGGAGTGGTGATCGGTGTAAGGTTTTAGTGTAGTATGGGCTTAGGTGGCGCTAAGAGAGAT
>CM042137.1:19449524-19509524 GCA_023376005.1 Doryteuthis pealeii
CCAATTTTATACAGAAAATTCAATTGGTGACAAATATCTATTCAAGACTTTTGCATGAATTGAAATTCAGGATTTTTCTCCTTTTAGTATTTTTCTTCCTTTTTTTCTTTTCAGCCCTGTTTTTCTTCTTTTATTTCTTCCTTTTTCTTTCTTTTTTGTCTTGTTTTTTCTTGTTTTTTTTCTTTTTGTCCTGTTTTTTCTTTTTTTTGTCCTTTTTTCTTCTTTTTTCCTTTTGCATTGTTTTTTCTCTTTTTTTCTTTTTTGTCCTTTTTTCTTCTTTTTTTTCTTTCAGTCCTGTTTTTTCTTCTCCTTTTGTCTTCCTTTTTTGGAAAGAAAAAAAAGGACAAAAAAGACAAAAAGAAAAAAGGACAAAAAGAAAATCTTTTTTGTCCTTTTTTTCTTTTTGTCCTTTTTTCTTTTTTGTCCTTTTTTTCTTTTTGTCCTTTTTTCTCTTCTTTTTTTCTTTGTGTCCTTTTTTTTTTGTTCTTTTTTGTACTGTTTTTTTTTCTTCTTTTTGTGCTGTTTTATTTTTTCTTCTTTTTTTCTTTTTTGTCCTTTTTTTTTTTTCTTCTTTTTTGTCCTGTTTTCTTTTCTTTTTTTTGTTCTGTTTTTTCTCTCTCTTCTTTTTTCTTTTTTTTCCTTTTTTCTTTTCTTCTTTTTTGTACTGTTTTTTTTTTTCTTTTTTGTGCTGTTTTTTTTGTCCTTTTTTTTTTATTTTTGTCCTTTTTTCTTCTTTTTATCTTTTTTTTTCTTTTTCTTTTTCTTTTTTGTCATGTTTGTCTTTTCTTCCTTTTTTCTTTTTAATTGTATTTTAGTTTTTAGGAAAATTAAGCAAATAATGTCTGTTGGTTGAATGGAGGTGGGTTATAAAAAAGGTGAAATAAAATAAAAAATAAAAGAACACAAAGAGAACATAGCCAATGTCACAAATCAAGCAAAGCAAAAGTCCTGAGTCAACGTTCAATACCAACACTGATTGGTGCACTGAAAGCAGGGGAGGGGAAGTGGTTGATAAGCAGCAGCACTTGTGCAGCAGTTATGCAGCAGGAATCAAATCAATACAACTTCAGTTTTAGCAGCGGCTCATCAAACATCCCCAAGTCAAACAATCAGGAAAATGCATGGATAATTTCCCTTGGAATGTGCACAATTCCGATCAGGGAAATTTTATTTGATCCTTGCTGAGCAAAAAAGTCTGGGGATAATTTAAAGCAACTAGAATTGAAGTGACTTTATTTATCATTCGGAATTGCCAATATTTAGTAAATAGGTATTTACCAACCCCTCCACACAAGTAGGATGTGACATAAGGTCAATTTCTTAATCAAAGTTTAAACAGGTTTGAATTCAGATTTTCCTTCTCCTAGACTGGTTACCTAGACAAGGTTAAAGAGCCCATCTGATCTACTATTCACCCATAGCTGAGGGAGAATAGTTGGATTCATACCTTTCCCAAGGGTATTAGCGCTATGTGAAATGCAAACAACCTCATCCAGAATTTGAATTCATCTCATTTTGTCCATTTCCTACGATAGAACCATTACACCACAAGCCTCTAATATTTAGTATATATGTGAAAACTGCTTACAATTAAACACATCCTCATTAATGCAAAAAAATGAAATCGATAGAGAAAATATCTCAATTCAAATAATCTGAGAGAACCTTTCAAACAAAAAAATGCCAGCAATATCATACAATTCCTAAAGAAACCAAATATATACAACAAATTTTAGAATGCAAATCATAAAATCTCCCCATTACAACCAAAAGCTTAGCACCAATATGCTTGTCCCAGCCCTATTTTTTTTTAAAACTCAATTTTTTTAAACACATCTTTGTAAACTTATTTTTATATTTAACCCAAAAATAGGACCCTAACAGGTTCAAAAGATAAAGGGACCTAATCCTGAGACATTGACAGCCCCTACTATCTCTCAGAATGGCAGAGGAGAGGGGTGCAAGCTTAAGTGGGTAGGCTAAAGCAGAGATCTGGCGAAAGGCAGAGGGATGGCGAAAGACAGAAAGCTTAAGAGGTTGGATATAAGCAGAGGGTTGGCGTAATGCAGAGGCTTGCGAGAATGGCAGAGGTGATGGGTGTAAGCTTAAGTTTGTGGGCTAAAAGCACAGATGTGGCGAAAGGCAGATGGATGGGCGAAAGTCAGAGAGGAGAATGGCTATAAGCTTTCGAACGTAGGCTATAGCAGGGGTTTGCGAGATGCAGTGGGATTGAAGAATGGCAGAGGAGAGGGGCAAGCTTAAATGGGTAGGGTAAAGCAGAGATCTGGCGAAAGGCAGAGGGACGGACGAAAGACAGAGAGGGAATCGGTGTAAGCTTAAGAATGTTGGCTACAAGCAGAGGATTGGCGTAATGCAGTGGGTTTGAAGAATGGCAGTAGTGATGGGTGTAAGCTTAAGTTTGTGGGCTAAAAGCAGAGATGTGGCGAAAGGCAGAGGGATGGGCGAAAGACAGAGAGGGAATGGCTATAAGCTTTCGAACGTAGGCTATAAGCAGCGGGTTTGCGAGATGCAGTGGGATTGAAGAATGGCAGAGGAGAGGGGTGCAAGCTTAAGTGGGTAGTCTAAAGCAGAGATCTGGCGAAAGGCAGAGGGATGGGCGAAAGACAGAAAGCTTATAAAGGTTGGATATAAGCAGAGGTTTGGCGTAATGCAGAGGGTTGGCGTAATGCAGAGGGTTGGCGTAATGCAGAGGGTTGCGAGAATGGCAGAGGTGATGGGTGTAAGCTTAAGTGTGTGGGCTAAAAGCACAGATGTGGCGAAAGGCAGAGGGATGGGCAAAAGACAGAAAGGGAATTGGTGTAAGCTTAAGAAGTTTGGCTATACGCAGAGGGTTGGCGTAATGCAGTGGGTTGCGAGAATGGCAGATGTGATTGGTGTAAGCTTAAGTGTTTGGGCTAAAAGCAGAGATGTGTCGAAAGGCAGAGGGATAGGCGAAAGACAGAGAGGGAATGGCTATAAGCTTTCGAACGTAGGCTATAAGCAGCGGGTTTGCAAGATGCAGTGGGATTGAAGAATGGCAGAGGAGAGGGGTGCAAGCTTAAGTGGGTAGGCTAAAGCAGAGATCTGGCGAAAGGCAGAGGGATAGGCGAAAGACAGAAAGCTTAAGAAGGTTGGATATAAGCAGAGGGTTGGCGTAATGCAGAGGCTTGCGAGAATGGCAGAGGTGATGGGTGTAAGCTTAAGTTTGTGGGCTAAAAGCACAGATGTGGCGAAAGGCAGAGGGATGGGCGAAAGACAGAGAGAGAATGGCTATAAGCTTTCGAACGTAGGCTATAAGCACCGGGTTTTCGAGATGCAGTGGGATTGAAGAATGACAGAGGAGAGGGGTGCCAGCTTAAGTGGGTAGGGTAAAGCAGCGATCTGGCGAAAGGCAGAGGGATCGGCGAAAGACAGAAAGGGAATGGATGTAAGCTTAAGAAGGTTGGCTATAAGCAGAGGATTGGCATAATGCAGTGGGTTGCGAGAATGGTAGAGGTGATGGGTGTAAGCTTACGTTTTTAGGCTAAAAGCAGAGATGTGGCGAAAGGCAGAGGGATGGGCGAAAGACAGAAAGGGAATGGGTGTAAGCTTAAGAAGGTTGGCTATAAAGCAGAGGATTGGCATAATGCAGTGGGTTGCGAGAATGGTAGAGGTGATGGGTGTAAGCTTACGTTTATAGGCTAAAAGCAGAGATGTGGCGAAAGGCGAGGGATGGGCGAAAGACAGAGAGGGAATCGTTGTAAGCTTAAGAAGGTTGGCTATAAGCAGCGGGTTTGTGAGATGCAGTTTGAAAGAATGGCAGAGGAGATGGCTGCAAGCTTAAGTGGTAGGCTAAAGCAGATGTGGCGAAAGGCAGAGGATGGGCGAAAGGCAGAGGGAATGGCTGTAAGGTTTCGAACGTAGGCTATAAGCAGCGGTTTGTGAGATGCAGCGGATTGAAGAATGGCAGAGGAGAGGGGTGCAAGCTTAAGTGGGTAGGCTAAAGCAGAGATCTGGCGAAAGGCAGAGGGATGGGCGAAAGACAGAGAGGGAATCGGTGTAAGCTTAAGAATGTTGGCTATAAGCAGAGGATTGGCTTAATGCAGTGGGTTGCGAGAATGGCAGAGGTGATGGGTGTAAGCTTACGTTTGTGGGCTAAAAGCAGAGATGTGGCGAAAGGCAGAGGGATGGGCGAAAACAGAAAGGGAATTGGTGTAAGCTTAAAAAGTTTGGCTATATGCAGAGGGTCGGCGTAATACAGTGGGTTGCGAGAATGGCAGAGGGATGGGCGAAAGACAGAGAGAGAATGGCTATAATCTTTCAGAGGTAGGCTATAAGCAGTGGGATTGAAGAATGGCAGAGGAGATGGGTGTAAGCTTAAGTGTGTGGGCTAAAAGCAGAGATGTGGCGAAAGGCAGAGGGATGGGCGAAGACAGAGACGGAATGGCTGTAAGCTGTCAGAGGTTGGTTGTAAGCACCGGGTTTGCGAGATGCAGTGGGATTGGAGAATGGCAGAGGAAATGGGTGCAAGCTTAAGTGGGTGGGCTAAAGCAGAGATCTGGCGAAAGACAGAGGGATGGGCGAAAGACAGAAAGGGAATGGCTGTCGGCTTAAGAAGATTGGCTATAAGCAGAGGGTTGGCGTAATGCAGTGGGTTGCGAGAATAGCAGAGGTGATGGGTGTAAGCTTAAGTGTGTGGGCTAAAAGCAGAGATGTGACGAAAGGCAGAAGGGTCGGGCGAAAGACAGAGAGGGAATGGCGATCAGATTTCAGAGGTAGGCTATAAGCAGCGGGTTTGCGAGATGCAGTGGGATTGAAGAATGGCGGAGGAGAGAGGTGCAAGCTTAAGTGGGTAGGCTAAAGCAGAGATCTGGCGAAAGGCAGAGGGATGGGCGAAAGACAGAGAGGGAATTGGTGCAAGCTTAAGAAGGGTGGATATAAGCAGAGGGTTGGCCTAATGCAGTGGGTTGCGATAATGGCAGTGGTGATGGGTGTAAGCTTAAGTGTGTGGGCTAAAAGCAGAGATGTGGCGAAAGGCAGAGGGATTGGCGAAAGACAGTAAGGGAATTGGTGTAAGCTTAAGAAGTTTGGCTATAAGCAGAGGGTTTGCGTAATTCAGTGGGTTGCGAGAATGGCAGAAGTGATGGGTGTAAGCTTAAGTTTGTGGGCTAAAAGCTGAGATGTGGCGAAAGGCAGAGGGATGGGCGAAAGACAGAAAGGGAATGGATGTAAGCTTAAGAAGGTTGGCTATAAGCAGAGGATTGGCATAATGCAGTGGGTTGCGAGAATGGTAGAGGTGATGGGTTTAAGCTTACGTTTTTAGGCTAAAAGCAGAGATGTGGCGAAAGGCAGAGGGATGGGCGAAAGACAGAAAGGGAATGGGTGTAAGCTTAAGAAGTTTGGCTATAAGCAGAGGATTGGCATAATGCAGTGGGTTGCGAGAATGGTAGAGGTGATGGGTGTAAGCTTACGTTTATAGGGCTAAAAGCAGAGATGTGGCGAAAGGCCGAGGGATGGGCGAAAGACAGAGAGGGAATGGGTGTAAGCTTAAGAATGTTGGCTATAAGCAGCGGGTTTGTGAGATGCAGTGGGATTGAAGAATGGCAGAGGAGATGGGTGCAAGCTTAAGTGGTTGGCTAAAGCAGAGATGTGGCGAAAGGCAGAGGGATGGGCGAAAGACAGAGGAAATGGCTGTAAGTTTCGAACGTAGGCTATAAGCAGCGGGTTTGTGAGATGCAGTGGGATTGAAGAATGGCAGAGGAGAGGGGTGCAAGCTTAAGTGGGTATGCTAAAGCAGAGATCTGGCGAAAGGCAGAGGGATGGACGAAAGACAGAGAGGGAATCGGGTAAGCTTAAGAATGTTGGCTATAAGCAGAGGATTGGCGTAATGCAGTGGGTTGCGAGAATAGCAGAAGTGATGGGTGTAAGCTTAAGTTTGTGGGCTAAAAGCAGAGATCTGGCGAAAGGCAGAGGGATGGGCGAAAGACAGAGAGGGAATTGGTGCAAGCTTAAGAAGGGTGGATATAAGCAGAGGGTTGGCGTAATGCAGTGGGTTGCGATAATGGCAGTGGTGATGGGTGTAACTTAAGTGTGTGGGCTAAAAGCAGAGATGTGGCGAAAGGCAGAGGGATTGGCGAAAGACAGTAAGGGAATTGGTGTAAGCTTAAGAAGTTTGGCTATAAGCAGAGGGTTTGCGTAATTCAGTGGGTTGCGAGAATGGCAGAGGTAATGGGTGTAAGCTTAAGTGTTTGGGCTAAAAGCAGAGATGTGGCGAAAGGCTGAGGGATGGGCGAAAGACAGAGAGGGAATGGCTGTAAGCTTATGGAGGTGGGCTTTTAAGCAGTGGTTTTGTGAGATGCAGTGGGATTGGAGAATGGCAGAGGTGAGGGGTGCAAGCTTAAGTGGGTAGGCTAAAGCAGAGATCTGGCGAAAGGCAGAGGGATGGGCGAAAGACAGAGAGTGAATCGGTGTAAGCTTAAGAATGTTGGCTATAAGCAGAGGATTGGCGTAATGCAGTGGGTTGCGAGAATGGCAGAAGTGATGGGTGTAAGCTTAAGTTTGTGGGCTAAAAGCAGAGATGTGGCGAAAGGCAGAGGGATGGGCGAAAGACAGAGGGAATGGCTGTAAGTTGTCAGAGGTGGGTTGTAAGCAGGAGGTTTGCGATATGCAGTGGGATTGGAGAATGGCAGAGGAGATGGGTGTAAGCTTAAGTATGTGGGCTAAAGCAGAGATCTGGCGAAAGGCAGAGGGATGAGCAAAAGACAGAAAGGGAATGGGTGTAAGCTTACGAAGTTGGACTATAAGCAGAGGGTTGGCGAAATGCAGTGGGTTACGAGAATGGCAGAGTAGATGGGTGTAAGCTTAAGTGAATGGGCTAAAAGCAGACACGTGCCGAAAGGCAGAGTGATGGCCGAAAGACAGAACGGGAATCGGTGTAAACTTAAGTGGGTGGGCTAAAAGTAGAGATGTGGTGAAAGGCAGAGGAATGGTCGATAGACAGTGAGGGAATGGGTGTAAGCTTAAGAAGGCGGGCTATAAATAGTGGGATGGGAGAATGCTAGAGGAGATGCGTTTAATCTTAAGTGGGTGGGCTAAAGCAGAGATCTGGTTAAAAGCAGAGGGATGAGCGAAAAACAGAGAGGGAATGGGTCATATATAATGATTTCTTGGGGGCTTAAAAATTAAACTAAAAGTTTTTTATATTTAAAAATAATTTCTCGTGTCTTTTAAACATTCACAATCTCCATCAATAATATTTATCTAGAAAGTTTTTAGGGACTGAGTTTTCAAAGTTACTTTAGCTAATTTGGAGTCACTGTCTTCCAAAAATTCCACACATTGTTGTCAATACTATCATATGACATAATACTAATATGAAATTGAGACTAGTACTATCTCCTCACGGAATTCCCTCGTCCCGCCTTCGGTTTTGCACTATATATCTTCCACAAAAATTGCAAAAAAAAGCATCTGGACCACAAAAGCATTTTCTTTTAAGTTGGGGTCATTCTGATGAATAATGAGCAAAAATTATGAAGATTTGATTTATATTTGAACATACTTAAAAATTAAAACACACATAGATATAACATTGAAATTCTACATAAATGTCCAGCGTTTGTAATTCTCAAAAATAAACAAATCAATACATCAGGTTTACCCCTCTACCCAGATTACGCTGGATAACCACTTCTAACCCACCATAAAATCTACTAAATTCTGGAAACATGTAATATTAGGAATAGCATATGCTCCAATTACTTCAAATCTATCGACTCCTTCATAACTAAGAACCCTTTTCAAATTCAACATGATTCTAATAGAAACAGCAAAGATGTAATTTTCTAACTAGATGTAGCGTAATCACCGACAACAGCTACATCAATCTGAAAAGTAAAAATATAATTGTAGTTCGTCCGTTCTGTTCCATAATTTATTAGTAATGATAAACTAATACATATTTTAAATAACGAAGAATAGAGTAAAGAAAGAATTTCAAATGTTAGATTTGTGCTCGTGAAAATACAAAAGCTCTTCGTTGCTTACTTGGTTAGAGTAATTGGTGAATTTAACAAGACCTCTTCAAGACAAATGGTGCGCATGTTCAGATCTCATCGAGAACGTACGTTTTTGAATTTCTGATCCACGCTATTCTTCGTTGTCGTAGATTGGTCGACCAAGTGGGTTTCTACGAAAAGAGGGGCCAAAAAAATTCAAAAGTTATATTACTCTAATTCTCTCCCAACTGTAAGGAAAACTTCAAATAATCTCAGTCCTCAGCTTTCAATCTTCTCTTCTAAAAGAACCCCGTCTTCCTCACTCGCTTTGGTTATTTTAAGTACACACAAAAACCAAACATCCGGGCACATGTCGAACCTCGCGTCCGTCCAGTACCTAGATTGCATTTGTTTTTTGCATGCGGGTGGACGCGGGTTCGATCCCGGCAGGCAAGACAAAGTTTTGCTCTTTTTCGTTCTCCGTCGCAGAAATTAAGATAAAAGAAAATACTAGAGAGGATTATTAACGGTTGAGAATGTTTTATCATAAAGTTAAAAGATAAAATATGCAGCAAACACTAATGGTGCAAGAAATATAATAGGATGCAAAGAGAGATTGAGCAGAGAATGAAGGCCGGATTTAAAAGGTTTTATTTGTGCTCCTGGTAGCCAATGTTTCTACGTAGCTTTGTTGGTTAGAGCAGCGAGTGAATTTAACCAGGCTTTTAGAGACAATGGAGAAACATGTATGCATCTCAATGAGAGCTTAATTTTTGTTATTTCTTATGCAAACTATTTTTTGGTCGTAGACTGATAGCCCGAGATGGTTGCTAAAAAGAAAAGTAAGAGAAAAAAAAGAAGAAAAAAATTAAGAGGAGAGGACACCCTAGTCAAAGTTAATGCTCCCTTTCAAGATATATACGATTGTATCTCTGTCTGGGATATTCGTATCGGAAACTGATGTGAGTATCGATTTTCACTGTTCTTTTTTATTATTCTATATTTTTATAATACTAGGGTGAGTCAAAATTGTGTTATATTTTGGCAACGTGAAGCACCATTCGGAAGCTCTGATGGTCGTGAAGGGACGAATCACGACGGATTGTGAGGTATCGGGCTCACTTGATCCTCCCCGAGAGTTACGTCTAAGGATTGGTATTGCATCATTGTAGTAGGCGAAGTAATATAGAAGTTTTAAAAAATCAACGGAAAAATATTATGTCTGGATCAACAAGTAAATAAATAAAAATGGGATTCCACATACAGATAGGAACAGAGACAGTCTGGCTGACTTTCCTTTGCTCCGTCTGAAAATTAATGAAAAACTATCAGGTTTAGATTAGATCTAAGAATTTTAGTAGACTCGGAAACGGAATAATAACTATGCGGTTGACCGATCGTAAAGTAATGTATCTGGGGAGAATAAAAACTTATTTCAGAAAATGTATGTTTCCGCGTTGTTGAGTAGCTAATTAAGATGTACTTAACACGAGACACACCCAGACTGTGGAGATGATTCAACCCCAAAGAGAAGCAGTAACTTTAAGTGAATGCTGATTTCAGGAAGATCATGGTAAACATATACGTAGATGAAATTCCTAGATCTACAACATATGATAATTTTGTACCGTGTCATTTCTACTACTTGAACTTGCTTGATCATCGAGGTTCTTGAAAATCGGGAGAGATTTCTTGAGCCATACGGGGACCAACTGCCCTTTTGCATTTCTCACAAAAATGTTTTAGTTATTTCCACGGGGTTATGGCCAAGTTCGAACACCTAAAGCATAAGTTACCGAATTAGGCCACAGTACACATTTATCTGTGCAGCTTTCAAATCACACACGGAGTGAAGCATGTATAACGTACCATCGCACAAACTCCCACGATAGACCAGCGGGTATTTTCACTACCTTAACTGACACTAATTCATGTTTAATATACATGCCCACGCAAGCATGCAAGCACATACACATTTATATTGACATTTCTTTAATTGCAAACTTGGTTTCGTTTCGTTTCATTGGTAATGGCATATCAACCTTAAAGCAATCTTGAAGAAAAACAGTAGTGATTTTACTTATATATATATATATATATATATATATATATATATATATATATATATATATATATGCTGTACAACTGAGATTCCTTTTTATGACCACCAAGGCAATCTATATATCCAGCAAGACGGTATATCAATGGGCTCGGTTCTTGGTCCTACATTCAGCAACTTCTATATGACTGACCTTAAAAAAAAAGTCTTTAATATTAAAAAACACAATGTATGTTCGTTACGTCGACGATATTCTCCGCCTCGTTAATAATGTAAATGAACTCCATGACTTCCAAAGAACATTTCAACAACACTCCGTAGTAAACTTTACATATGAACATAGCACAAACAATAAACTTTCATTCCTCGCCATTATGATAGACACAAACAACAACTTATTCACCACCTATCCATATAAAAAAAACCTACATTTAACAATTCCTGTATTATCAATTACAAAAGCGAATGTCCCGTACAAAACAAAATAGCCATCATAAAAAACCTAATAAATCGGACAAAGCTTACTTTTTCTTCTAAAACAATATTCTTTGCCGAACTTAAAAATATTATACAAACTCTCATCAATAATGAATTCCCCAACTACATTGTTGACGAATAAATCCGACAAACCATTCATAACATTAACCACAACAAAAAACTACCACATTCAATAGCTCCACCCACAATATATACAATCGTAATCAGATGCACTGAAACTATAAACTGGACGAAACTGCGTTAAAAAATTAATACGTAATAATGTCTCTCTTCCACCGACATCAACAGGAAAGTAAAGTTAATTATCTATTAGCAAAAGTTTAAAACCGCCGATCTTGTCACATGCAACAACTCATCCAAAAAAACTACTCGTCTTAATGAGACCAATCTCGTGTATTAATTTAAATGCACACTAGGAGACTGCCTCTCCAAAGCTGAAAGAACGTATATTGGTTACTCGACGACCACATTTTCACGCCGGTTAACACTCCAGCTAAGTAATACAAACTCTATAATACAACAATTAAAATCACACTCATGCCCCCTCTATCTACCGGAAAATTTGAACTGAAAATACACTTAAATTGCACAAAGAAAAAAACAAACAAAAACTTCAAGTACTCGAAGCCCTATATATATTTAAAAAAAAAACATTAAAAAAAATAAACTTTGAAATCAGTCACCATGTACTCAAATGCCTATAATCTCCCGCCAATTCTCCATCCACCATTCCCCTTACATTCTTATAAACGTGATCCCCCTCCTACTAATTCCTATCGCGACTGTTTATTTAAAGGAAACCTGTGAGCCACTCCTACTACTAATTCCTACTACTACTGCTTGTTTTAAAAAACGAGACAATAGAAACATCCCACCAGGTCCACACATGATGATGGCACAAATTCGTGTAGAAAGCGCTAGTGAAAAAACATTTGGTAGATTCCTACACCAATTCCCCCTGGATATTAAAAAGATGACCCGACAGAAAGGATCGAACAAAAGGTCGTCCGACAAGAATTGTCCGTTGAGTTTAACAAAACATAATAAATAAATAAATAAATATATAGAAATTTTTTTGCTTGTTTTTATAGTTAGATAGAAAATTTATAAATGTAATACGATATATTTTTTTTCTTTTTTTGAAGTCAAAATAATGCAGATTCATGTTGAAAAACATATTTATTGCAGTGCTCTTAATTTTCGGATAAAAATCCATCTTCAGAGAGTTTATTATAGAGTTGAAAATGTTCCCTCTGTGTTTTTTAAAGTCAACTTGGTTCTAATGACGTTGAGCTTGATGGAGATTTGAAATTTGGAAGAGATCGTAAGCTTCCGTTAAGATTTCAAATTCGGTAGAGATCGTGTAGTTCCGTTGAAACCCATGAGTTGTTAAATTGCGGGACGTTTGAAATCATTTAAGATATTTTTTTTTCTTTTAAATTTATTTTCTTTAATTTTTTTTTTTTTATAAAGGAATTTTTTTTTTCCTTTTTAATACTATAAAAACAATTCCCCGCTCAGGGCATATTGAAATAGAAATTCTTCAGAGAGTTTATTATCCATCAAGCTCAACGTCATTAGAACCAAGTTGACTTTTAAAAACACAGATGGAACATTTTCAACTCTATAATAAACTCTCTGAAGATGGATTTTATCCGAAAATTAAGAGCACAGCAATAAATGTTTTTCAACATGAATCTGCATTATTTTGCCTTCAAAAAAAAATATATATCGTATTACATATATATATATATATATATATATATATATATATATATATATATATGTGTGTGTATACCTTCACATACCAGTGCCCTAACTTACGAGTTTTCCGAATTAAAATCTGTAACTAAGGTGATTCTTTTGCTTTGTGTATGAGCAAGGTTCAGATAAGCTTATGGTACTCTGTTCACGAAAAGCAATTTCCAAATTACACCAAAGAAAAATATTTTTTATAAAAAATAAACATGAAAATATATTACAGCGCAAAATTCATTACATTCTATTTATATAATGCAGTGCTGCTTTTCTAATAGAACGCAACAATTTTTTTTTTGGGGGGGGGAGGATTAATATCATTTCATTTTATTTCAAAGGGGAAAATTAATTTGACATAATAAAAAATTGAGTTAAGACCTGAATGAAATATCATATGAATTACATAAGATGCCGCAAATGCAGAGCAAAGAAAACGAAAATCTTTGATCCTTAATTTCACCATTTTATTGGCCAGCAAATAAACCCATGAAAAAATCCTTACTTCCTCATATCTAAGAATATGTGTTAAAAAAGAAAATATGAAAAACAGATTTTTATAAATACGTATGTACATGTGTGAATATGTATCTTTATCTATCTATCTCTCTCTCTCTCTATCTCTATATATATATATATATATATATATATATATATATATATATATATATATATATATAAATGCCGTCACCTGAATACACGCACACATATATATATCTATATGTATATATTGATATATATTTTTCTATATTTAGAAGTAAAGAGGGACAATATGACCTTTAGGCACCCTTTTTATCTCTATTAAGAAAGGACATGTTTTTCATTTACACCCTCAATTTCAGGTTGTTTAACAGACTATTTTTAGATTTTTTTAAATTATAAAATTAACCTCTAACCCCTAACCCTAAGCCATAATCCTAACCCTAACAAACAACCGAATATTGACGGTGTAAATAGAAACATGTCCTTTATTAATCGAGATTAAAAAAGGGTGCCTAAAGTAATGTGATCCGTAAAGAGTACTCAGTAACAGTTATGGGGTATAATATGTAAGTTAGGGTAGCGTTAATCAACGGGACTGATAGCAATGATTCACTCCCCTCTCTCTCTCTCTCTCTCTCTCTCTCTCTCTCTCTCTCTCTCTCTCTCTTTCTCTTCTCTCTTCACTTCTCTCTTTCTCTCGCCACTGTTCCCTATCCGTATTTCTGAGAGATGTCTCAGCACGACATCCAGTGTCCGCACATAGATGTTGTATGTTTGCTTTTGCAAGTTGGCTAAAACTTGTGTGTCCATGTGTCCTTATCCACGAGAAAACGTCAATTATGTGTTTTTCCTTACTTCTCCAGCAGTTTCCAGCATGTCTTGTTTGTCTTACTTGGATGTTTTGCGCATCAGAGGATAAACGACCGCACAACAGCCTTTTGTGAGGATGTGTTCAAGATCGCACTCAGCCTCCTTGTGTAGTTCCCATTTAGCTTTTTCTATATATATATATATATATATATATATGTATATATATGTGTGTGTGTGTATGTGTGTTGTGTGTGTGATGTTATGTGTATATATATATATATATATATATATATATATATAGAGAGAGAGAGAGAGAGAGAGAGAGAGAGAGAGAGAGAGAGAGAGAGAGAGAGAGATATCAATCAGTCAATAATCACCATGTATAATGAATAGTACTTCCTTACATTTTTTAGGATTTTCACATATATGCTCTTATCTAGCAACGCGATTCTCTATATTATCTTCTTACAATCATTTCATTTTTATTGCTTACACTTAGATTACGACGGAAGAATATAAATTCCAAATGCATTAATCGAAAAAACAGTTAAATTTTTTAATGCGAATGTAGAAAAATGTTTTTCTTGTTCTTTATATTAAAAATCAAACCAATTTCCTATTGTCGAAAGATTTAGGAGAGTAGCAGCTAATAACTGTTTTCCCTTCTAGTACACAATTTTTACTTTGTTAATACTAGGGTGAGTCAAAAGTTTTGCAATATTTTGGTAGATAGTTTGCGTCGCGTATATCACGTTACCGAAGTCGTTCAAGCCATAGGAGGAACCGATTTTCGTTCATATAATCGTGGTAATTGATATGCTGGTATGTTGTGCAATCCGTACAACATGCAATGTAGTCTAATTAAAGGAACTTATCCTTTACGAGTGCGAATTGGTCCATAACACTGCGGAAGCAAACAAAAAACATTTTCTGTGGCAACAGGTTAAGTGCAGTTGGTCAGTCATTGAAACAGATTGTTCAAGAATCTCGATGATCAGATAAGGTCAGATAGACCTAAAAACCGTGGAAATCAATGCCGTTCTCCCTGTCATAGTGGCAAGTCCAGCGAGTAGCACCCGGCGAATATCAAGTGATCTCAGCATCTCATAGTTCGTGACCTTCACTTCAAAAATCCCCCGGAGTTGCCGAATTTTGTCTCATGTTACCATAATATTGCAAAACATGACTCACACTATTATTATTATTATTATTATTATTATTATTATTATTATTATTATTTCAATCCTTGCCAGTTTTTAACACAAGATAAAGCTGTTATTCTCTGTAGTTTGAGTGATAGTAAGTCTTTTCTGATCCCCATTTCTATTCTGAGTATTTCTATCTGGTCTTAACAATGCTATGGTATGTATCCAACTACTCTTCCTCCAGGTATTCTATACTTCACAGAGGACTCCTTGGGCGATGAACGATATTGAATGATGGCGAGAGAGAGAGAGGGGGTGAGAGGAGAGAGAGAGAGAGACAGAGACAGAGGAGAGAGAGAGAGAGGGGGGTGGCAAAGAATATTATGGATATCCGTGCTTTCAACGATGATAATTATTGGATGGTTGGATTTTGCGGCTTGTCACTTCTTGGTTTATTTTCTGTTGAATATGTTTTTTGGGAACATCATCATCATCATGAACATCATGAATATTATTATTATTATTATTATTATTATTATTATTATTATTATTATTATTATTATCATCATCATCATCATTTGCTCCTTTTGAGTTTTCACATCAGCATTAGCTGATGGTCTTTCACTGGAGTCTGAGTGACAGCAAGTCTCCTCAGGTCTCCAGGACTCTTCTGATTATTCTGGCAGATTGAAGCAGTGCGGTGTTCTGAATGGTTTCAGTCCTTCCTCTGATTTCCAAACTGTCCAAACCCTTTTCCAATCCTTTTGGGACTGTTCCAAGTGCACCAACTACAATTGGTATCACTTTCACTTTCATATTCCATAACTTTTTGAGTTCTCTGGCAAGGTCCAGATATTTGTCTATTTTTTCATTTTCCTTTAGCTTCACCCTGTGATCTTCTGGCACTGCAAAATCCACCAGTTGACAAGTTCTTTCTTTTTTGTGTATCAACACTAGGTCTGGTATTCTTGCTGGGATAAGGTGATCCATTTTTATTTCTAAGTCCCAGATAATTTTTTTTTCTGTATTATTATTACTAGCAAATATATGCACGCTCCGGGTGCAAGTATTTAAGTTTTAATGTAATGAAATATCGTATTAAATTAGAAAGTCTAATAAGAAGGCAGATAAAAAGATTTGAAACAGAGTGGGGGTATAATAGAAAAATAGAATGAAACTTACTCTTCCATCACTCCCGTCTTTCATTGCTGAATTTTACTTATTTAACTATTTAGTTAAATCAGGAAATAAAGAATTAAATGACAGTTATTTTTTCTTGTTAATGGATTTCATTTAAGATTCATTGAAGGGATTTTTGCTTATATTCATTAAAATAAAACCAAACAGTTAGAAATCATTAATACTAAGCACATATTTAATAAAATCACATTTTTAATATCAATATGCAAATTAGTTTTCACATTCACACTGCAAACCGCTATTTTTTGTATATATAAATACAATTGCATGTTATTTGTATGTAGATATGGACAACACTAATAAAAAGGTGAAGCAATTTTATTAATAATTGAGGTTTAATTAAAAATAAAATCATGGAGAATGTGATGTAAATAACTATGTTAATTGTGACTCGATTAGTAATATAGTTTCGGTTACAGACAGAAAAACACACAATCTCCATTATAATAAGATTATTATTATTATTATTATTATTATTATTATTATTATTATTATTATTTATTTACATGTTATAAGACAGACTGTGTCAATAATCAGTTCTATATTCTCTATGATGATGTCTTGATTGTAATCTAAAAAAATGACAGCAATGGGATGACGACCAAAACTTCCCCGATGACACAGTGGACGTGTCTATCATTATCGAAACAGCACCCTCAGAAGATTTCAAAAAAAGATGTCCCGAAGTAATCGTCTAGAGTTATTTGGATTTCTGGCTTCACAGAGTGCAATAATTCATGAACATCAAAAGCATCCCGAATAAAACCAGCTGCTTAGCCAAAATAGATATAGATTTATTCACCCCTCCAAAAAAAAGAAAAAAAACTGCTTGTCATCGGAGTTGCTCAACCGTTAGCCAGTAAGGTATAGAACACGCCAGAGCCCGAGATAACTGTAGGGGAAAAAAGAGAGAAAGTTGGCCAGTGTTTACTTGTATGTTTGTTTCTAAGAATAAGCAAATCATAAGAATCAGAAAATGGTAACGAAGAACTGTTGCCAAAAGGAAATTACTATTTGTACCATCTTATATTTAGTATATGTATTAGTTTTATACTTTACAAATAACTACACCTTATACAAGGTCAATATCAAACTAGAACTGATTATAGCAATATTATTTATTGTGACTAGCTTGTTAACAAGTGGTACCTATAGTATATTAGTAATTGTAGCATATTATATTCCGTTTATATTTAGTATATGTCAACCTCACTTGATGAATAAATAGAACAAAGAATTATTTAATCACAACTTCACCTTGGCTCGTCTGGCAGAAGGTCAACTTCAAACTAAAACACAGTAAAAAGGTAGAGTCGTCGAGGCGGCCTAAAGTCGGTATCAGCCATACAGCGAGGGAGTATATCCCCTTTTCACTAGCGCTAGACCAAGGAGATTGATTTGTACCTGTGGTGGAGCGCAACACCTACCATCAGCTCCTTACATTACAGATCCCTGATCTACTCATACGCTGGGTGTGCGAGGGCGGTATCGAACTAGGAACCTTGCGGTTCCTAGCCGAACGCTCTACCGATTGAGCTAACAGTGAGGGAGTCTATCCCCTTTTCACTAGCGCTAGACCAAGGAGATTGATTTGCGCCTGTGGTGGAGCGCAACACCTACCATCAGCTCCTTACTTTACAGATCCCTGATCTACTCATATGCTGGGTTGGCGAGGGCCGGTATCAAACTAGGAACCTTGCGGTTCCTAGCCGAACGCTCTACCGATTGAGCTAACCTGGCCCTTACAGCAATATTATTTTTGGTGACAGAGCTAGATTTGTATCGACGACCCATTGACAGAACTTATATGCAACCCCTTCACCGCAGCATGTGACACAAGCAATAACCCAGAGTGCCCTACTATTTACCTATAACTGGGGAAGTGAAAATATAGATTCATGCTGATTACGTAGTAAAACGCAGTCTCCTCCATCCATACAGGTAGAATCATAAAAGAGCAGTTGATAACTAGTTCAATTTTTACTGGGTTCCCCAAAACTGTAGCAGATTAAATTGAATTTGATAAATATGAATTTATTCGTCATTGTAAAGTGTTGTGCTCATTTTGGTGAAGATCATTACTCTTATGAGGCCGTTATACTGTAAATAGACAACACTCGTCGCCTTTCCACCAAACTAAAGCTTAGTTGTTGCCAATATGAGGTGCATCGGTATGTTTGAATATTTAGAACGTAATAGGGGAAACCATTACTACTATAGCGAAGTCAATGGTCAGCTAGTGCCCTGTATTTGTGGCCTTGTAGCAGACTAATCTCAGATTAAAATTTAGATTTAACTATCTCTAGAAGGAAAAAGAATAGAGGGGGAAAAACTACTATTTAAATCAACAGATCTTTGTTAAGGGGGGCGAAATGAAGCGAGTCATGCCTTCTCACAGGCAAAAACACCGACTTCAACACCGTCGTCGTCGTCGTCAAATTACTGGCACTCCGCTTAGTGTTTACTCTTTCTAATTTTAACCTTTGTTTGTTTTCATATCTTTTTCTTCTCTTTCTCCTTTCAATCCCAGTAGACGCCAATAATTACGCTAAACAAGCACGGGACACAGAATTCGTCATTAAATGTCTTGATAATGTAAGCCTGTTGTTACGATAACCAAAACGTGAATCTTCTAAAGGGATTATAGCCAGTTTCCTCAGATTTTCCCCCATAAATCAAACATTACCTAATAACCTCATTTCTACCATGATAAAACCACTCTGCAGCGAGACGCCCTTCGTCCTTGTTATTTTTTATGTAATCCTTTCACGGCTGTAGTTTTCCTCCTGGCAAAAAAAACCAACGGTTTCAAAAAATACTTTGAAACTGGAAAATCATCACCACTTTCTTTTCTTTATATAAACGTTATCTTTACTGCTTTATAATAAGGTATACTGTAAACAACACACACACACACACACACACACACACACACACATATATATATATATATATATATATAGTCCTTTGTTAGTATTGGAGAATTTTGAATGAAGTCCTCGATTACATTTGTAAGAACTATATTAATTTATTTATTATAGTGTACAATACATTTAAGGTACAATTGTTACCTTTGGTTTCCAGGCAGCATGCTTGCCACCCTTCCTCACGAAAAAGCGCCTTTGTCGCGATGAAAGGTAGCAAGCATGCAGCCTGGAAACCAAAGGTAACAATTGCACCTTAAATGTATTGTACACTATATATATATATATATATATATATATATATATATATATATATATATTATATATATATATTCGTCTAAATTTGTAGGAGAAAATCGGATTTGTGCATATACCAAGTGTTATAATGGTAAAATTTTAATCTTTGGCACCATTCCCATGAATCACCTAATGGTGCACTCCTTTTGTGCTAGTTTGCTGCACTCACTTATTATGCAATTAACCGTTTCATCTCTATTTCCACATTATCTATACTTGACATTTTGTTTCTTATCATCTATATTCGCTTTAATATAATTGGACGTGATGGCATTATTCTGTACTGCCATTTAGAGAGATTCAATTTCTCTTTTAAGGTTTCCCGTTCTGAGACAGTTCTTCTCCTATGCAATCTCTCCAGTTTGTAACTTAAAGTTTATATACAGTTATTTTTCTTCGCGTTTCTGTTTTCCGGTTTTTGTTATTTCAGTATCTCTTTAGGTTGCCATTTCTGTTACTGGCTGATGTAATTAGTTTGTTTTTGCTCATTTTAGTGTTTTTCCCGAGTCCTCGAACTGTTGCGTATGTGAAATCCACAATGCTGATGAGTCTTCTTATTATTCTTATTCTTATTCTTATTATTATTATTATTATTATTATTATTACCCAATTTAGCTTTGTCACGCACAATACATAATTACTAAGCTTAACTTAATATGAGAGAATATTGCAAGAGCGTAGAATTCAATTACGTTTTAACCTATTCTTTATTAGTGTTTACGAGATTAGTTTCTTTAGCATTGCTAAAAGGCTTTAAACGTTTACCAGATCATTTTGCTTTTTCACCAATATTTCAATTTGGAACATACGTTTTGTTTAATATATTAATACTATGTAGTACAGGAACCATGAACATCTGTTTTAAATTCGTTTATTTTTTATTTTTAGTGCTTTGTTAGAAAACACAAACTCTACGCCCTGACGTATGTACCGTATAGCTGATCGCAAAATATTAAAATATTCATTCTAAATGTCCTTCCTTAAAGCTCAAATGCTGATTATAATATATATGTTGAGGAAATTATCTAGAGAATCGCCAATGAATAAGTATACGCCTGTTTTTTTCTTTCAGGAAAGGTTGATTCGAAAATTAAAATTTTTTTTGTAGTGTATTTTCTCTTTCCGTAGTTTTAAAAACAGTATTTTCCTTTGGATTAATGAAAAAAAAGTATCTTATTGAACTAGGTTTATTCACTCAAAAATCTAATAGTTAATTTTAAACGTATGGAAGGTGGCATGTTGTACACACTATTTTATCCTGAATAAAGAGTAATTTAATATATCTAAAAATTGTTTGATTAAAATAGATCAATTACATAATTCATGATATTTGAAGAGAGTTGTGTTTTTGTGCTCCTCTTTTTATTCAACCAACATCTTAAGAGTCATTGGTAACTCCACTAAAACTTACAAAGATGCACTTAGCGTAACGGTTATCGTCCTAGGAAATGAAACCGGTGACCGGAATTCAAAACTTAGATGAGGTTGTTTGCATTTCGCTTTGCGTCCATTGGTAAAAGCATGAATGTGTCTTTTCTACACAGCTCCCTTCAGTATTGGTTAAATAGTAGGTAGACTGTTTTTTTGCCTTGGTTAGAGGGAAACTCTGAATTCAAACCCTCTTTCTTCCGCTTAACACTTTAAAGTTGTGCACATCGTGAAGGGTTGGGGTAGATACATAAAATCTATAAATTATAGATATGTATAGAGCTCGTGGTGTAATGGATATCACCGTAGGAAATGGACACGTTGATACGAGTACTAATCTTGGACATAAATGTTTGCATTTCACATTGCGCTAATTCCTTTCAAAAAGGTATATATTCAACTATTCCGCATCTAGCAATGGGTAAATAGTAGGATAGACTGAGCTCTAAATCTTACCATGCAAACCAATCTAGGAGAAGGAAAACTCTAAAATCTAAAATCAAACCTGCTAAATCCCGCTTCAGAATTTGACCCCAGGTCACATCTAACTTGTGTGGAGGGGCTAATTAAATACATTTATGAAGGTGTGTATTGGTTATCGTATTAGGAAATAGAATCGGTGAGACAAGTTCAGATCATGGATGAGGCTGTTTGAATTTCACATTGGAATGATATAAATTCAACTATTCTGCCTCCAGACATAAGTAAATAGTGGGACAGACTGGGCTCTTTAACCTTGGGTAAGTAAGCAATTCAGGAAAAAGAAAACTCTTAATTTAAACCCATTAAACCCCGCTTAAATTGCCCTTGTGCCGAGGAATTTTGGTAAACATATATACATAAGTACTAAACATGTTCACGAATATGTGGGGATCAATGAGGTCGACACTAATAAGCAGTGTATTGATCAGCAGGAGGAAATTACTCAACATCTCCATAGCAACACATCTTATCAATTTCTATTATCAATTTTGGTAGTCTTTATGTGTCTGAATTTTGACAGAGTAGTAAAACGCGGAAATTCGTTTGCAATAACCTCGCATGTCTCGCAGGCGATAAGCAAGGTTATTACACCTAACGAATCTCACCGAAAGAAATAAGAAAAAAATAACGACCTCCTTTGCAAACGACGATAGGAATCCACAAAATAAAATATCCAGAAAAACACGAAAGAAAATATAGAGAAAACATGCGAAGAACTAACAAGGAAGAAGTTGTGGATAAAAACCGAATCACTATTATACAAGAGCTGAATGAGATCAGGAAATACTATTGTGACAATACGGCATCATTCCCAATCTTGATTAGAGACGCAGCAAGAGCCACAAAAACAAACTGTATCGGCCAAATTCGCCTCAAGAAGACAGAATAACTAACCTGTCGAGTATTTGCCAACATTTGAACACGGTAAATATGTTAAAAAAAACTGTATCTATTTATAAAAGTCTTATTATCTTTTATTATGCAGGAGAGATAGCATATCATAGCGATACCATTTTTTAGGGAAATGTGTTTAAAATGGTCGTCGGGAATAAGATCTAATTAATACAGGCATTTTCAGTCCAACTTGTAAGTTTGTAAATGATAATTCCAAAGACTACCCAACAAAAGGATAAAGAGCGCCAGTCATCAAATTTTATGATTTAAAGCCTTTTCTGCATTTATATATTTATCGAGCCTTCATCAGGAGTAGGATGCAATACAAGGGCAATTTCTTAAGAGGAGTTTAGAAGGTTTTAATTAAGATTTTCTCTTCTTCTAGACAGGTGGCCATGCTAAGGTTAAAGTGCCAGACTGCAGTCACTGTTTTCCCATAGCTGGAGGAGTGTAGTAGGATTAATACATTTTCCAAGGGGATTAGTGCTATGTGAAATGCAAAAAGCCTCGTCCAGGATTTAATACATTTCTATTACCAATTCATTTCCGACGACGATAACCATTACACACAGACGCATTTTCTCTTTCTTTTTTTTTCGTTGCTTCTCTCTCTGATGCTATTTCTCTCTGTCTCCAACCTCTCTCTCAGTCTGTCTGTCTGTCTGTCTGTCTGTCTCTCTCCTCTCTCTCTCTCTCTCTATATATATATATATATAT
Source organism: Doryteuthis pealeii (assembly GCA_023376005.1). Taxonomy (NCBI): domain Eukaryota; kingdom Metazoa; phylum Mollusca; class Cephalopoda; order Myopsida; family Loliginidae; genus Doryteuthis; species Doryteuthis pealeii. The sequence goes on from CM042137.1 coordinate 19,472,194, forward strand.
ATATATATATATATATATAGTTCGATACCGGCCCTCGCCAACTCATGATATCTGTGCGGTAAAGTAAGGAGCTGATGGTAGGTGTGGCGCTCCACCTCAGACGCCAAAAACAATCTTCTTTGTCTAGCGCTATTGAAAAGGGGATAGACTCTCTCGCTGACTGGCTGATACCGACTTTAGGCAGCCCCGACAACTTTACTTACTTTATATATATATATATATATATATATATATATATATATATATATATATATATATATATATATATATATAGATTATAGGTCTTGTGCAGCAAGAGAAAAATGAATATTCTATAATAAAGAAACTGTTGGTTGGACTCGTATCGCTTGATTTTGTCGGTTTTTGTGGAGTTTTCCGCGAGGAGTTCTGTTTCCTTATACTTTTGGTTTGCTCTGATTTGTTTGTTTGGTGTAGTGGTGCCAAGTTTTGCTTCCTGGGCACACTGTGTTTTTCCTTGTCTTGTTTCCATAATTGAAAAGATGAACAACAGTGATAAATCAAATAGGAATACTTCTTCCATGCTATATATATATATATATATATATATATATATATATATATATGTATATATATACACACATATATAAATACGCATATATACACAGATATATATGCACACACACATACACACACACACACACACACACATATATATATATATATATATATGAACTAATGTTAAAATCGTTTTTAAACCATAAGCGAACATGAATATCAATATAACAATATTTCAAGAATAAAATAATATAAAACAGTTTGTATCGACACGTCTGAAGTCAGGACTTTAGACGTTTTGATACGATGTCACATGAAGTTCGGTCATGTGAAAATCAGATTTTTGAAATTTTACCTTGTTTTATTTGACTTTATAATTTTAATATCATAGTAAATATACACAGGGTGTTCGGGAAAAATTCGACAGTTTCATAAGGAAAAAGAAAAAGTGCTTGGTAACTAAAATATTTAATGGATTGTAAAGAAATTCAACAGACATGGAAATCACACTACTGTCAACAAGTTTAACTCAAAATAACCGCTATTAGCATCGATCACAGCCTCAATCCTGCTCTTGAACCTGGAGCAAGTTGATGTTATTGGAAGGGTCTAAAAAACTAGCTTAAGTTGTTTTGTAGTACTGGCCTGGCGATTGGCATCTTTCTCAACAGTGAGACATAAATAAAAATCCAGTGTTAAGATCCAGGCAGTTCGGAGGCCAAATATTGGTACTGGTGTAGTCATAAAAATTCGCCGACAACCCTTTTTGTCTTTTCCCAGGGGAGTAGTAGGGGGCAGAATCCTGCTGCCATACATATGGCCTACCATTGGCTAACCTTGTTATCCAGGGCTTGACTACAGTGTTTAACAACTCCATATAAACATGAATTCAAACTGATAACCTTTCTGCAGATTTTCGAGGACTTCTGCTGTGCGAACGCAAACAAATCGTCTGTTATGTTGCTTTCTTCTAGCCACAGTCTCGTAGTGTCCATTGCAATTCTCCAGTTGATGCCCAATTGTTTTTACAGTGTTCAAGGAGCATTGGGCAGCAACCATAATCTCCTTATTTTGATGGCCGGTGCAGATCATCTTGATGCAAGTTATTCTCTTCCATGATTTAGGTGGGTTCCAGTCATCCATTCTATCTGTCATCATGTATATAAATGAAGAAGTGTCCAAGCTTTTAAATGATGCGTTGTGTGCATCAATACCTCCAACCTACGGAGAAAAATAACCAAATATAAATATGTCAAATTTATCCCGAGCACCATATATATATATATATATATATATATATATATATGTGTGTGTGTGTGTGTGTGTGTGTGTGTGTGTGTGTGTGTGTGTGAATAAGTATATTTCGGCAATATTTTTTCTTTTAAACATGTACTCGACTGACAATTCTTGTCGAGTGAGTTTTTTTCGATCCTTTTGTCAGGTCATCTTTTTAATATGTGGGTGGAATTGGTGTAGCAATCGACCAAAGGTTCTTTCAGAGCGCTTTCTGCATGTCGTTGTGCCATCATCAGGTGTGAAATTGGTGGAATGTTTCCGTTGTTCGCTTTTAAAATGAGCAGTAGCAGTAGGAATAAGTAGTAGGAGGGGCTCACATGTTCCATTTAAATGAACAGTGGCAGTAGAAATTTGTAGGAGGGGGGCTCACAGGTTTGTAAGAATGTAAGGGGAATGATAGAAGGAGGATTGGCGGGAAATTATAGGCATTTGTGGGCATGTTAACAGGTCTCAAAGTTTATATTGTTTAAAGTGGGTTTCTTTTGTTTGATATATATGGCTTCGAGTATTTGAAGTTTTTGTTTGTTTTTTTCTTTGTTCATATAATTGTATTTTCAGTTAAAATTTTCCGGTATGTAGAGGGGGGCATGAATGTGATTTTAAGTGTTGCATTATGGAGCTTGTATCAGTCAGGTTTAGTGTTAACCTGCGTGATCATGTGGTCATTGTGTGACCAATATACGTAATTTCAACTTTGGAGAGGCAGTCTCCTACTGTGCATTTAAATTTATACACGAGATTGGTCTCATTAAAACGGTAGTTTGGGGGGATGAGTTGTTACATGTGACAAGATTGGCGTTTTTAAACTTTTGGTAGTAAATAATTAGCTTTAATTTTCTGTTGATGTCGGTGGAAGAAACATTACGTATTATTTTTTAAAAACAGTTTCGTCCAGCTTATAGTTTCGCTGCATCTGATTACGGTAATATATGTGTTGGGTGGAGCTATTGAGTGCGGTATTTTTTTCGTTGTGATTAATGTCATGAATGGTTTGTCGGATTTGTTCGTCAACAAAGTAGTTGAGGAATTAATTATTGTTGAGAGTTAGTTCGGAAAAGAATATTGATTTAGAAGAAGAAGTAATAATTATTACCAAAAGTTTAAAACCGCCAATCTTATCACCCAAAACAACTCATCCCCCAAAACTATTCGTCAATGAGACCAATCTCGTGTATGAATTTAAATGCGTAGTAGGAAAATTCCTCTCCAAAGTTGAAGGCTCGTATATTGGTCACACAACGACCACACACACACACACATATATATATATATATATATATATATATATATATATATTGATCGGCTCCAATGGGGTCTGGCTGGCTGAGGGGGGTATTATGTTGAAAGACCCGAACCCCCCCTATGAAGCCAGCCAATAACATAGCTGACGACGCCATCCTGCGCTAAGTCTAGCGTATTTCAAACACACACATATATATATATATATATATATATATATATATATATATATCAGCCGACTTAGATGTTCCAAATTAATCATCGTGCAAGAATGGTTATGCCAGGATAATGGTTCATTTTTCCTCGCTTCTTTTGCGATGTACGAACCTTTTCAAAGGTCATTTCTTTAAAATTTCTAAATGAATTATCGTTAACCCAATCTTTTCACCTGACAATAACCTAAGCAACAATACAAAGGAATTAATATCTGCGTATTTTAGAAGTATTTTTCGACATACTTTCGTCAAAAGTTCTTCAGAAGGGAACTTCAAAATGCCATGTAGTTTATTGTTTATTTTTATTCATTGACGTGAATGCGTATCGTGTTACACAGTGCGTAATCGATGAGATTTTGTACATGGTCGACTTGTATCTCTTCCGGATGAGGCTTTTAATATTTTTCTTTAACTTGTCAATGCCACGTGTCCTCTCGCTTACAACATTAATACATTGTTACTATGTAATACACATATTTTGCACAGTTATATATATCGTTCTGTCGGCTTGGACTGTAGAATCCTCCAACTGCACCTCTGCAGAGGGCTAAGAACACCCCAAATGAGCCCACCTGTTAGCTCTGGTTGGTGACCCATGATGCTTATGGACGGAATTTTGTTGGTTTAATAGTCCATAACATGCAACCCTCCACTTTGGCTCTTACTCGGTCTAGACAGACGGGCTGAGAGGCCTCCTGCGGTCAATCAGCTAGTCACGTTAAGCTCTATCACCTATATAATTGTCCCGACACTATTGCTATCATCGCAAACCTCCAAGTCCTTTTATTATGTATGATGTGCTAGAATACGATGGCTGAGTGTCTTACTGTCCTGGATATGACGTTAAATTGAATCTAGTCCGGAAGTTCCAATTCTGATGCTCTAGGGAGTGTGGAGTACCCAATTATCGGCATTTCTCCGAGGTTCACTCTAGCTTAGAATGGTAGTACCTAGAAGAGTCCCGTCCATGGGTTAAATAAATAAATTTAAAAAAAAATGTTTACATTGTACACCAACAAGAATGAATGAGGCAAAAACGCCTTCGGCATAAAGTAGCCCAAGCTAACATGCCGTAAAATCTACCCACCAATAAACCAACATGCATATGGTTTAGCTAACTTGAAACTAGTTGAGGATAATTAAAAAATAAGCAATTACAAATCAACATTTCTGTTTGTCTTATCACTTTTGTTCACCTGGTGCAATTTATCAGTAAGTGACAATTTTGCAAATTCTGCGTTAGTAACTTTTTAATAATCCAAATTTTTAATATAACAACGATAACCATCAAATGCTAATTAGAACCATTCACTCAAGAAACCCGGTAAACATTTCTACAGAGAAGGCAGCGAGAGACATTTGCCTTTATGTGAACTAAGATAAAACGGAGTTCTTTGTTTTAAACGAGATAGAGTCATCTTCATACTAGCAGGCAAGACTCTGAAATTAGTACACTATTTCAAATATCTCAGCCAAGGAGAGTGGTTAATGTACGCATAGTAAAGTCATGAACTGCTAGAGACAGATTATCGACCATATTGAAATCTGATCTATCAGAAGATAAAGCAAGGATTCTACCAAGGTGTAGCCGTGTCAGTGTTAGTGTATGACTGCACCACTTGGATTTTATCGAATAGCCTGGAGAAAACAAGATGGGGACTGTATTGTGTCACATGGTGTAATACTTAGAGTCGTAGGAAATGGACTCGTCGAGCCGAGTTCACATTCTGTACGAGGCTGTTTGTATTTCACATAGCACTAATACCATTGGGAAAAGTATGAATCAAATTACTCTCCATCCAGCTATGGGTAAATAGTAAAGCAGACTGTGCTATTAAACCATAGCTAGGTGGGTGGTCTAGGAAAAGGGAAACTCCGAATTCAAACTTGTTAAATTCCGCTTAAGAAATTGACCTCGTGTCACATCCTGTTCGTGCGGATGGGTCGGTATATATATATATATATATATATATATATATATATATATATATATATATATATAAAGATGCTGCATGCTGTCTTGAACAAATCTCAGAAGCAGCACACATCAAAAATGCAGTTTTACGGCCACTTACCGCCTACTAAACAAAACTATCCAAGTAAGACGAACAAGATATGCTGGGGAGATAATGACGAACATATGTGACGTTCTCCTGTGGACACTTACAGATGGGAACACCAGAGTAGGCTGGCCAGGAAAAAAATACATAGATCAGCTTTGTGCGGATACTCAATGCCTCTAGGTGGACCTGCCTGAAACGTTAACCGATTGGTATGAGTGACGAGTGAGTCAAGGAAATCATTTGTCAGCACGACTTGACAGTAATGATGAGGTCATTCTTCGTTGGGCTTGGAATTATTCAACATCCGTTTACAGACTCGTTGAAATTGTTGATTAATAAGAAACGGGGAAAAACTAAAATAGGATATATTTGTAACTAACTTAAAAGCTGACATATTGGTGGCAATTAATTTAGTTTATGTTCAGGGCGCTTGATTAGGTCATCGGCTTAACAATGACACTCTGGAGAAACAATGACGAACTTATGAGTGATATTCTTCTGTGACCACCTACACATGGACACACCAGTATAGGCCGCCTACCAAAACCCTACACTAATCAGCTCTGTGTAGATTCTGGAAGTCGGGTGAAAGACTTGCCAGGGGTGGTGACCAATTAGGGATGTTCGGTGAGAAAAAGTCCTGGGAGTCCGTGAAATCAGTGCGACCTGTTGATGAGGAAATCACAATATGTTTTATAAAGGAAAAATTGTTGTGGAGGCTCGTGATGTAATAATAACCGTCGTAGAAAATGGACACGACCAGACGAGTTGAAAGCCTTGGCGAGACTGTTTGCATTTCACATAACGCTAATACGCTTAGGAAATGTAAGAAATCTAACGATTCCCCTCCAACTGTGGTAGACAACGAGTTTTGAAATCTTTTACTTTTTCATACTTAATAATTAACCAATACAATTTTAGTTTGTGTCGCCACTCTCTATCTTACCTACCCAGACGGCACATTACACAGATGTATATATGGAGGCACATGGTCTAATGGTTATAGTCGTAGGAAATTGACTTGTTGACCTGAGTTCAAATCCTGGACGAAGTGTTTGCATTTTACATGGCGCTAATACCCTTTGGAAAGGTATGAATCCAATGCTTCCTCCGGCTATGAGTAAATAGCAGGGCAGACTGGGCTCTTTAACCATGGCTAGGCAACCAGTCTAGGAGGAAACTTCTGAATTCAAACCTGTTCAACTCCACTTGAGAAACTGACCTTGTGTCACATCCTGTTGATGCAGAGTTGTTTGTGAATAATTATAAAGGAAACATTGTTTATCCTTTCTTAGACTATAGTGTAGCACTGTAGACCAAAAGGGAAAAATTGTTTTCTGTCAAAACGTATTGACTCTGAAATTTTGTGAACTCAAAGTTAAAAATGTATGATATAATACGGTTGAAGTGAGTACTAAATTCAAAACAAAGTCTCGGAGTGAAAAAAATAATTTCAAAGACAAATGAAAAAATAAAAAATATTTGGCAATTTACCAAAGGAGGCGCTTCATGAGTGGGAGTCTTTAGTCAAATTAAAATACGAGACAAAAAAAATGATTCGGCAACAACATCTGTATCAGAAAAATAAATCAGGTCTCTGCTTGGTACCGATAAGAAGCTGACATTTGATGTATGTATTAATTCTTGTGTTTTAGCTTATTTTGTTTTTCATGACACTAAGTAGATGAACAAAAAAAAAAGAGTGGTATACGTATATTTTATGTAATTAGTAAATGCACCGCTTCAATATCACCCCACGATACTCAACACGCGCGCACATATCTATAAAAACAAACATATACATATAGATATGTACTGTGTATCTGGTGGTGCGTGGTGTAATAAATGAGTTGAGTTCAAATCCTGGACGAAGCTGTTTGCATTTTACATAGCGCTATTAACCTTGGGAAAGGTATACATCTATATATAAAAATATTCCTCCTAGAGCTATACGTAAATAGAAGGACAGACTGTGATCTTTAGACGTGCTTAGGCAACCAGTCTACGAGAAAGAAAACTGGATTCAAAGCTAGTAAACGCCGTTTAAGAAATTGAGCTTGTGTCACATCATGTTCATATGAAGGGCTTGATATATATATATATATATATATATATATATATATATATATGTGTGTGTGTGTGTGTGTGTGTGTGTGTGTGTGTGTGTTGCGTATCTGTCCCCAGCTACGAGTAAATAGCAAGACAATTTTTGCTCTTAAATCTTGGTGGTGCAACCAACCTAGGATTAAAAATCTCTAAATTAAAACTTAGCTTTATTTTGCTTAAAGATTGGTCTTGTGCCACACATTGCTGGTAGTGGTGGGGTTTTGGTAAATACATACACACTGCATGATTTGATTAAGATCTTAGAGATTGTTATGGTCTCTTGATCTTCCAGCACCATCTGGATTAATGCCATTTCTTCGACTGTCCCGTCCTGTCACCTGGAGCAGTAAAATACGCCTAATTCTCTTATATAGAGTGGCATGAACTCCCAATTGAGCCACTTGTTGCCTGTTGGTGATAACCTGTAATACCTGATGACAGGATCGTGGTTTCTGAGCAGTCCGTAACCAGAGTACTAAGTGGCCCCGTGACATAAAACACTATTTTTGCTCTTATTTGGGCTATCCTGGTGTTCAGAGAAACCCCATTCATTTAAATGAATGATCATGTCAAGCCTTAGCACCTATATGATTATCCTGACAGTATTCTTCAAATTGCTCGTATGGAAAACATCCAACACTTTTTTATGGGTGCTTGAAGGTGGTGGCTGAGGGTCAACCACCAGTTTATTAATTCTACCAATTATTGATGTCCATGGAATTTACTGATACCAATCTATTGAACGAAACCAATATTTAGCAAACAGATATTCGCTTAAAAATCATATATACTTAAAAATCTAATTAGTCCACAAGTATTCATATGCCATTCGACTGTGTCATATCAGATCTCTTTCCAAATCAGCAGCAATCTTGCAAACCTTGAGGTAGAGAAGACAGAAAAATGATGAGTGTAGATATTATTTGTTCAGGTCCTTTTTGACCACCAGCATGCGCCTTTTTAAGCCAGACACAGATTAGCAGACTTTACAGTAAGAAACACAAGATTTATCACCTACTATCAAAGGAAATGTGTCCTGTCCACAGTTATCCTGACACTTCATGTAATTGATGTATCAAGCTTTAGGGAGAACACGATTACAGACATCACGCCGGCAAGTACACTTCTGAACCAGATTCCAACAATGTTCCATTCCTCAACTATCGCTTCAAAGTTGTTATTCCCTGTTTTAATTGTTTTAATCCACTCAGATCTTCCCAGTCCAGAATATCTTTTTTCAGTTGTTTACGGTTATTCCTGGTGCTGTCTTTGTAGTTTTCTTTCTTGGCTTGCGTTGAATGATTAATAACTGGGCCTCACAATCAGATCATGTCTAGTATCTTACCCAGGACACCTAGTTTGTATTGAACACGTTTGCCATGTAGTTATACATGTCGTATGTTAACTCATGCACGAGCAAATCTATTTCCTGTACGGACTTTTAAATATGACTCTTCAGTTCGCTAAGACTACTGAATAATCTGTTACATGATCGGCTTAATATATGAGGGATATTAGCACATGGCACTTGATCATTGTGTCTTCTCAGATTCCTCACCAGACCGGTCTTGGAGAGACACACTCTTCCATGTAAAGTACATGTGGGAATTTTTATCTTGGATATTGATGGACTCAAATTCATTTGTTCGTGTTCAATGTTTGGACTCAAACTATTTCGCACACCAGCGGATAATGGTTCTTCAAAAGCTAGCTTCTCCGAATCTTCAAGAATGGCAGTATTCCTCAAAGGGATTTTGAGGCAGACCTTAAGCGTCGATTTGGGTTTGCACGGAGGATGTTTGTTAAAAGATCTCCGTAAAATAGTTGTTTGGCGATTGAATAATCCATAAAATCTCAGTGAACAAACATATAAAGACGACACATACATGTATATATACACAAACAAATCCTGTTACTCCAATTCATGCATATTAAAATAACTCCTATGTTAATATATTTAATTTGTGGGTTAATTGTATCTATAGTTAACGAAAGGAGAAATGTAGCATCTTACATTTATGTTAGATGTTTGTCAACCACATATATCGGTACAACTTGCTTTCTGAACAATAGAAGTGATAACTTGAAATGTTTCTATCTTAAATAATCTAAGAATAGATTCTTTCATCACTATTTCCACGGAGGAATATCTACGAAGATAAATAAAGATATACGTAAACAGATGTAAAGGGCGGCAAAATCTAGAACATCATTATCCAAAAATAGCATTATTGTTAACAATTATATCAAGGCGGACATGACAGGTGAGTATATTTGCATAAATACTTTGATCAGGTGTTAATGATAACACTTACCTTATTTAAACAATGGCGCTGTAAAAATAAAGAGTTGATTTCGTTAGGAATGAATTTAGTCGTATAACTGTTAAAGATTGTTTTCGATTTCTCAGATTAAAGTATATGTGAACTATCTCTAATAACAAATGTGAATGTCAGTTTGTCAGTGTGTCACATTTATTTTCAACTTTAATTCCTAGAGGCCGTAGCTCAACATATCATACCATTTTTGAATCGTGCCGACTCCCTGGGCAAATTGAAAACATTTTGGGCTGAATCCGGACCCGCAATCCAAAAATTTTGGATTCCCAAGTTTTAATTACTGCGATTGTTTTCGGGGAATTTTTGAATGATTTTTGCCTGATTTTTGTGATGGATATTTTTGTACGATAACAATTTTCATAACTTTGAAATAAATTCGGGAATAATCGAAATTAATTGTGAAATCCAGCGAAAGAGACCCATGAAATAGAAATACTTGGAAAGGAAGGACCTACGTACATCTAATTGTCTTTAAATAAAGCGACAGGAGAAAAGTTGTCAATTTTAAAGTGTCATATAGGACACGAAAATTATTCTACCGTGTACCAGAGAAAAGAAGTTTGTGGGTCGTGTGTTTGAGACCCCTGTTTTGCATTTCATATAGAGCTAATAGCATTGGAAAATGCATGAATTAAACTATTCTCTCTCTAGTCGTGTAATAGTAGGGAAAATTGGGCCCGGTTACTTTGGTATGGCAACCGGTGTAAAAGAAAGAAAACTCTGGTTTCAAACATATTAGATATCGCATAAAAATTGACCTTGTGCCGCATTCTACTTGTGGTGGAGGGGTGAATACATGTCTTCGGTCTTCAAATAACAACTGTCACGTTCTGCGTGATTTGACTACTGCGGTTGCAATCTCCGACAGCGGATTAATTTATTTTAAATAAACTTTAGTTAATAATAACCTCTCAGCCGAAACCCGATGTAACATATTTATCAATGGGATCATGGCTGGAAATACACGCCTTTCATATTCAGGGAGACGGCATGATTAAATGAAGGCATTTGACACACTAAGTACACGTCACGAAATCACGTGACTAAGTGAATGCACATCATGCTGATATGAATTTGGCAACGGAATGTATACGAAGCCCGCCTTGAAAGAATGCAGCTATTTTGATCATATGGAGAACCGGTTGCGCGGACATGATGTAAATTTATATCATTTAGATTTTTCGGACTGATCTCCTCATCTTTATACACAACGTTTCGGGTGATGTACTTGCCGGTCTTCATCAGGTGATGAACTCAGGAACTTTCTTGTTAAACACGGAACCCTTCATGTCAGAATTTGGAACTAGACGGAATTTCGAACTGAACGTTTTATTTAATCCATTAGGATAGATAATTCTCATTCCGTTTACTATGATCGGGTTCAAGTATTAAGCTATGTTGAGTATTTTATGGTATTTTCGCCCGTAGTTAGGATTCTACCTGCAACCTACAGATGATTTTCACGTAGAACGGTATTAACTCAAACATTATATCCGATGCGTCATGTGTCCATCAACAGATGCGTTGTGTATGTAACAATTTTTATAGATATAATTAGTTACTATTGATCTGAGTTTTTTAAATGAGTTTTGAGGATTTGTATTGTTTAGATGTTTTGGACTGTTGTCCTCATCTTGGGTGTAGAAATTATTCTTTTGGGAAGGTTTATTATTGGTGGGGTGCAATGGTTGGCGTGTCAGTTATTAAAGATATTTGATATGTTAGTGTCGGTGTTGTGTCCTGTTTAATTTATGCTGGGTTGTTTATTTTTTATACTGATTGCTTCAAGGATTTGTCAGCGTTTTTGTTGTTATTTTCATATAAAATTATAGTTTCATTAATGAGTATTTTTCCTATTTCGGTTGAGAATTTATCAGTATTATTTTTGTGTTTTGTAGTTATGTGTTTTTTATAGCACTAGTATAGGAAATGTGGTATATAAAACAATGAGAGTGAGTGGTTGATCTATGTCTTAGTTATTAAGTGTTGTTTTATGTGGTGTGCGGTTTATTCAGTTGGATAGGCTTATTGTGCTTTTTATGGTAGCATGTTTACTCGTTTAGGAGGGTTTATTGTAGGCGGGGTGCTATGGTTTGTGCATTTTTTATTAAAAATGTTTAATGTATTGTTTTCGATGTTAAATGCTATTTTATTTATGACAGTTTTTAATTTTTTTATTTTTCTTATTTTTTGGTGAATTTGCTTCTAGGATTTGTAGGCATTTTTTTATTGTTATTTTTATGAAGAATTTTAGTATTATTGATGAGTTTTTTTTTCATGTATCGAAAGATGGGAATTTGTCAGTACTATTGTATTATTGCAATTGTGTTTTGTAGTTATATGTTGTTTTATGGCGCTAGTATCTGAAATGTGGTATGTAAGATGACAGGAGAGGGTGGTTGTCGTGTGGCCAATACATTAGTTGACCAGCAAATAAATCTATGTTGATACCATCCACCAAAATAACAAAATCAACTGCAACAATAACAATAACACAGTTAATTTATACTACAGGAATCAAATGCACAAAAACTACAAATTATAGAAACAAGTAATAACCGACATTATTCACAGATACTTTATTCCCATTGAACAACCGAACAAAAATAAAACCTATCATACATTACACTAAATTCCAAACGTCAAAGCTCATTGTTAAAAATAACACAAACTACCTAAAAATCATCCTAAATCAAATCCATGTAGTTTATAAATTAACATACCCATTTTAGAGAGGACCTGCCGAAAGACAATTTTAAAATTAATACCTATATTGGCTACACTTTTAAAAATTTCGAAATCATTTTTATTATAAAGATGCATTGGAAATGATTTTTTACGATAGAAATGCACTAGAAATGCTTTTACTGTAAAAATGCATTAGAAATGATTTTATTATGAAAATACATTGGAAATGATTTTTACGATAGAAATGCACTAGAAATGCTTTTACTGTAAAAATGCATTAGAAATGATTTTATTATGAAAATTTGGAAATGATTTTTACGATAGAAATGCACTAGAAATGCTTTTACTGTAAAATGCATTAGAAATGATTTTATTATGAAAATACATTGGAAATGATTTTTACGATAGAAATGCACTAGAAATGCTTTTACTGTAAAAATGCATTAGAAATGATTTTATTATGAAAATACATTGGAAATGATTTTTACGATAGAAATGCACTAGAAATGCTTTTACTGTAAAAATGCATTAGAAATGATTTTATTATGAAAATACATTGGAAATGATTTTTACGATAGAAATGCACTAGAAATGCTTTTACTGTAAAAATGCATTAGAAATGATTTTATTATGAAAATACATTGGAAATGATTTTTACGATAGAAATGCACTAGAAATGCTTTTACTGTAAAAATGCATTAGAAATTATTTTATTATGAAAATGCATTGGAAATGATTTTAGACCGTAAAAGAAAAACCTTGTCAACTCGTCGGGAAATATGTCACACCGGAAATTTTGCCAGAGATTACACGTGCTGACAACAATTGTGTGCACAAATTATAATCTTTTCTCTGAGACTTTGAAATACAAACGGACCAAACAATCAGAGCCAGAAAACAAGGAATAACTTTACACAACAAGAAAACAATTCGTCATCTAGTGATTTTTACCATTCCACCCGACCATAGAGTAAAAATAAAAGAAAGTAAAAGATAAAAATAAAATACCTGGATATTTCTAAGGAGTTAAAAAATAAACTGTTAAACATGAAGGTGAACTTCATACCAATGGCCCGGAGGGTACCCTATCATGGTGTAACAGGTAGTAAGCTAGTCTCACAGATCCATTACAGCTGAATAACGAGTTCGATCCTTGTTAGATGCCGTTCAATAACGACCTTGTATCACATCATACGTGTGGTGACCGGATTGGTTAAAACCTTATTCAAGGCAAGGAAAAAGAGATTAGAGGTACTAGAAAGCAGAGGAAAAATCAGACCATCCAGACAATGGTACTGTTAAAATCAACTAGAATAGTTAGTAGAGTTCTGATGACATGAGGATATTTGCTGTCATTCTGACTTCAGAGAAAGACCACCAGTTAAAAACTATCGTGAAAAATTCGCAAGGAGTAGAATAATAATTTTCTATTCTATTTTTTCGATTGTCCGTTTCTTTTTATTACTTATAATTTAGAATTCTACATTTATATTCATTCTTAATAAATCTAGTTTTTTCTCCACAATTACATGGCTTAAAGTATTTGCAATATCAAGGATTTAAGAGCCAATTTATTACTATAGTCTAAAATCATCTTTAAACATTATCTCAAACTGATGTATTTGACTTAAAAGGTATTACTACTCCGGTTTGGTTTGGTGTATGTGCTTAATGGCATATACACAAAAGAACTGTAGTAGTACCATTTAATCAATAGCTTGGTAGGAGGGTGTTCATGCCATTCCCAAGAGTATTATTCCGAAAGAGATCGTAATAGCACGACTGCAATGTCACAGTCAAGCATGTTAGCCACTACGCTACGGTGATCCCCCAACTAATCTGTATGACAGTAGACCTGGCAGAAATGACAATATAGCATGAATCGATATTCATCAGAGCTCCAGAGGTGGAGCCTCACCACCGGATGAATTTTGGTTCTTAGCTTGACAAATAAGTGTAGTTGACGATGTTCCTATTTGGATATTTATTCACAACATCCTCGGATCATGAGAATTCGGTTCCCTCTCCTTTCTTATTTATAGTAAGAGAAACTTTCATATCAACCAATAATGGATAGCGCGATGGCATACATAATTTTAGTATACTGAGTGTGTGAGAGAAAGGGAGAGAGGGAGAGGAGAGTAGGAAGAAGAGAGAAAAAGAGAGGAGGAGAGAGAAAGAGATAGAGGGGGAAACGAGAAAGAGAGAGAGAGAGAGAGAGAGAGAGAGAGAGAGAGAAAGCGATAAGAGATAAAACGAAACTGCGAAGGAGCGTAGATTTTGATAAAGTGGGCGTCTCAAAAACCCGGATCTGAAAAGTGCCATCTTCCACCTGACCCCTGATCAAGAGGTCAATAACGTTTCGGTCGTCCGAGTTTTATGAATTACCGTCTGATTTCTTGCCAAAATAAAAAGAAAGGAGACAAAACAGGGCACTCAAGACAAACGATTCCAACCTCATTAGACGCTTTTAAGTGACTATAAGCTGTATCAGGGAGAATGCACATTATAGACATGTGTCTGTTTGAGTGTTAAGTATGAACAGTAAAAGATCTGGAAGGCGTAAATGATAGAGACTAGAAGTACCTGCAACACAATATTAGCTGTTATCTACATCACCAAACACACACACACACACACACACAAACACACACACACACATACGCACACACACACACACATACATATATATATATATATATATATAATATATATATATATATTATTGGAAACAGTATTGATTTTAATATAACAGTGTTGTGTATTCTGGTACTATTCATTAAAGTTGTCGAACTTTTAATGGAAACGCCTGTAGTGACCATAAAAAAGTAAGATTACTGCAATATTAGATATTTTCTTGGTTTAGCTCAGTCGGTAGAGCATTTACTTATAAACCGCAAGTTTACGGGTTTGATACTGGCGCCTTGCCAACTCAGCTTGAATATGTGCGGTAAAACGGTGAGAATACGGTTTGGTGCTCCTCTTTAGAAAGGAAAAGTCTGAATTCCAACCAGCTTCACACCATTTCAAAACAGGCCTTGTGTCAATTTCTGCTCGCAACAGAGGGTCGGATAAATGCATACATACGTTAAAGAAGGTGCTCGTTATGAAAAGGTGATCGCGAAGAAAATAGAAACGGCTAAACGAGTTCAAATCCCGTACGAGGCTGTTTGAATTTCGCTTAGGGATAATGCCCTTAGGAAAAGTATGCATTCAATTATTATCACTCCAGGTGTGAAGAACTAGGTTTCATGTGTTAGAACGCCTCACTTGAGAAATCAGGTTGCCTACTCCTGATCTTGATAATTTTTAATATGGAAATCGGATCTCACTGACAAGCTAAAGCGACAATTCTTCCAGGCTGTGGTTATATCAGTACTATTGTATGGCTGCACCACTTGCACCTTAACGAAGCGCTTTGAGAATAAGCTATATGGGAGCTGCTCAAGAATGCTGCGTGCAGTCATGAACAAGTCGTGGAAACAGCACCCCACAAGGAAGCAGCTGTATGGTCACCTGCCTCCCATCACACAAACCACTCGAGTAAGACAGACTAAGCATGGAGGACACTGCTGGAGAAGCAAGGACGAGCTCATAAGCGACATTCTTCTGTGGAAGCCAGCATATGGGCATGCTAATGTGGCCCGCCCAGCAAAGACCTACATTGACCACCTAAATGAGGATGCTGTTTGCTGCGCAGAAGAACACCCAGAGACAATGAGTGATAAGGAAGTTTGGCGAGAGATTGTCATGTCCGTGCTACTTGCGTGACATGATGATGATAATAATAACTCCTGATCTAACCACTGTGCCAAGGCAAATGATATTCATCAATGGCGCATTATTCAGCTTATTGCAATATACGTTCATGTCTGAATTTACGGTTTCTTATATATGCAGATTGTATTTAACAAGTTTACCTAAGTCTGACATTAGGACATGGGGATGGTCTATCCACTAATAAATGCATTCGCTGAAGTCATCGTTTCAATCGATTCTGCGTGACGTTTTTCACGCTATAAAGATGAAACACGTGGAAAACAAGAAGAGTGAACAAGTTCAAAACGATACATTTACACCCACCCAAAAGGAGAAAAAGAGGACGTGATAGATAGAAAAGATACGGAAGGACATAAAGACTTAATTTGTTTCTGTATATTTTCACTGATAAGTGTTTGAAGCCAGGTGAAAACCCAAGATTCAAGTGTTCATTTTCAAGGCAGGTCCTTCCACTTGAAAAAAAAGATAGAAAATAAAATTCTAATCTCTATATGAATCTACATCTTCCATATTATATATATATATATATATATATATATATATATATATGTATATGTGTGTGTGTGTGTGTGTGTGTGTGTGTTAGGGTAACGGTTTGGTTTGAGAAACTGTATAGGCGGGAAATTGACAATTATCAAGAGCCGGTGACTTGATATCCGCAATAACCTTAGATATATATGTTCTATCACCGATGTTAATACTCTTAATTCATGAATATATCAAACGGTCTCTCTCTCTCTCTCTCTCTCTCTCTCTCTCTCTCTCTCTCTCTCTCTCTCCTCTCTCTCTCTCTCTCTCTCTTTTCTCCCCCCCTCTCTCTCTCTCTCTCTTTCTCCCCCCTCTCTCTCTCTCTCTCTCGCTCTCTCTCTCTCTCTCTCTCTCTCTCTCTCTTATTTGTCGAAATAAATTTGAAAACATAAATGTTTTTAGTAAACTTATTAACATAAATGTCTGAAACTCGTTCGTACCTCAAACTTTAGTTCAAAACCCAAAGCAAAATATTGGTCGAGTGACAGATAATAACTCGGGAGACTCGTAAGTTGGGGCGCTAGTAGGTCAAGGAACAACTATATATATATATATATATATATATATATATATATATATATATATATATGGGAGTAAATATGGAAAATAAATCCGACAATATAAAGAAAATTTTGAAAAAACCAGTGTTCCGAAAATGGGATGAATTTAATTATCTATGTTTAAACATTTCGGTTACATTGAACCTTCATCAGGATGTCTCTTGGGGTAAAGAAAATGATGGATGTTTTTATATGTGACAGGAGATGAAAATCTTTTTAGTTATGTAACTGTATTTGATGTATTACATAACTAAAAAGATTTTCATCTCCTGTCACATATAAAAACATCCATCATTTTCTTTACCCCAAGAGACATCCTGATGAAGGTTCAATGTAACCGAAATGTTTAAACATAGATAATTAAATTCATCCCATTTTCGGAACACTTGTTTTTTCAAAATTTTCTTATATATATATATATATATATATATATATATATATATATATATATATATATATATATATTCAAATGGGTTAAGAATATGTTAATACTCATATGACATAATTTCAAACACTCTCCTCATGTTCCCTATTCCATTCTTGGAACCTCTAGCAAATGATTAACATATGTTAATATTTCTAGGAAAGCACTATTGATATTACGGAGTCTACATGGGGAACATTCTAAAAATGTGTCGACGGGGATGGTGAACAGGTGGAGACTTTAAATCATAATATCATAAAGGAAATCCCATATAAATGTAAGCATTTTTAAAACCTCCTGAATATACATACACGTGGTGTGTTCGAAAACTATTGAGACTGAAGCTGTATTTACCAAGAAACAAAAACACTTTGTCTGTGATATGAAAACCTCATAAATTAACATACAACGTACTCTAATTTGGAAAACCTCACAAATTAACATACAACATACTCTAATTTGGAAAACCTCACAAATTAACATACAACGTACTCTAATTTGGAAAACCTCACAATTAACATACAACGTACTCTAATTTGGAAAACCTCACAAATTAACATACAACGTACTCTAATTTGGAAAACCTCACAAATTAACATACAACGTACTCTAATTTGGAAACCTCACAAATTAAAAATTTGGAACAACGTACTCTAATTTGGAAACGTATTCTTTACGTGTTCAAACTGGACCATATCAACACAGAGGCAACCAGAAATATTTGTTGTCCAAAAGGTGAAGGTGCGTTTGGTGACAGTAGGAAAAACATAAATATGAACCCGGAGGTGTCCCTGTTGTGTAAGAGTTAACGTGTTGGACTATGATTTCGTGGAAAGCATATTTTAACTCGTCATGCTATTACGTTAACATTAATGGATATTGTCGTAAAAATGGACATAGCGACCCGAGTTCAAATCATCGGGTTTCGTAAGTCCTCTAGACGTCACCCAGAGTTGTGAATATGCGTTTGGTGACAGTATGAAACACATAAATATGAACCCGGAGGTGTCCCTGTTGCGTAAGGGTTAACGTGTTAGACTATGATTTCGTGGAAAGCATATTTTAACTCGTCGTGCTATTACGTTAACTTTAATGGATACTGTCGTAAAAAATGGACATAGCGACCCTAGTTCAAATCCGCGACGACGCTAATTGCATTTGACAGAGCTCTCATATCTTTATGAAAGGAATGAATCCAAATATTCTCCCTCCAGCAATGGGTAAAATAGTAGAGCAGATTGGACTCTTTAACCTTAGTATGGCAACCAGTCTAGATGAAGGAAAACTCTGAATTCAAACCAGTACTTCTACGTCAAAATATTGATCATGTGTCCCATTCTAGACTTGGCGGGTGTGGGGCGTGGCTAAATATATAATCTTACTAAATGATTACCATTTAATTATCGTGTATTCATCATCATCATCATCATCATTAGGGCACTTTGAAAGCACGGATTCCCTTGACTCTCTTTCCATCCTATCGGTCATCGGATTTCGTAAGTCCTTTAGACGGCACCCAGCGTCCGCAGAAAGCTGACGAATGAATACGTTTCGTTTGAGTCTAAGATGTACAAACATACAATAGTACTGAAAACTCTGGATTTAAACCCGTTAAACTCTACATGAAATAATGATATTGTGTTGCACACTGCTCCTGTGGAAGGATTTGCTAAATAAATATACCTTCATTTTTATAAATGTTATTATTCTAGAATACATTTTTAAAGGAATATGAACATTTAAAAAAAAGGAAAATCAGTCGCAATGATTTAACTTTTTTCTTTATTTTAAAATTCATTTTTTGTAATGAACATTTAATTAATGAACTTGTGTGATTAATTAAAACAATCTCATATGATATTAAATCTAGATTCAAAAGCTCGAAATCTCTAAATTAAAAGGGATAAGTTCAATTTATCGGTAAGACCATTCCTCAATTTCACAAAAGTTTCTTATTTATTTACGTTTAATGATTTACTTATTTTCAGAAGTATGGTGTTGGCGATGTGAGCGGAGAAGATTGCGCGGCGGAGGAGAGAAAAAGGAAAAAAACGAAAAAGGTACAAGAGGCGCGTAAAGAAACGTTTCCTTTCTTTTCTCTAGACGTCTCTTCCAATCGTAAAACATTAGCAAATCGGCAGCTCCCATTCGGCAATTATCAACAACTTCCAACTTCAATTAAAACCGATCAAATTATATCATTTTATTTGCAATACAGATTAAAATCGGTGAAGATCAATATTTGCCATTTGAAATGAACGGAAGTAAAAAGAACAATGATAGATTTAAAATTAGCGGTCTGCTATTGACTATGTGGGAGCAGAAAGAAAGGGTATTAATGAAATTCGCAAAACATCGACTAAATAAGGTAATTAATTTAATTAAACTGACATAACCAAACAAGTAATTCTTCGAAAAAGTCCAAAAGTGATGGAAACGTCCTTGAGGGCTGAGCGATGAGAAGTCAGACGCTGAATTTGTATTGATATTTACTAAGCTTAGATAAGTCTGGCACGCGGCCAATCTAGTGAAGTATCGAGAATCGAACTATAAAACCAGTTTTGCGCAGTGCAGCATAGGGGCTGGTTTGGTTCTTTGTTTAATGATATAAAGCCATACTCCTATAGGAGAACAGTAGCAGTTCTATTTAGTCAATATCTGGTGGAATTAGGGGATTCATATATTTCCGAAAGTGAACATAAGCGCACGACTGGATTCCGAACTGGCTTACTACGATATCGCAGTCCAGCAAATTAGCATTTGCTGTGTAACAGTTGTAGTCGTAGTAAATGTCAACCTTAGTTCAAATCCTTGACAAAGCTGTCAACCTTCCCCGTCGCGTTAAAAACCTTGCAAAAGGTATGAATCCAATTATTCTTCCCCATGTATGGGTAAATAGTAGGAATTAATGGTATCTTTAAACATGGTCTAGGAAAACTCTTAATTCATACTAGCTCAACGATGTTGAACTATCGACCTTGGTTTATACCCTAACGATGACGCGGTGCTTCGATAAATATATTATCTTACTAAGTATCACCCTCCTAATCATTGTGTAATCTTCATTATGACAAAAATTACGAATTCCCTTGACACTCTCTCTATATTCGTCTCCATCGGCCATTTTGTAAGTTCTCTAGACGGCCTCCAGCGTTCGCACAAAGTAGAATGTAGGTTTTTGTTGGTCAGGCAACACCGGCGTGTCTATGCATAGGAGTCCATAGGACGTTCGTATTTCTCTAGCAGAGCACGGCAGGTTTTTCTTTTCTTTTCTGGATGGTTCATGATAGAGTTGGTAAATGGTCGTACAACTGCTGTTTTGAAGGATGCTACGTCCAGTATCCATTTCCGAAATCCTCCGCTGCATCCTTACGTAATTATCATCTAGCTTTTTCTCTAAGAATTTCGTTAAAATAAAAGTGGTGCAGATTCAGGATTAATAACATTTATCCGTCTATCTCTCAGTTTTCTGTATATATATTTGGGTAATTAGCTCAATATGTTTATATCTGTTTATCTTTCTACATATTTACTTATCTTAATCTATTCATATTTATATATATCTGCCTGTCAATCTATGTATATACTCATTCAGAAAGTCTTCTAATTATGCCATTATTTTCGCAGTTTAAAGTACATATCTGATTTTTTCAAAGTTATATATATATATATATATATATATATATATATATATATATATAGAGAGAGAGAGAGAGAGTGAGAGAGAAAGAGATAGTGTCCGAGTGACACTTTAACATTTACGTTGTAGTGACATAAGTGATTTATCCAAGGGTGCTTAATACTTCATAAATAAAATGAACTATGTCAATTGTGGAAAAATATGTCTACCACGATTTTGATCCTTCAGAATCTCATCAGAATCTTGGCTCCTGATGCGATTGAAACCATGGAAGTCCCATATTTCCCAAAATTATGTATGTATATATATATATATATATATATATATATATATATATATTATATATAAAAGGTGGCTTACCGGTGAATGTGGCCACGATCGTTGGAGGTGCACAAAATCCAGGGGTTAAGTCAGCGATATAACAAATACAAAGTGCTCAATACAAAGTAGAGCAAATTTATTAAAGAAATGGATACAATAGAAACCTACTCGAGTTTCACCATTAGGATCTTCAGGGTTAAATCACTGAATTAATTGGGGTACCGATTAATTGCAGCCAATTACTCGTGTGTTCATTGAATTTTATTCAATGAACACACGTGTAATAGGTTGCAATTACTCGGTACCTCGATTAATTCAGTGGATTTAACCCTGAAGATACTAATGGTGAAACACGAGTAGGTTTCTATTGTATCCATTTCTTTAATATAAATACATATATATATATGTGTGTGTGTATGTGTGTGTATGTGTGTATTTTCATATAGTTTTTTCTCCAAGTGGCCAAGACATGCAACTGTACAGTAGTACTGACACGGCTACAGCTTGGAAAAATTCCCATTTAATTTTCAGATTTCTGTTTAACTTCAGTGTTCTGGCTGGAACCGGTCTTTTCAGCCTGACTTGGCCGTAAGTCACCTTTGCCATCTGTTCTTGGAATAATTCCAACTATACAAATTAGATAAAGAAGCTAGGTTGACTTCCCAACGCATATACCCGATTTAACCCTACTTGATTTTGTCCTGTGTTAATGCCTTAAGGTCTCGAGAAACTTCAACATTTAATTACCATTATTTATTGGCTCAGCTTATTTCTTTCTGCCTCTCGTATTAACAACTGACTGTTTCCGTAACCTGTAATAATACAGAGAACGTTTATTAAACGAAGACGTAAACACATTTCTGCAACTTTAATAATTGCTCATAGTGACACAGCAAAATCTGACAGTGTGAAACACAATGACAATAAGTGAGCTTGTATTTTAGGAGACTTCATTTAAACCCGATATAAGCAGTCGGGAGTTATATATATATATATATATATATATATATATATATATATATATATATATGCACACATATATATATGCATATATATATATACATATACATATATATGCATATACATAAAAACACACACACATATATATGTGTGTGTGTGCGTGGGGTGTGGGTGTTTTTATGTATATGCATATATATGTGTATATATATATGTATATATATGCATATATATATGTGTGCGTATACATATATATATATATATATATATATACGCACATATATATGTATGCATATACATATGCATATATATATACATATATATATATAGTATACACACACACACACACACACACACACATATATATATATATATATATATATATATATATTCCACTCTTTCCCCTGTCAACAAATATATTTCTAGTTCACCACATTCTCACTTCGCTATTTGCGGCATCAACAAAAATATTTGTAAGAGTCGGCAAACTATATGATGATTAAGCATTCAATTTTCCATTTTTTGACCTGAAATTCTTTTCGCTAGTTTGGTTACTCAATTTTTCATGCTGTACGTTAAAGGGCAAAAGAAAATGTCTGATCAAGAATTGCAAAGTAAATTGCAAATAAACAGGGGATATAATAATGGGCACAGGAGGTACAATGTACCCGTCTCCAGGGTTCCTTCTATATAATCCTGTACTTCCTGTTTCAGAGTCGGATTATCGGTGAATAAAATGGTAACCCCACAGATTTTATCTGATGATGAGGGTGGCTAGACAGCCTGGCCGACGAAAAACAAGATCTGTAAAAGAGCGGACGAAGCTCTTTGTTCAACGACCATTTTGCACAGTATTTCTTTAGACAATCCTCTACTCATCGCGTCAAGGCTGTGTAAATGTAGTAGTGTCAGAGCCATGCACTTAAGTTCCTGGTAGGGCCACCCTCAACGGACTGGTCTGGCATCCAATCGTATTAGGTCCACAAACCGACCAAAGGCCTCTGATAAAAATTCCAAGAGGCGCCTGCACCGGTATAGAGTGATTATTTTGGTCCCCACGTCTGCAACCAAAACAGTTTTTGCGTGTGGGGTTTTGGGGACCGCTTGCGTTCTTCTTATTCTTATGACACTCCATCTTTGAATGGGTGGAGCCTGCTCATCCAACCCCAGGCAAATATTGCCACAACCAACGCCACCAACAAACCTGGGTTCCAACTACGGCTTGGGTGACAAATGGAAACCTGAAATTACCTGCAATCTCAAAAATATTTGCATTTACTGAAGAATATTACTTACATTGCAGGATCCTATGATCGATTGATTGATTTGAAAGGGATTTATTTCTTTGTTTAATGGCATATCAAACCAATCCCAAAGCCGTCCTTATAGAATTATCGTATTGGTATTATTTAATACATAGCTGGGGGAATTAGGCTGTTCGTGCCTTTCCTGAGGATATTAGTCAGAAAATGGACGTAATAACTAGATTGGTGTTCGCAAACTAGGATACTCCAGCACGTTACCAACCACACGACGGAGAACTCCTCTTTAAAAGCATGACAACCCGTATATAGTAATTTCCGACCTAGAGGTTAGGGAATTGTGTTCATACTTACATTTTTTGTCTAGATGCTTTTTAAGAGATTTCTCTTGCGCACAGATCTATCGAATGCGAATAATTTTCAAATATATCTATTTGATTCATAGATGTGACCGTAATATGTTGATTCAGGATCAGACTGAACTTGGAATTAATGATGGTGAAACGATGCTCCACACCGGGGTCTCAATATCAAAAACAGTTTAGAGTCATACTCAGAGCACTCATTTAGAGTTACCTTATGCTTTTCAAGGTGTAAAGTCAGCGTTTCCAAAACCCAGCCGACAGCACAGTAAGATATCAAGAGCTCATGATATTAAATAAGAATGGATAAAAGATAATGTGCTCAATTAAGAATAAAAAGCAATTTTAGACTCTTTAAATATATTCCCCTCTACAAGCGGTAGCTATTTAATAAGTTTAACATGGATGTTGCCCTGGGGGCACCCAGTGAGGGTTAAACTCAACAATACTAGTATACTAATCCAACTTGCAAAGCTTTACAGAAAGTGAGGCATGCTCTCTAAAAATAGCATTGGCCTATTTTATATGCCAGTCTGTCCTTCGATTTAACCAAAATCAGAGAGGTGTTAGATTCAATAGATACCTTTGTCAAAGGTATTAATAATGAGAAATGAAAACAGCTCGTTTAGGATTGGAACTTGTCTCGCCGCATCTATGAGTGAATTGTAATAAGCGATTTTCCCCATCAATCATTTTGCTGATTACAAAACTTGTATATATATATATATATATATATATATATATATATATATATATATGCACACACACACACATATATATATATATACATATATATATGTATATATATATATATGAGTTTTTTTAATTTGCTTGAAGCATTGTGTTTATAATGGTTTTATGGTTGGTTTTGAAGGTTATTACAATGCAAGTCATCATAGTTACCCTAGTTTTTACACTTGCATAGTCATAGCCTTCAAAACCAACCACCAAACCATACACACACACACACACACACACACACACACACACACATATATATATTATATTGCGGTTGAATTCATATGCCTCAAAATTCCGCTTTTAAAATACGACCTTTTATCAGATCTTGAACTTTTTTCACTAATGCTGTTGAAAAATACGTATCCATTTCACCCATGATCCGGCACTCTTTCTGTAATGTAGGCGTTTTAAAATTGACTGATATCTTATTAACTCTCCTGGGACAGAGTAATTGTGCAATGGAGATGAGCTGTTCGGTAACGAATCTCTAGTAGCAAGGCAAGATATTGATATTCGTGTGACAAATCAGCTCTTGTATTCGACCACAGAGAGCACTGAACTGCTATTCTGCAGTCAACATAAGGGTGTTTTATAAAAGACACGACACTAAAAATAAAAGTGAAGAATTTATATATTGATACATTTAATACTACAATATTTTATTTTTTTAATGTATCAGGTATTGTTGACTTTAGTTCCATAGAATACAAGAATACATACGCATACACATACTCTCTCTCTTCTTTTTCTCTCTCTCTCTCTCTCTCTCTCTCTCTCTTTCTCTCTCTCTCTCTGTCTCACCCCCTCTCTCTCTCTCTTTCGCTTCAAATGATATGTTGCTATAACAACGTAATTGTGTGTATGCGTGTATGGGTTCGGGCACTAGTGTGTGTGAGAGAGAGGGAGGGGCTAATTTTGTAGTTGTCACCAAGGATATACGAAAAATTTATATACATACACATATATAATAGTAATTGCATTTCACTTAGTACTAATACCCTTGGGAAAGGTATGAATCCTACTCTCCCTCCAGCTATGGGTAAATAGCGGGGCAGACTGGGCTCTTTAACCATGGCTAGGTAACCAGTCTATGAGAAGGAAAACTCTGAATTCAAACCTGTTGAACTCCGCTTAATAAATTGACCTTGTGTCGCATCCTGCTTGTGCAGAGGGGTTGGTAAATATATATATATATATATATATAGCGATTGCCACTTCTTAACAGTAGAAGGCCATTTCTACAAGTTGTTCGGTTGTGAGCACGCAGATGGCCCAGACGACCGACTTTGATTTTACTCATTGTCATACATAAGAACCCATTCCCCGGCTTTCTCTCGTATGCAACTGTATGTGACTGAGAATTCCTGCCTCGACCGACAGGTCCTGTCACACACGTCACATATATGATCCGGCTTAAATATAGGAAATGTGTCCATGACGTCTGTCATGTGCCTCCTGAGTAGAGACCGCTTCAGGATGGAATGTTCGAGCCACCTTACCTCAAACCTCTCATAGCTACCATAAACAAGTCTTCTTCAAGCACGATTCGTAGCTATACTCTCCCACTCATGAACCTTTATATTGTGAGTTTTGATGTTGTTTTTGATAACATCCCAAAAACGCTTTTGGGGCTTGTGCCTCGGACGTTTCCCACATTGCAGTTCTTCATAGAATAATGTCTTCGGGAGTCTGCCGTATGCCTCAACCTAAAAACGGTCCTTATGGTAAAACCCACCCTTTTTATTTTATTTGTGCTATATATATTTACCAACCCCTCCGCACGAGCAGGATGTGATACGAGGTCAATTTCTTAAGCGGAGTTAAACAGGTTTTGAATTTTCCTTCTCCTAGACTGGTTACCCTGCTATTTACCCATAGCTGGTGGGAGAGTAGGAATCATAACTTTCCTAAGGGTATTAGCACTATGTGAAATTCAAACAGCTTCGTCCAGGAATTGAACTCGGATCGACGAGTCCACTTCCTATGACTCTAACCATTAGACCACGCGCCTATATTTGTGCTATAAGTCTTAGTGGTGAGGTACTTAGTGTGCTGGGTATGACGTTAAATTGCATCTAGCGCTTCAAGTAGATAAATCAGAACAAGCAGAATCATTGCTTTATAGCCAAGAGAGAGAGAGAGAGAGAACTCTAATAACAACTTCATGTGTTTTAAATAACATAGAAACATATCCACACTGAATGGTAAGCCCCTAAAATTAGTACACCAGTTCTCATACCAAGGTAGTAATATCTCCTCTACGGAAAATGACGTAAAAGCACGCATAACAAAGGCATGGACTGTTATAAACAGATTATAAACCATATAAAAATCTGATCTCACTGATAAGATGAAGCAAGAATTCTTCCCAGTCGTAACCGTATCAGTGCTAATGTACGGCAGTACCACATCGAAGCGCTTGGAGAAAAAAGATGTTGGGATCTGCACGACTGTGTTGCGAGCTGCCTTAAACAAGTCTTGAATCATCCCACAAGAAAACAGCTGTACGGACACCTGCCTCTACTATACAGACTATCCGGTTAAAGCAAGCAAGACATACCAGCACAGCGGGCGCAGCAGGGACGAACTCATAAGTGACTTTTTCTTGTGGACACTTACGCATTGACATACCAGGGTAGGTCAATCAGCAAAAATCTACGTCAATCAGCTCTGAGTGATTCTGAATGCTGTGCAGATAACCTACCATGGGCAATGGGAAACAGGGACGCTTGGTTGGAGAGAGAGAGAGAGAGAGAGAGAGAGAGAGAGAGAGAGAGAGAGAGAGTCATGGGAATCTTCGCTAACTACGCGATGCTCCCATAACCCGGTAGAGCTCTTTAGGGGCGACTCTAATCAACTTTCACTGCCAGCATAACACAATGTTCCTCTGTTTACAGATTTTATCTCTTGGTGATCGTAAAGTATATACACATGTATTTAAAACAGTTAAAAAAAAAATACCGCTCCTTAAACGTCAGCTGACAATGGCCTAGAGGTTAACTGATCGAACGAGGCACAAATTCAGTCGGGGTTCGCTCCTGGCCGGGGTTAGTTGTTGTGTCTAGCCACACTGAAGAGGAGTGAAACGCCTAAATACGGTGTCTGTGGATGATATATATATATATATATATATATATATATAATATTATATATATATCAACCTCTCAGCCACAAGATCAATTTTAATCGGAGTACAGACGGTTTTAATTTAATTTTCTTTTTTTGCTTAACCAAGGAAAAAAGGCTAAATTTTCTCGCCTATTTATCCTGTTGGGGTAGGCGAAGAGATGGACGCATGCAATTCCCGAATGCATTGACGCGAAGGGAAACACAACCAGTCTCGCCCACAATTTAAACTTAAATTTCCTAAGACGCACGTGCGCACACACACACATACACATATTTATTTACCAACCCCTTCGCACGATCAGTATGTGACACAATGTCAATTTCTTAAGCGCAGTTCAGAAGGTTTGAATTCAGAGTTTTCCTTTTCCTAGAGTGGTTGCCTAACCAAGGTTAAAGAGCCCAGTCTTCCCTACTATTTACCCATAGCTGGAGGGAGAGTAGGATTCATACTTTTCCCAAGGGTATTAAAGCTAAGTGAAATGCAATTACGACGACCAGGATTTGAACTCGAGGCGACGAGTCCATTTCCCATGACTTTAACCATTACACAACGCGCTTCCACACATATATTTGTATATACACATAGATACACACATATACACACGTATATAAGCAAACACACACACACACACATATATATATATATATATGTATATATATATAATATACTTGCACACACACACACGCACACACACTCATAAACACACACACACATACATATATATATATATATATATATATATATATATATATATCTAATTACGTTGAATGTTAGTAGATAACTTTCGTCTCTCCAGTCTCCATCCCTTTTCTTTGTATATATGCGAACCTGGAAATTTGTTCTGTTAAATCATGTACGAACGGGGGTTTTGTGTGTTGATAGGGGATACATAGATAATTTCATAAAGTAATTAATGATGAGATTAAAATCTGTGTTCTCCATTGGTGCATATTTTGGGAGTTTTCAGAAAATTTCATCCAATCCTATTCGAGTTCATTGTTTCGCTTGCAGAAAAAAAGTGGCCGAATAAAAATAGATAATCTAATGCTCTACATTAGATTTGAAAACAAGGCATTGAGGTTTTTGTAAAAAGACAGAAAATAGAATAATACATTCCTGACCGATATTTTCCTGTGTGGTCAACCTTAGAAGAAATAGATAAATTAATTTTCATATATATATATATTAATAATGTAGTTTGCTATATTCATGAATAAACAGTGTTTCATATATATCTAACTTTGGATAGCGTATAGATAATGAGTAAACGGTGGTTGCTTCCTATCAGTTTCTTGCATATATTATCATCCGACTTGGTATATATATATATATATATATATATATATATATATATGTGTGT
This sequence comes from Doryteuthis pealeii, assembly GCA_023376005.1. Taxonomy (NCBI): domain Eukaryota; kingdom Metazoa; phylum Mollusca; class Cephalopoda; order Myopsida; family Loliginidae; genus Doryteuthis; species Doryteuthis pealeii. The sequence goes on from CM042137.1 coordinate 19,501,721, forward strand.
GTGTGTGTGTGTGTGTGTGTGTTATGGAAAAGGTGACTTACTGGTGAATATGGTTACAATGGTTAGTTGATGCAAATTCAGAAAGGTAAGGTAGCAATATAACAAATAAAAAGTGCTCAATACGTTAGTAGAGCAATTTTATTTTAATACAGGCACAAGTGATAACCTACTCGAGTTTCACCATACGGATCTTCAGGGTTAAATCCATTGGATTACAGTTGATTACACGTGTGTGTCTTTCGCGATAAACGGTTATATATATATATATATATATATATATATATATATATATATATATAGAGAGAGAGAGAGAGAGAGAGAGAGAGAGAGAGAGAGAGAAAGATAATTTAAAGTTGTATATTGCGTACTGTTTGTACAAAAACAAAAATAATAAACGTGAGCGTCGTATATATTCGTGCATGAGTCGACCTCAGGGTATAAAACTGCCCTCAAAATATAGATGAGTAATATTGTATGTCTGAGCTTCAAATATGCATAAATTGATGAGTTCCTCGCTATAAAAGGGTTAATCATTACATCAGATCGACTAGGACTGGTATAGAACCTGGAACATATGTTAATGCCAGAGCCATCATAACAACCGTAGTTGTACTATTTAACCAATAGCTGGAGAAATGAGGGAATTCATACATTTTTCAAAGTATTAGTTTGAATGTGAACGTAATAGATCGAGTACGATCTCACTTATTACGGTGTCACAGTCCAGCACGTTTAACCAGTACGCCACGGGAACGCCCCTAATCACTGTGTGTGTGTGTGGGGGGGGGTCACAGTCAAGTCTGACGCAAGGTTCCAATCGACAGTTTAAACACTCCCATCTGTATCACGCTCCAAAATCCAATATCCAAAATTATTTCTTTGTCCCGCACGTCTCGACAATAAATTACTACTGCAGTCGTTCTCCCTGGTCTGTGAGAATAAGTCCTTTAAATACACCTCAATTTCACTACATCCGGGCTCCTCACTCATAATTGTCCGTGCAGCATGTGCGACACTCGTCAGCACGGCGCGACCACCTACATCCGGACTACTATGCTATTTCTTATTTCACTGATCGTCCACAGGTCTCACATTCTGAAGGAAACGGTTTCGACTCTAGCTCAGTCCTACACACTAGGCAAAGCCTAGCCCGCTTCCTTCGAGAATACGGCAAGTCTTCACGCCCGACACTCTCTCTGACACACCGTGTTGCACGAGGTAGGTTCTCTCTCTCACTACAACGCCTTTAGAATAGATTCGTACTATTAATTCAAAAAAATTAATCTTGTTTGTTTCAGATATATTTCATGAAGTCCGATTTTCTGCTATTAGTCCAGGATTAAAACCTGTAAGAGTAACTCGAAACCGAACTTGTTTTAGACCATTTTTTCGAATCAGGTATAGTGACTTTGTGTTACACTTATCACGATTTTAACCTGGATTATATTAGATTTTAAGGATTGTGTCTTATCTGCCATTAGTTTATTTACTTCTAAATAAGTAACCAGGGTAAATGTTCTCTAAGTTTGCTAATTCAACATTTCTGCTCAGGAGGTAGGATATATTTTAGTTTTTAAAATGATCCTGAATTTTTGCGGGTAGTAGAACACTTATTAGAATACGTAACTATTTCCCCACTGAAGAGGCGATAATAACTGATTATTATTTTTAATATTGGTTAGTTTAACATATTAGCAATAACATCGAATTGCCCAGTGTCGGTTTCTAGTTCCACAAAGGTATCAAACTTCTAATCTCACCTTTTGTGTGATGGAGGGGTCTTATCCAAGGACCAGATTTCCCATGACTCGGCACACTTCATTTTTTTACGTATTACACCAGAAGAAAACAATAAATACAGATATCACCCACTGATCCTAGGCAGATGTGAGGAAAGCAATACTTTGATATTAAATAGAGAACACAATCACTACTCTTGTGCCAAAGCAAAAATGCCAAATCATATCTTATTATAATGGAGATTGTGGGTTTGTCTGTCTGTAACCGAAACTACACAAGTCACAATTTCCTTTGTTATTTACACACATTCTCCATGATTTTATTTTTTATTTAAACCTCAATTATTAGTAAAATTGTTTTACATCATTAAGACTGTTAACAATATCTACATACTAATAACATGCAATTATATTTATATATTCAACGAAATAGCGGTTTACAGTGTGAATGGGAAGGCTAATTTGCATATCGATCTTTAAAAAATTGATTTTAATAAATATATGCTTAGTATTATTGATTTCTAATTGTTTGGTTTTATCTTAATAAATATGAGCAAAAATCTCGGGGATAAATCTTAACAGAAATCTATTAACATAAAGAAATAACTGTAATTTTATTCTTTTCTTCCTATTTTAACTAAATAGTTAAATTAGGGAAATTTACCACTGAAAGACGGGAGTAAGGGAAAATGGTGGAACAGTTAGTTTGAAAGTTGTTCTAGTTTCCGATTATACCCCCTCTGTTCCAAATATTTTTATCTGAATTCTTATTCAGTTTCATTAGCCTTTCTAATTTAACATGATATTTTATTATATTAAAACTTAAATACTTGCACCCGGAGGGTGCATATATTTGCTAGTGTAATTAATACTGTCATTTGGCGCTGGTACAATGCTAGATACAATTTAACACTAAGTATTTCATGGGTGGCTTTTTTTGTAAAATATTCTGATTATTATCAATTTTATGAACACATAATTAGTTTTCGGCTGTTTTTCTGACACTAACTAATCATTTAATCAATTTCCTTTGTGTTAAACGATGAAACAGATAGTTCATAAACTTTAGCAGTCGAGGTTTTTCATAGTTTCTTTTGTTAGTGGGGATGGAGGTACGCATAATTTTTGTTGGGGTGTGGCCTCTCTCTCTCTCTCTCTCTCTCTCTCTCTCTCTCTCTCTCTCTCTCTCTCTTCTACTTTGAGGGCTGTATATGTAGCGCAATATTTGATAGAGTGTCCTTGGACCTTTTTATAGACAGATCAAAATTTAACAGTGATTTAATTCATTCTGAGAATCGAAGTGCGTTTCTGAGCTTTTCACCTTCTCTAGAGGAGAGGGTGCCACCTGCCTGGATTCATTTTTTTTTTTGGGGGGGCCCGGAGACTTATTCGATTAGAGATTTCACTTTGATCAGATTACCCAAGCAGTGCTACTCATGTGTTGAGCTGTCGATAACCGCTATCGAACACGACTCAAGAACGGCCATGATAGTTTTTTTTCCTGCTTGAGATATCGTTACCTGGTCTTAAGGTTGTGCTTGATCGAAACCAACCCAGTCATTTAGCTGAAGATGTATAATGTTATAATACCCGAAACACCTAATAATTATTGAATGACATCTCTGACGATATGGTCAGGTGTGTCTTTCAGGTGTATTTTTTATATGAAATGAAAAGGAATTAAAAAAAAAAACAGTTTATCGTCTTGGGTTAAAGGTAATTTGAAGTTAGAGTTTTTTTCGCATACAGTATCTAAAAGATCTGTACTTGTTATATATCTGTTATTACGAGAGAAGAGCATTGATTAACTTTTTAATGAGAAAAGATCAGTTAAGATGTAGGTAAACTGCAACTTCACAAGGGAAAAAAAATTGTAAATTGCTAGTTTGCCAGAAAAAAAATAACGAGTCGTCTGGGAAACCGTTTAGTCATTTCAGTTACATTCCTAAAAAAACGTAGCAATTTGTTAGATGTCTTTTTATGTGATAAAGGTATCCTGACAATTTAGCGCTCGAATAAACTCGTTAAAATATTCTGTTGATAGCATGAAGGAACCTCAAGAGGAAAGTGACATTTTTTACTATAATTTTCAAAATAAAATCACAATCTAAAACGGTTGAATAAAAATATGATATAATATAATATTATATATTATATATGATATAAGATTCTGTATAAATGTCTGTGTGTATGTCTATATGTTTGTATGTTTGTGCAACGACTGTCCGTATGTCTTTTTATAAAGGGATATGAACCAGCAAAGATCAAAATTCAATAAAATCGACACGCTATTTTTGTACTAATGCGATTAAAAACATTTTACCCATCATATTTCATTAAAAAATGTAAATATAAATATAAAAAAGGGGAAATTAATGATAGATTAAAAATATAAACAAAGAATATTTTTAAAAAAAAATTAATAAAGGATAAAGCAGAATAAAAAGCAAATCAAAGATAAATAAGATTTTAAAAATCCAAAGAAGAATAACAATAAAAAAACTTTAAAACAAGAATATATAAAGAATAAAAAATAAAACACATTTAACGAAACAAAATCTAAGGTGATACAACATTATTAGGTGTATTAACTTGCTTTGATTACCTAAAACTACCTTCTACAGAATTCGAACTCTTAAGCATGACCATTCCCATTAAGACACAGCATTATATTGCCAATGGAACATAACACTATTTCTAATATGACATCATTCCCACTCAATCGTAAATTATCATATCGGTGAGGTTAAGAATACAACAATTGCATCCAATGCATAGGCGTAAGGCTCCTACCAACAACGACAAAAATGGGAGTCCGAGATAAGGCACAAAACTGCGTCTGATGTGGATGCTCCAGTTCTGAAGGTTTTTAGGGTGTTTATTACACCTTCATTACCATTACTCCCAGGTCCACTGAACCGGAGTGGCAGTGTCTGTTAGGGTTACTTCTATGGATTAAATAGATCTGCTTGAAAATTAAAATATTGTAAAGGAATACTTGATATCATATCATCATGGTGGCATAAAGTCGGTATCATTCAGACAGCGAGGGAGTCTATCTCCTTTTCACTAGCGCTAGAAAAAAGTAGATTGTTTTGGCGTCTGAGGTGGAGCGCCACACATACCATCAGTTCCTCATTTTACTGCACAGATTCCTGTGATACCATACGCTGAGGTGATGAGCGCCAGTATCGAACCCGGGACCTAGTTGGACGCTCTACCAACTGAGTATTTACTTGAAGCTATAATTGTTTACTAAGGATTATTATTACTTGAAACCAATATAACTGTGTGCATAGAGATGTTCATTATTAAATGAAAATAATTACTTGAAACCATGCAATTGTGTATATTTATTAGTTTTACATAGTAATGCTTGAAACCATCCAACTGTGTCCATATTATTCTTATTAGTTAGGAATATTTGACGTTGTTCAGCCCATTTTAAAGATATAAATATTGCATAGTTGATGCTGATGATGGATAAGTTTCCTAGTGCTTTTTTAACTATATGTGGACGGATGTGTAGGGGAATGCAACCTCTTATCTCTCAAATCAGGTGGGAGATTCGTTATTTCATGTTTCTAAAGCTGGTCCTTATTTTAAACCACGGTACCAAATGAGCCGTATGTTACATAGGCATGAAGTCGTCGTCGTCGTCGGGGCGGCCGAATGTCGGTATCAGCCAGACAACGAGAGAGTCTATTACCTTTTCACTAGTCAGGACTATTTTTGCAACTCTATGCTAATTCACACTTTTAAAACTTGGTCTCAGTCTGAAGTTTACTGGATTTTTTTCTCATACAACTAATTATCGTTGGCCATTCTCCAGAGACCGACATGGGAGTGAATTCATTTGAACGGCTGGACTGAGTTGAAACAAATTTGTTTATTATCCGTGCATTGCGAAATTTTCTTGAATTAGGAAATATTTTACTGGAAGAAAGTATATTATATTAGTAATTGCTTTAAGGAATCGAATTCCATAAAAGCCAAACCTAAAAATAATTGATATATATATATATACATATATATATATATATATATATATATATATATATATATATATATATATATATTAGCAAATATATGCACCCTCCGGGTGCAAGTATTTAAGTTTTAATATAATAAAATATCATGTTAAATTAGAAAGGCTAATGAAACTGAATAAGAATTCAAATAAAAATATTTGGAACAGAGGGGGTATGATTGAAAAATAGAACAACTTTGAAACTAACTCTTCCATCATTTTCCCTTACTCCCGTCTTTCATTGGTAAATTTTCCTAATTTAACTATTTAGTTAAAATAGGAAGTAAAGAATAATATTACAGTTATTTCTTCTTGTTAATGGATTTCTTTTAAGATTTATCCCCGATATTTTTGCTCATATTCATTAATATAAAACCAAACAATTAGAAATCAATAATACTAAGCATATATTTATTAAAATCAAATTTTTAGGATCAATATGCAAATTAGCCTTCCCATTCACACTGTAAACCGCTATTTTGTTGAATATATAAATACAATTGTACATTATTAGTATGTAGATATGGTCAACAGTCTTAATGATGTAAAACAATTTTATTAATAATTGAGGTTTAAATAAAAATAAAATCATGGAGAATGTGATGTAAATAACAAAGGGAATTGTGACTTGAATAGTAATATAGTTTCGGTTACAGACATACAAACCCACAATCTCCATTATAATAAGATATATATTTTTTTCAGAGAATTATGATTAGATTTCTCTCTAAATCCACGGTCATTACCGTCATAGACACATTTTTGTCTACATTCGGATATATTAAACTGCTCAGATTTTGAAACAACTTGCCATGTTTCTCTGCTGACATGTGAATGCACGCACGCGCGTAACAGCATATAGATACATCCACTAATAAACATATATGAGCCTACACACACTGATACGCAAGTAAAAACACCCAAACACAGAAAAGTGTGTGCGCATGTGTGTATATGCGAGGACGCATGTATATGTGATCATATATATAAGTATGTCTCTCAATGGCTGGCCTGGTGAGTCATCTGAGAAAACACAAGGATACAGTGCCAAATGCTACTGGCATTCAACTATGAAAAAAAAGAACAGGAAATGGTTTTACACGAGCCCGAGTTGACAGCCAACATATATAAGAGGAAGTGTATCTATCTATCTCTATATATATTATAAATAAGTTATCCACAGATAGGTGTTTCGAGGTTTACCTCTCATCAGTGTGGCTACACTTTAACAGCTACCTCTGGCCGGGTTTTAGACCTGAATGAATTTTCGTCAGCCAAGTCTCTTACCCATGCAGCCAGTAGCCGCTGTCAAACATAGGAGAATATTTAATTGATATATTTCTAAGCGGAAATGAATTCACTAGAGTCCTCTAACATTGTAAACAAAGCGAGGGTTAGCTACCCGCCAAAACGGTGAATTTTACAATTAAATCCCTATTTAGAGAACTCAACCAAAGTGGGAGTATATACTAATAAATAAGTTATCCACAGAAACGTGTTTCGAGGTTTCACCTCTCATCAGTGTGGCTACACTTTAACAGCCACCCAGGCCGGGTTTGAGACCTGAATGAATTTTCGTCAGCTAAGTATTTTACAATTAAATCCCTATTTAGAGAACTCAACCAAAATGGGAATATATATATATATATATATATATATATATATATGGGTGTGTGTACGTGGTAGGTATTTACGATACGATTAAGATGTATCACAATGTCGTAAGTATGGGACATCCAGCAATATCGTAATCGTTATTCAGTTTTATTGGATCTGCAAAACTAGCTTGCTAAGTATTATAGCATGATGGGACACCCGTCTGTGTGAATGAGATAAGTATTTACCCAATCCGTTCGCCACGGAAAAATATGACACAAATTCGTATGAGGTATCCAGCGAGAATCGAACTCTCTATTCAGTAGAAATAAATCTGTGAGACTAGCTTGCTAAATATTATAACACGATGAGAGACCCGAGTATGTTTACAAAATAGGTATTTACCCAATACATTCGCCACGGGTAGGATGTGACACAA
>CM042137.1:19512024-19514524 GCA_023376005.1 Doryteuthis pealeii
ATTGAATTTTGTTTTTAAAATTTGATCTTATTGGACGTCACTACTCGTTTCGGGCAGAGTAAAATCATTTTCAAGCTTGAATTCTTGGAAAGTGTCCCGACCAATAAAATAAAACTTTACATATATAATGTGGACATTCTGTACTTTTCCTATCGTTGGATCAAAAACAAACCTCTCTCTTTCTCTTTCTCTTTCTCTCTCTCTCTCTCTCTCTCTCTCTCTATATATATATATATATATATATATATATATATATATATATATATATATATATTGTTTTCAGATAAAAATGTAAGACAAAAGTGGTTTCAGATTTAGGGAAAAATGATTTCAAAGTAAAAATAATAGTCATTAAGAAGTTGATTCAAATAAAATAGTCTTAGATCGATTTCTTAATTAAAAAAAAAAATTCGATAGAATTGAAAAACAGTTAAAACTTTTTTTTTTACTATCGTCAAAACAAACAATAAATTATTGCTGTTTTTTTTTTATTTTCTTCTTTCAGTTCATTAACAAGACGTAAAGTTTATTTCAGAAGAATAGTTAAAGACTTAAATTGCTCGAAAGGAGAACAGACCCTACGTTATATTGGATTGCACAAGATAATGAGCAAGTTTAGAGTGCTTAGTTAAATATAGAAAAAAATGAATTGGCTATTTTGGACGTATTTATTTTCTACTTCCCTGATTCTCATATCCTCAGGGTTAAACGTAATCTACATCGAAGTTTTTTAGCGTCTTAGGGAGATTACTATACGTTCTGTTCATGCCTACTCGACAAAAGCAAATAAAAAAATATTGGAATATGTCGAATGCCCAGATTGCTTAAGTTTAACGAATGATTCTGCTTCCTCTTATTGATAATAATAATAAAAAAACAATGGTCGCCCTGTCGGCTGGGGCGTTAGAATTCACCGACTGCACCTATGCAGAGGGGTAAGACTCCCCCAATGGGGCCACCTGTTGGCCGTGAGTGGCGACCCGTGATGCTTAAGGATAGAGCCCAGGTGGATGAGCAGTTCATGACCTGCAATACTCCACTTTTGCCCTACTTGGGCTAGACGGGCGGTCGGAGAGAACCCATCCGATCAATCGGCTGGTCACGTCAAGCCCTAGCACCTATATGATTTTCCCAACCCTATTGCCCTTATGGCAAGCCCCAAATCCTTTTTATCATATGGGTGCGATAAGGCGGTGGCTGCGGGTCTACATGTCCTGGGAATTACGTCAAACTCTATCTGATGGTGAGGTTCCAATTTTGGACGTTTGGGGAATGTGGAGCACCCCATTCATCACCATTGCTTCCTGGTCCACTCTGACCCGGAGTGGTAGTACCTGTTAGGGCCCCATCTATGGGTTAAATAGGTTTTTTTTATAAAAAAATTGTATTATCCATTAAGAATTGATTTATTTCAAAACTTTATCGGCATTAAATGACCCACTGAGGTTGATATGCCGTATAACAAACCAAACCAAACCAAACCAAACCAAAAAACAATGATTTGTCATCTAATAATCCCAACTAATAGTAAAATAAAAGGATATAATTGACATTCAAACCTTGGTGGGCAAGCAGTCTAGAAGAAATGCATTCGGAAATCAAAACTAAGTGCTGGAGTCTTTTTATCAATTCGTCCTTGTCGTTACCATTTTCTGATAATTATTACGTATTTACCTATCTCTCCACAATAACAGGATGCGATACAAAGTCAATTCTTCAAGCGGAGTTTAACAGATTTGAATTCAGAGTTTTTCTTCTCTCAGATCGGTTGCACTACCAAAGATAAAAAAGCCTAGTCTTCCCTATTATAGCTGGAGGAAGAATAGTTGGATACATACTCTTCCCAAGGGTATTAGTTCAATGGAAAATGCAAACAGTTTCGTCCGGGATTTGAACTCGGTTCACCGTGTCCATTTCCTACATAGATGACCATTACACAATGAGCGCCTCATGATTATGAGAATTTAAAACGAAAGGCAAAACAGAACCCGAGAAAGAGCCCATGAAAAGTTTCAAATGAGCTAGTATCATCGAAGGGTATATGATCAGCTACGCGTAGGTCCCAAATCCTGAGATAGTACCCAACGCTGCTCTGCGCTCTGGAAGTGGGGCCTCAACACTAGGTGCAGTTAGATGCTATACCTAGAATATCCCGTTGTGGGTATCACCTCCTTTCAGGTGATACCCACAACGAGATATTCTAAGCCCGTCGATAGGGAACATCTTTTATCAGAGAATGGGGATCTGGTTAGGCTATGTTTAGTACAAATTCATTCATTTTCGCGGTAGAATATAGTGTTACGAAGTTCCTTTTGTGATACCGACTGTACCACTGTTTATTTCATCGGCTGGTTTAACTTACTTGTCTATTTCTTTTTGTAGCCATTAAGAGCGTAGGCCGAAACGGCAGGGACGGCGATACTGAAATGATGAACGCGATCAGGGTCTAGAGAGGCAGGGTGGTAGGGGGTTGGTTGAATGAGGGGTTCCTGGCTCGAGA
>CM042137.1:19517024-19527024 GCA_023376005.1 Doryteuthis pealeii
AATTTGAGGCTAATAATTGTTTACCTTTTCTCGACGTTCTAGTGGAACGAACAGATAGTACAATTCTTACCTCTATTTACCGTAAACCTACTTTTACTGGGTCCTATACACGTTGGGGTTCCTTTTGTCCCCCTCAACGTAAAATTAACTTAATAAAAACCTTGATTCATCGAGCCTTTATGATTTGTTCCAAATCCAAACTCCAGCAAGAAGTTTCCTTTATTAAAACTACGTTAATTAAGAACGGTTACCCTGAGAACTTGGTCAATGCCACTATAAGATACAAATGTGCGCAGCTTTCAACCCTTCCGAAACTTGGTCCCGAAAAATGCCCAGTCTACCTAAGACTTCCTTGGCTGGGCAAATCTTCCATTCCTCTGTTAGACAAAATTAAAAAGTCTGTCCATCGTTGCTTTAATGCCATCAATCCTCGGATAGTCCTTCAGTCCAATGTGCTGTTTCCTCCTAATCTCAAGGATAGTATTGCCCCTCATCACAAAAGCCACCTTATCTATAAGTTTACTTGCAAATGCGAGATTTGCTACATCGGCCGTACTACCTTGAGACTGGAGTCTCGAATCAAGCAGCACATACCCTACAACATCCGTTCAGGCAACGTGGACTGTCCCACAGCTGCAGGCTTAAATACTCCTTCCACCATAGGACAACACCTATTAAGAAATTCTGCTTGTGCGCGTTCCTACCATCCTGCGATGTTCTCAGTCCTTTGTAGTTCCAATAGCGAACTACAACTTCAAATCCTTGAGTCTCTCTTCATTTCTCGCACTCAACCCATCCTGTGCGTGCAGAAACAGTCACAACAGCTACTCCTTTTTGGCATTTCAAGCCTCAGTTTATCGAACGGGGGCACCCGTAATTTCCGACCCCCCCCCCCACGTGAGTTTTAAGTTTCGGATATTTTACGAATTCTCTTTCTGAGAGATAAAAAAAGAACAAACTTTTTTCCGTGTTCTCACTGCTTCCTGTCTTATTCGTTGTCTTCAACTACACTTTTTTACCATCTTTCAATGTAATTTTTCTCTGAGGAGCATTGATCGAAAAGAAGAAATTCATTTCTGATTTTAAATCAAAACTAGGGTACCCTTTTCCTTTCTTTTTAAGAAAAAAAAAAAACAATTTATTTTACATAATGCATATGCTTTTACGCGTCCTCATTAAATTTGTACTATAACTAAACTTTATATATATATTATATATATATATATATATATATTCAACAATATATATATATATATATATATATATATATATATATATATTGTTTGAGTATCACGCCAAAGTTTCCATTGGAGAAGTATTATCATAATATAATTTATCAAACAATGCTCAATCCTTCATAAAAAGTAGAGCTTTACCAATAATAATATGAAAATATTATGGGTCTACTTGTTTTTTTCAAATCTCCCTCATGGCAAATAGGGATACATAGTAGTAGTTTCAACTCTCCTGAAGAGATTACATCGATCGAAATCACGATTGATTCAGGATTGTTTTACAAATGATGTATATGAATATATAAGGATAGAAGAAAAAGTCAACGGTACGTCGTTTTCAATTGAGGATTACGCAGACTATGTCTACGATTCTCGCAAACACACCTGCACAAGCCGAATTACTGTCATATATCCCAGAGAATGCATCAAGTGTCATTGACCCCTAAGTGGAAATCGGACTTCATGTATGTATTTTAAAGAGATGAAAATACTGGATGGTAAGCCTCTCAAATTAGTAGAGCAGTTAACACTCCTCGGTAGTAACATGTCATCTACGGACAAAGATGTAAATATACGAATAGAAAGGAAATGAAGATAGATTATCGATCATATGAAAATCTAGTCTCTTTAAAATAAAGCGACAATTCTTCGAAGTGCTAATGTATGGCTGGACCACTTAGACTCTTATGAAAAGCTTAGAGAAAAAGTTAGATAGGAACTACTCAAGGTTGTGGCATGCTCTCTTGAACACATAAAGGACGCATCATCCCCCAAAAGGCAACTGTACGGAAACTTACCTCCTATTGTTGTATACCCTACTTTTTACTTTCTTCTATTCTTCTGTTGTCCATCTTTTCTATCTTAGGTTCTTCTTCTATTCTTCTTCTGGCGGCTCTTCTATCGTCTTCTTCTAACGTCTGGACTTCTAGCGTCTTGGTGGTCGGTCGCACTCGTTTCTTCTTCTAGATCAGTCTTGTTACCAAGACATTCATTAATCACAAGACCGTGTTATTTTTCTTTTATTTCCTTAACTAATCATTTCACGTAACTAAATATCTGACCAACATAGTGCGCAGGACATCCTCTCTGTCTGACGTCTAACTGAAAACTGAGGACCAAACCAGGTCCCACGTGACTTCACGTATTTCGCGGGCTTTCTGTACTATTCCATGGAAAGTCCCGCCCGTGATATGAAAAGGGCCATCCCCTTAGAAATACAGGAGATTGACAATAATCTTATGCAACCGCATAGATTATGTAACACTATCACACAAACCATCCTAGTAAGACAAACCAGACATGCTGAATATTGTAGTAGAAGCAATGACGAATTCATGAGTGACGTTCTAATGTGGACAACTATGCATGGATACACCCAAGTAGGTAGACACATAAAGAGACATTGATAAGCTCTGTACGGATACTCGTGAGCAGGACTTGCCAGGGGCGATGATCGATAGGAAAGTCTGACGAAAAAGAGAGAGATACAGACGGACAGACAGACAGAGACAGAGAGAGACAGAGACAGAGAGAGAAAGAGAGAGAGTGAGAGAGAGAGAGTGAGAGAGAGTCGTGGAAATTTCTTGCCCAGCGCGGCACGATGGTGTTGATGATGATGATGATGATGATGATGACGATGACGATGATGATGATGATATAGCACAGTGTATACTTTGTAAAGCTTTTGAGCATCTTTAAATTACCAATGGAGAACGAGTGATTCTTGAATTCTTTAGTGATGCTTTTAACCTTTTTTCCCCTTTTGAACAGGCCCAAAAGAGTTCGATAGAGACGGGTAGTTTTCGAGTCGTCTCTATTTGACACAAAACAGAGAGTTGTGCAGACTCTAAACTTAAATAACAAAGTGGCGATTCAGCTGTGTCTAAGGAGTTTGTTTTTTTTAGTTGTTGTTTTTTTTATTGAATGGCAAAATCTTTGCCTAAAAGGTTTACTGATGCCAAGGGCGACGATCTTCGTTTCCTGCTGGCCCTTCAGGAAAATGAGAGTAGTTCATTCTGTTATTTTTAACTTTTTGTTAAATGTGAAAGACGGGAGAGAATGTATACATGTGTGTATGTGTGTGTGCGGGAGTGAGTATGATGGAGAGGGGAAGGAGGGGACAAAGAGCATTTACTTAAAAATGTATAAATAGAAAGCTTCATCTTCTGTAAAGAAGTTTCTTGAAAGAGTGTTGTAGATTAATGTGACGTCGATTTGCTGAACTCAGCACATTTAATCTGATTACAATGGAGATTAGGTGCCGCAAATTTATCGAGTATTTAATTGTTAGGCAAAATCATTAATACGTAGAATAAATCACCACAGGAGAAGACAAAAAGATTGATTAGAATAGCAGTAGCCCTTTCACATATTTACTAATATATATATATATATATATATATATATATATATATATATATATATGGTTTGCTCTATCGATGATAGAGCGTATGTAGATCTGAATTTGAATGGTGTAGTAACATAGTCGATGGCTCCTCTGTGATCATCTCATCCAAATCTCACAAAGATAGACACAATATATATATATATATATATATATATATATATATATATATATATATATATATATTAGATAGATAGATAGATAGATAGATAGATATATTTAGATATATTTAGATATATAGATATAAAGCTTAATTAAGGACAACCTTTCGTATTTTCCATTAGTTTTAGCTTTCTCTAATCGACAAACACATCTCTTCTTTCTTTCTTTACACTAATAAGAGCATTTTAGTTTTTGTATTTTTGTTACTATAACGACTTATCTCTTATTTCTTTAATGAACTTCCGTGAATTCTAATTAATAATAACCCCAATTATATGTATATATTTCATTTTAAATATTATTTATTATATTTTCCTTTAATTACAATTTTTCATTCCAGGAATACATTTGAAAATAATATAAATCTATTTTCTAATATTTTGACCAATAAGCCGATTATTATTATTATTATTATTATTATTATTATTATTATTATTATTATTATTATTATTATTATTTACTCCTTTGTTATTATTATTATTATTATTATTATTATTATTATTATTATTATTATTTATTTATTTATTTACTTATTTATTAATCGAACTTTGCTCTCTAATTAAATACCCAATTTTAAAATGTGTGCAGTTCATCAGGTCATTATATGAAATGACTCAAACAATACATATCTCATTTGGGAATATTCTTTAAAAACATGCAAAATTAACATTTAACGTCGTAATAATTAGATTAAGTTTTTACAAAATTAATTAAACCGAGAATTTACATTAAAAACATTTGTCTACTAAACATTTTGAGAAGTAAAACTTTTAATAAATAATCGTAATTATACAATTGCTATTGAAATTTAGAAATTATTAAAAATTCACTACATTTTTAGAATGTGGTGTTTGCAAGTGTCAACCTTTCTTTCTGATTTGATTAAACACACTTTTGAATACAAATCTCAGTTTTATACGCCTCTTCGATGTATTGTACACAAGTAATTTTTACAACGGAATTTTCTCCAAATGTACTAAGTTTTAACAGTAAAGAATACCCGATATTCTTTTTAATTAACCTTTTGCCTACCAAATTATTCACACGTTTTTTCCAAATTTTCCATTCATCTGGTTCCCTATAGCAAAAGGATCAGGAAGCGCGTGGTGTACTGGTTAAAGTCACGGGAAATGGACTCGTCGCCCCGAGTTCAAATCCTGGACATGGTGATTGCATTTCACTTAGCGCTAATACCCTTGGGAAAGGTATGAATCCTACTCTCCCTCAAGCTATGGGTAAATAGTAGGGCAGATTGGGCTCTTTAACCTTGATTAGGCTACCGGTCTAGGAGAAGGAAAACTCTGAATTCAAACCTGTTAAACTCCGCTTAAGAAATTGACCTTGTGTCGCATCCTGCTCGTGCGAAGGGGTTGGTAAATATATATTGCAAAAGGATCAAGGACCATTCTCAGGGTTGGTTCACAGACAAAACAAAATATATTAGGGGTGTTCAAGTAGTGATTTTCAAGTGTAAAAAAAACTGCTGCCAACGGGTTACGGTAGGATCGCAGTGGTAGGAAAACTGGTGTGATCGGCTTTAAGTAGGCAAAGAGTTACGGAATATGTTTTTGTGTTTTCTCTAGGATTTCAACGTGCACTATTCATAATCATATATACACACAAACACATACACACAATATTTTTGTTTACAAATTCTTATACATACGTCAATATCCTTAGTTCAATATATTTTAGAATATTCCACAACATACACACACATATGCACACACACACAAACACGTACACATATATATGTCTAAATGTGTGTAAATAGATATGTAAACCTTTATATATTTTTATTATATATATATATATATATATATATATATATGTGTGTGTGTGTGTGTGTGTGTGTGTGTAGAATTAAACAAAAGACACGTCTCCTGTTTAACAATCTTATTAGCGATCTTTTCGAGTTTTCTGGCCAATTTTTTACATTTGGATGGAATCCGTGGATAAGTCCACCGAAGTTTTTATCCGAAGTACTTTCGGCACTTCGAAGTGCCATCATCAGGGGTGATGTGTTTGTGTTTCAGTTGTTTTTTTTTCAAGTTAGTAGTAGTGAGAGTAAGTGGGAGGAGAATTCTTAAAAATTATATCAGGGTTGTTATTTTACTAGTTGTTGCTTAGTCTGAGAAATAATTTAATCTCGAATATATATATCGAAAGTAGGAAATTACTGGATAAACAAAATAAAAAGCTACAATATACTTGGACTTAATATCAATTTTTATTACCCAGCCTAGTAATAAAATTTAGGTATCACTAACACCGATATCAATAAGTAAAACAGCCACTGGTCACGCAGTCTAACTTTAAACGTATCACTCCCAAACCTAATAAAGAATACACATTACCCAGTTGCCTTCATCACAGACACATTTGACATGTAGTTTTCAAAATTTCAACAGGTATGCACGAGGAAAACAAGGCAAAGCATGTAAAGTTTTTAAATACCATCCTTGGCCAGTTGAAAAGGGCTTAAAGTAAATAACTCCTGAGTTATGGAATCCTTTGGTAAGTGAATAAGTCCTATCCTGCGTATAAGTCCTATCCTGCGTATTGTTAAAGGTCCAGTGATTTAATCCTATGTCCGTCGTCCACGAAAGTCAAGGTAGGTATGGCCATTACTGTCGGTTTAAGTATTGTATCAGCAGCAGAGTACTGCCAGTGATTGGCCAAGAGTTTCATCACATGGTTTTCGCCGAGTCTATAAGTAGGAGTGGGCTTTTAACACACACCTTATATACCAAAAAAATCTCAACAAAGCATTAGAAAGAGAAAGCGTCAAGCGTCATCATCAACATCATCATCGTAGAGAAAATGCAATCTAAAGGAATTTAACCAAAAAATGGTTTCCTCTCAAAAATGGATATACCTCTTCATCAATAAATTTTCTCTCGCCTCTTTTCTGGTTTATCAAATACTACAACAACTTTTTTATGAAAACTTACTAAAACTGTTTTTCTTTCACAAAAACTTTTTCTCGTGATGACCATCTATGGTCTAAATTATTGGGAACAATCAAAAAATGAATAATATAAAACATGAAATAAATATTCCTGTTTGTCTTATCATTCTCGTCCACTTCTCTGTGTGTGTGTGTGTGTCTCTCTCTCTCTCTCTCTCTCTCTCTCTCTCTCTCTCTCTCTCCCTCTCTCTCTCTCTCTCTCTCTCTCTCTCTATATATATATATATATATATATATATATATGTGTGTGTGTGTGTGTGTATCCTAAACAATTTTGATACCCACTGTACACTTTTTATATAATTTTACAACAAACGCTTTTGAGTTTTACTAATAACTATAATGCTTCTGATTTTTAAAAATTAAAATAAAATTTATTTTATTTTTAAAGCAGAACACGCATTTTTTTTTTAAATTTCAACATTTGAATATATCGTTCGTTTGTAAACAGTCTTCTAACGGATATTTTTCTTTTCCCGTCTATGCTGCTCGTGAAGATGACCAGTTTATCGATTTGGTCGAAACAGATTTCTGTCAGCAATTACATAACATCATTTGTTTTTTCAAAATTGTTAAATTTCATACTGTCGGATTAATTTCCATCTATTTTTCATATATATATATATATATATATATATATATATATATATATATATATATATATATATATATATATATAATCAAATTACTTACTGAAGCAGTTAATTATATATATATATATATATATATATATATATATATATATATATATATATATAATCAGCTGTTTCAGTAAGCAATATGCGGCCCGTTCTAAGACTTAGCGAAAGTTAGTAGAATAACAATTCTATATATATTGACTAATATCTGAAATCCAAGTAAACTCAAAAGAAATCTGGATGTAATTATTGTGCGAGACAAAATTAAACTTCACAAGAATGCTTTCTTCATATTTTTCCTACTTTCTTTTTGTTTCTTGGCATATTTGAATAATTTTATCCATTTATTCATTTTGTCTCTTCCTGTATTGCAAAATATCTAGAATTGGAAATTGGATTAGAACAATGTAACATTCTATTTAAAGTTGACCGCATATCTAAAATTGGCTGAAAAAGATGAAACCAAATGTAAATTGGTGTAAATTGAAAAAAATCTAGTTTAACAATACACAAAATGGAAACCTGTTTCTTCTGATATTATTTATAAATAAAATTGACCTATAAGTTTGGTGTTCCGAAAATGTTGCCGAATGTAAGTCAGCTAGGAGTCGCTCGTGTGTAATGATTATCGTTGTAACAAATGGACCCAGCAACACGAGTTCAAATACTGGGCGAGGCTGTTTGCATTTTGCTTTGTGTTGATACCATTGGTAAATATATGCATTCAACTATTCTGCCTTGTGCTATGGATGAATATAGAGCAAACTGGGTTATTTAATCTTCGTACAGCAAGTGATCTTTGAGAAGGAAAACTTTGAATTAACACCAGTTAAACTCCACTTAACAAATTCACTTGTGACGTATCCTATTCGCTGTGAGGGAATGGGTTTATAGATATATACTCGATGCATACATTATTATATGATGAATGATCTACTTTCGCAGAGTGTCAAATAGAGAGACATACAGACAGGCAGATAGAAAGAGAAAATAATTTAATAGCGACAACAATTACAAAAACTTTAAGAATGATATGTAAATAAAAGAAATAGATATTGTGTCCAATCCTGCAGAGGGTTGGGTAAATACATATGTCAGTTAATATTTATTAAGCTTAGCTTAGTATGGTACGTAAGATGAACTAAACGGGAGTACGGGTTTGTTTTGTTAAATCTAAAAAAAGAAGAAGCTGTCCAAGCCTAGAAAATCAGTATCCAAGATCTTGTTAATTTACCTTTATTAGAACACAGACTATTGGCTTTGGTTGGGAAATGGTAATTTTCCAGTATTGTAGCAAGTCACTAAGTCAATTACTAGTCTATAATCCTACCCGAATTGTTGCAATTAGCTTTAAATACGAAACGCAGACTGTTTAAATAAGTTCCATTATTGATTTTACTGTGGTTACTGAGCGAGTGGCATTTCGGTCTGTGGTTTAGTTTATGATGCATTTAAAAGATTAATAGTATGATTATTGTTTATGTATAGTAGATGTTATGTGTTTACTAAAGCAGTAACAGTGGCGCGGACAGAAAGGATAGAAATTTCAAGGCTGGCAATAGACATCAAGAATAGCACATTGTTCTAAAGATGGAGATTCCATTAGATTAATAAATTATTTTTTTCTAAGAAACAAAAAGACAAAACAAAAGACAGGGGGGGAAATGAGAAAAAATTATGGAAATAGAAGGAACGAAAATAAATTAAAAGTGTGAGGAGAAAGAAGAAAGAAAGAAAGAAAGAAAGAAAGAAAGAAAGAAAGAAAATGAACGAATGAAATGAAAAAAGAGATAATTTCTTAAATAAAAAGAAATGAATAAATTAGATTTTAAAAATAGTTGGATATAAAAATAAAAATAATGAGAGGCACAGGAAAAAAAGAAAGAAAAAATCAAAGTCAGAGATTATTTCTTAAATAACATGAAGAAGAAAAGAAAGAAAGAAAGAAATGAAGTTTCTTAAATTATGTTAAACTTAGACTGAAATGAAGGAAAGAAAGAAGGAGCTAATGTCTGAGATAAAAAGAAAAGAAATGCTATTTCTGAAATGATCTCAAAATAATATAGAAAGAAAAGAAAAAATAAGGAATAAAGGAATCGTTAATGAATGAAATAAATAATTTCTTAAATAGAAAGAAAGAAAGAACAAAGAACAAAGAAAGAAATGAAAATTTTTGAAACTAATTAGAAATAAGATAGACAAATAAAAGATAAGAAAGAAAGAGAAAAGTTCTTAAATAGGAAGCAAGAAACTAAAAAGGAACAAAAGAAAGAAATGAGGTTTCATAAATTAACTAAAATAACACAGACTGAAAGAAAGAAAGAAATAACTTCTTAAATAGAAAGAAGAAAGATGAAAGGAAAGAAGAAAAAAAGAAATGATCTTTCTTAAATTAGCTGAAAATAATACAGAGAGACGGAAAAATAAATAAGTAAATATATGAATAAAGAAAGAAAGAACTACAAATAAGGAACAAGAGAAAGAAACAAAAAAAAACGAACCGTGAAAGAAGATAGAAAAGAAAGAGTGAAATTTATTGAAAGAAACAATTAAGAAATACAGGTAAGAAGACAGAAAAGAAAAATGCTAT
>CM042137.1:19532024-19547024 GCA_023376005.1 Doryteuthis pealeii
TGATTACGAAAGTACGGCAGTTTTGAACCACAGTCTGATTTTTGGAAGACACTATGTTGGCCACAGGATTCTACGTCATTCCACGCAAGAAGTAAAACCCAGTCTTGGATACGATAAAATGTCGGCGACCATCTGGCCCCTACATCTAGCCTAACATCTGACCCTAACATCTGGCTGCCTAACTCCGCAGGCTATTAAATCTGGGACACAGAACTCCGTATAAGACCAAAGATGAACTGAAAGCTGGGATAACGGCGGTCTTTACAAATTTAAACAAGGAGACTTTCAGAAAGTCTTATAGTAGATCCGAAGTTGTCTAGAGGCCGTAATTTGAGGCAATGACGATTTCTTTGAAAAAATTTAATCTACAGCATTTAAAGATATTTTCATGTAATTTTCGCAAATATATGTAGTACACCGTGATATAAGCGTTATTTTTATTTCTGTGTAATTTAGACGACAATTTACCAATCGCATGTTTTACATTCGTATAGAATTAGAAAAAGTTTGCGTCATCTGATATATGTAGTTAGTAAGAATATCAGCTCCATAAATAGATTTAATAACTGGATTTGACAGTTAATTTATATATATATATATATATATATATATATATATATATGTGTGTGTGTGTGTGTGTGTGTGTGTGTGTGTGTGTGTGTGTGTACCTGTCATTAAAAGATTTATTTCATTGATGATAGGCTTGGTGAGAAAAAGATTGCGAAATAATGACTAGATATAGATACATTGAAAATTTGATATTTCGATAAATTAAATCCTGATTGGTAAGTGGGAGAAATAAAAAAAAACATTCCGATCCATAAATAGGTAAACAGACAGAATTGTAAATTACCCCCTGCCATCTTTTGGACTGCATTTTGATTTTGTCTAATGTAGATAACATACGTTAAATCTAACGTTTGCTGCCAACTGATTAACCGACATTTTCAGTTGATTTCTTCTCCACTGACCGATCGTACATCTTTTCCCGGGCCTAATTATTTAGCAATAATTCATGTTTCAAAGCAACCTTGTGTATTAAATGAGATTTAGCAGACCTGACTGAATCCAATGTATAATATTCTTTTTTTATTTCTATTTAATGGTAACTTTAAAATGACGTCTGATTTTTTCTCCTGATTATATTACCTTACTTTTTTAGAGTTTTCTTTTGAGTCTGTAATGTGTAAAAAGCTAAGTCTTCTTTTGCCTACACAGATATTTCTGTTTGCAGTGGACATACATACATACATACATACATTTTTCGACACGAGTTAAAATTCCGTAACTCTAAATCTTATTTTGCGTACATAGATATTTTCGTTTAGTACAGACATACATACATATCCACACACACACACACACACACACACACATATATATATATATATATATATATATATATATATATATATATATATATATATATATGATGATATAATGAAAAAACAAACGATATTTACAACTGAAATAGGCTCATCAGAAGAGAAAGTGTGCAAACCGTTTCGGGGCCAAATCTCTTGACGGTTTAAGAGATTTGGCCCCAAAACGGTTTGCACACTTTCTCTTCTGATGAGCCTATTTCAGTTGTAAACATCGTTTGTTTTTTCATTATATCTTATTCATACTGTCGGATTAATTTATTTTATTTTCACACATATATATATATTATATATATATATATATATATATATATATATATATATATATATATATAGTATGAAAAGGTGGAATGAAAACATCACACAATGCTGTTAAAAAGACAGTTTTCTCTTTAACAGCATTGTGTGATGTTTTCATTCCACCTTTTCATACTCATACTGTCGGATTCATTTCCTTTCTTTTAACTTATATATATATATATATATATATATATATATATTAGAGGTGAATGTAAGTATTTGTTTTTGTGGGAGATACTTATACCAGGTTTGGGCTTAGGTGTGAAGCATTAACATACGTATGCTGATATTGTTTGCGTACAGCATAATACATATAATGCTTCACACCTAAGCCCAAGCCTGGTATAAGTATCTCCCACAACGGAAACAAATACTAACATTCACCTCTAATATATATATATATATATATATATATATATATATATATATATATGTGTGTGTGTGTGTGTGTGTGTGTGGTGTGGAGTGGATTTGAATAAATCCGACAAAATGTGGTTGAGAATCGAGGAAAGTGTGGATATAATAACACAGACAACATAAATTATAAAATATCAAATTATCTTCTAAGTCAACCAACTGACTCCATAGAGAAATAAGAGTCCCTACACACCAACCATACCGGACTTTGCCTCACCCTCACCCATTCACCTTTTCACTATAAAAGCAGAATGTACAAGTACTTTTGTCAATAAAGTTCTGAAGAAGCTTCATCCAATAATGAGGGGGAAATATCAATTGAATTTATGCTGTCTGTGTTGTGATATCCACACTGTCCTCGATTCTCAACCACACACACACGCACACACACATATATATATATATATATATATATGTGTGTG
Source organism: Doryteuthis pealeii (assembly GCA_023376005.1). NCBI lineage: Eukaryota > Metazoa > Mollusca > Cephalopoda > Myopsida > Loliginidae > Doryteuthis > Doryteuthis pealeii. The sequence goes on from CM042137.1 coordinate 19,534,546, forward strand.
TGTGTGTGTGTGTGTGTGTGTGTGTACATATATATATGAGGTAAGGTAAGAGGAAAAGTGGACAAAAATATTTCTCTCCTACTTCTACTTCTTTGAGTTATTATTTTTGTCCACTTTTTCTTTTACCTTACCTCATACTGTTGGATTTTACTCCAACCTTCCATCCTATCTTATATATATATATATATATATATATACGTTTGTGACACGAGTTCAAATCCTGGAAGAGGCTGGTAGAGTTTCCCACACCCTTTCACCGACGGATCATACCACCATTTTTTAAAAGGTTTAACTGTTACCTTATTATGTTTAGAGTCTTCATTCGCCTACACAGATATTTCCATTTGCAACGAACACACATACATACATACACAAATGATAACATCAAACTCGTGTTCGAGTATTACCATGTCTTGATAAATTGTATCTTTATTAGCCTTCATTGAATGTTGTTTTAGCTGTTTTAGGCTACAGCCAACCTTTGTGTTAATCAAGAACACATAAATGATAAGATATGTATTGCATAACAATCAATGCTTGTGCCTGAAGCTTTTTTAAGTTATGAAAAACTTTGCACATAACCAATCCCACTCTCTGAGCGACTGCCACACTGAATCAAAAAGAAGAACAAGTCGACATCATTAGATGCAGCAGCCGCCACAGTTATATCTTAGAGTTTCCTTCTCCTAGATGCTCGCCTTGACAAGGCTGAGGGATGCGTCTCTCCCGGTGCGTTTTCTATATCCCTGCGTATGTTATGTGCTAGATGGCCGTTGAGCGAAAGGCTTCCTCCGCCCTTTGACAGGTTTTGTTTTTGGTCCTGCTGGGTGTCTCGCCATCCTGCTCACCAGACAAGCTTGGTGGGGTAATTGGTTTTGTCGCCGATGACCCGATTATGAAACAGGTAATACTGGGTTACATAGTAACCGTAGCCATACATACATACATACATACATACCCGTGGTTTAATGATTATCGTCGTACGATATAGACATGACGACAGAAGTTCAAATGCTGGGTGGTGCATTTTACATAGCGCTAATACCCTTGGAAAAGGTATGCATCAAACAATTCATCCTCCAGCCATGGGTAAATAGTAGGGCAGGCTGGACTCTTTAACCCTGGTACAGTGACCCGTCGTAAAGAAAAAATAACTAAATAAATACATGGGAATACCTGATATCATATAACTGTGTGCAAATTACTGAAGAAACGACTTTAAAAAACGTAAATGTAATCGTAGTGTAAATATAAACGTACACTGTAGGTAATTCTCTCACTTCTAGGCCTGAAATAACCCCAGACGAGTTTATGTGCGATTATAATCAATGAATCAATCATTGAATTCCTGATCAACCTGAGAAAAATTGCTTCAATGGTTCATAGATTTAGATATAGGATAATCAATTTACAATGAAAGAAATATTGGTTGGCTGGTTAGTGTGTTAGATTTTACGGAATGTCAACCTTTGGTTGTTTTATGCCAAATATGTTTTGTTTTATTCATTCTTGTTGGGTATTCAATTTTTCCAAACTCAAATTTTTAAACCGTTTTTTTTAAATTTATCTTTTATCTATTTAACCCATAGATTAACCTTACAGGAACTACATCTCCTGACAGAATATCTTTGATATTCTCTTTCTGTCATGAAAGAACATAAGTACGGTTAGAGCAGCAACTTTCTAGAGTTAACAAATTAAGATCAGAGCATTTTCAGCATATTGGTTTATTGGTAGACATTTAATTATTTTGCAAGTGTTTGATTTACTATGTGCACAAAGAGGAAAACTGTACTCTTTATGTTCATCAGATTATCTAAACCAAATCTTTATCTTTGTGTTTAATCGTATAAAGAAGATATATCTTAAAGTTTCATAGGCATGAACAAAAATCATGACCTTTTCCTTTCTTGTATTCAGTAGGAAGAAATAGAAATTACGAGGTGGGTGCTAAGTGAAGAAACGAGATCTGATAAAGAATAATTCTGTTTTTGTTTTTGCTTTCCTTTTTGTTTTTTCTTTATTCAGTAGAAATAGGTGCTAAGTGAAGACACGAAAGGTATATATATAGAGATATAGGCAATATTCAGGCTAGCTGCCAAGTCTTTTGTGCTAAACGACTCAGCCTCACGTTGTTTTGTTATTAATTAAACATGAATCATTTGCAGGTTTTGATCGAAACTGTACAAGCCACAAGTTTTTTTTAACTCACTACAGTAGAGAAGATCTAGACTTTGTTATCCGAACTCTATTTAAACTCTTTTCTGTTTTATCTTTCGAATAACAATTACATTCGCTACACTGGCTACGGCAAGCTTCGATACAGACTTTCTGTACGTAAGATGATACTAATCTTTCAGTTATTTTCTTATCAAACCATGCCAATAGTTACGTTTTCAAATTCTAGACCACCCACTGAACTCATATTAGATAATTAGATCTCCTGAACAAAGTTTCTACTATTACTGATGAACATAACAATCATGGCATATTAGTTTACGGATTACGGTCAAGTCACCCTGAAAGCACCGGTTCCAGCTTGATCATCGCAGTTAAGCAGCGATTACCCTGTTCACTTCTTAATTGGGCAATCATTTAAGTGAAGCAAGTACTGTAAGCAACGTGAGTCCTATTCTTATAAAAAATGACAAAAATCCAGGCATTAAATGATTCGAAGAGGACTGATATGCTGTAAAACAAAACAACCAACCAAACTTAGATTACACCGACGACATTCTCTGAAAAGAGTTAAGATGCTCTACAAGAAAGTGGAATCAGGTTATGATATAAACTGCATCTGCTGGTGGCGAAATGAGTTTAGGAGTCATTTCTTCGTTGTCATTGTACAAACACTGGGTAGTGTACTGAGGACTGAGGAGCAATAATCGATACGAATAGGTGACAGGAGATAGAGATAGAGATAGAGATAGATAGAGAGATAGATAGATAGATATATATAGAGAGAGATTCATGAGTCTCTGTTGACTTCAAGATATATATATATAAATATATATATACGTGTGTGTGTGTGTAACGTATATACATATGCAAACCTAATTATGATCTCTCCACTCCTCCCCTCTCTCAATATATATTTATATATATATATATATATATATATAATATATATTATATATATATTATATCAAAAAGTTACTTCCACGTTTTCATTGTATTAGCATAAGTAGTTAATACAAAAGGGCTTAATAAATTTCGTAAAATATAGAGCATTTATAGTTGTAAAAAAAAGGCGTGCCTTGAACACCGAAACCGTGGTAGAGAGAAAACTCCTCTCTCTCTCTGGCTCTCTCTCTCTCTCTCTCTAATATATATATATATATATTATATATATATATATATATATTATATCCTTGTGCGTGTGTGTGTGTGTGTGTGTGTGTGTGTGTGTAACTGTGTGCTGTAGCTGTGTTTGGACTTTGATATAAACGGACTAAAGTCTGTTTAACTTCATTTACAGTATCTAATCATTATTACTATCATTAGCCTTTTATCACGCACGTTTATCTTATAGTCGAGTTTTGTATTTTCTTCTGGTGTCAATCTTCGATGTCAACCCAATGATTGTAATACTGATTTTCAAGACAGGCCCTTATAACTAGGAATACCATTTTCTTACCCCCTTTTTTCTCATTTCTCATCACAAAGCTAAGCTTAGTATACACCTCTTAGTTTTAACACATTAGTATCAATATTGTTTAGCAGCAATGAGCGTATTCAATACTTATTAGGTAACCACTTAAGCAACCTCAGGTACTGTAAGCAAGCTGAGTCCTTTGTTAATCAAAAAGGAGTAGATTCGGTATTACAGACTCGAAAAGGGTTGATATGCCGTAAAACCAAACAAATAAATATCCCAATATTATTTGTCTACGTGTTTTGTTTCTTTTTATATAAGATAGTTTTAGATAATATGAATTATTCTGATTTTTCTGAACGTTGTCCACATCTTTATATTGATATATAAAAACAGAAATTCCGACCGTTGAATCCGTCAGCTTTCTTAAGGTGTCCCTTGTCTATAGCAATGATTCAACTTGGAATAATATTTCATATTATATATCTCAATATTGTTTCTCTTTTTGAAATAACGCAATATTTTATCACGGACTATAACCATTAATTTCCATCCAGTAAATAGAGTAATAGTTAAAAGATAACAGAAAGATGGATTGACTGCTTGACTATTTTGTTCACCGTTTCATTCTGGCTGGCATTTGTTTCTTCTTTCGAATTGGCCTTCTCTCCTCTTCCTGTTCTATCCATTTGGAATTCATTATTGCGCGTTGATCTATTTCTCCCCAGTTCAAGTCAACAAACACGATAATTCTGAAAGGGCAACTCAATGTGCCCGAGACCGAAACAAATAAACAGTCAAATAAATGATCAACTGAACTTTCATGCTCTCCTGTGAAGGGCGCATGCGCAGTGAATTCCAAAATGAAAGTAACCAGACGACTCTTAACGAAAAGCGTAACAGGAGCACCGCCCATCTTTAAATTGACCCGCTCGCAACGGCCGTTACTGATTAAGAACAGAAGCAGTTTATTTATGTGCCTAATTCGACCCCAACACCAGATAGTTCCTTTCGCGTGTCTTTTCTTCAACGAATAAAGCTAATAAAAAGACGAACACTTGTTCCCGGTAATTTCTTACAGCTTAGTCTTCACAGCCGAGGTCGTTTGGTTAATATTTGCAAATCCTTGCATGAATCAATGGCATGCACATGTACAAGGGCGATTTTATATTTCTTTTATTAACTGGCCACCCGCAATTGAAATAAAATGGCCTTTTAAATAATATTTTCCAGGTTAGCACTGTGTGTTGTGTTATGCATGTGATTTCTCCTCTTCTTCTTTTTCATTCACATATCAGCTGGTATTTCTTCCAAAAGTCATTAAATTACTGAAAACCTAAACGAACTAGCAAGATAAAGTAACTTCTAGTACAACATATAAAGATAAATAACGCAGATAATTTAACCCTTTGAACCTCGATCCCCTTATTCTCATGGGGTTTTCCAGACTAATTCCCTGGCTGGAAAATATCTGAAAATGTAATATATTGCTGTCTGTTATTTAATAGTCTGTAAAGCGTTAAAATCGGATATTTTAAAAGAGATAGATTTTAAAGTGAACTAACATGTTTCTGTGAGCGTGTGTTGTAATTTTTCTGTTGATTTTTATTTTCATGTTTAAATTCACACAACCTTTATTTATTACCTTTCATGATCCTCATCACTGCAATCTAAAACATATAATATCCAACCAACCACTGAAAAAAAACGACTGAAAATATCAATCCCCTCATCATTACGATACTGATCCCCCTTAACATCAAGAATATGAATTATTAAACAAGACCATACAAACAAAAACAACTCCCAAGGATCAACTAACACCCTAAATATATCATATGTTGTACAAAGGATACATATTAAAACTGACATTAACATAATTTCTACCCTAAATCTAGAAGATTATATATATATATATATATATATATATATATATATGTGTGTGTGTGTGTGTGTGTGTGTGTCTAAAAATGGTTTGGTATTAAATAACCCACAAGTGTTTATATGCCATTAAACACCAATCAAACAACGCTCTACATTGTACCTGATTTTTTTTAAGCTATCAGAAATTTACCTACAAACTATTCGCTGAAAAATCGTATATATATATATATATTATATATATATATATATATATATATGTGTGTGTGTGTGTGTGTGTGTGTGTGTCTGTGTCTGTGTCTGTGTCTGTGAAAATGGTTTGTTATTAAATAACCCATAAGTGTTTATATGCCATTAAACCCCAATCAATCAACCCACAACATTGTTCCTGATTTTTTAAGCTATCCAAAATTTACTTAATACCCGATCATGAAAATATCATTCGCTCATATTCTCATGGTTAGGGTTACGTCCGTAGAAATGTAAATGCTTGTTTAGTGGCAAACAGACTAAATTCGCAGTCGATTTTAAGTAAGATGAATCTTCACTGACAATTCCAATTGCTGTCACCAATCCGGAGAGACTGAGATTCTATAACGTCTTAGGTTGTCAAGTTGTCAAGAGTAATTCCCCTTACAGTATTTCTTAGGACACTCCCATCTCGTCTCCAACTAATATATGAGAGGCTGTAATGGGTTACATGTTACATGTAATGGGTTAAACAGCTACGGACAGGATGTTACACACGTTATATTTTTAAGCGTAGTACAACTGGTTTGAATTAATAGTTTTTTCTTATTCATGACTGATTATCTTACCAAGGGTAAAGAATCCAGTCTGCCCTACTATTTACCGATATGGAGAAGATATGGAATCATGCCTTTCCTAAGGGCATTGGCGCAAAATGAAACACAAACAGACTCATCGGGGATTTGAACTTGAGTCACCGATTGCATTTTCTCTGGGGGTAACCGTTACAAAAAATTTCGTCTCCAATATGGTACCAGCAGGCGTGAACGATTCCTAAACTAAAATATTTTCGAACGTCCATGATGCTTTGGTTTTATACAAGGCTAATTAGCCTTAGCTGCTCTGTAGCTTGTCTATTACGAGTTCATGCCTTTTCAAGACTATGCAACAAAAGAAGGTGTGCATTGTAAGGCAATGACTAGTAAACTAATTTGTTAGACCCTTGATTGTGATTCTATTTTCACTGACATACTCAGTTACTCGGATTTACTCCATCAAATTAAGCTTAGATAAAATGGCGCTACTTGTAGAACCGGAGCTATCAGACTATTTCATCGTCACTGAGAGCCCTGTTATTGCGTTCCTGTATCAGATTAAGCTAAAGCGAGAAAATTGGCTTCAGTTGTGGAGCGATAGCAAGCAAGTTAATCTCGCAAGTCATTATCGGTGTGTTCTATTCTCTTTAGATATTCACATTATTGTTAACTTTTACACAGAGAAAAACGTTGTTCGGTAAATAACACCGTATGTAACAAGTAAGTATTCATTCAACATATTCGGGTAGGATGAGGCATAAGGTAGCAAGTATGGGGCATCCAGCGAGGATTGAATTCGAGAATATTCACCATCTGCACACAAGTGGGTATTCACCCAACTTGTTCGCCAGGGGTAGGATGGAACTCTAGATCTGAAAAGTGTGGCATCTAGCAAGGATTGAACTCGAGGATATTCATTCTCCGGGAGCAAGTAGGTATTTACCCAACTCTTATCACCACGTGGGGGGGGTGTAGTAGCCTTTATCTGACACTTATGGTGTACTCTGTGATAAACAGACAGTAGTAACAGCCACCAGAACTTGCTAATTAACTACTATTCAAAAGAGGTAGGAATTTAACAATCTATTTGCTACGGATAGGATGTGACCAAAGGAAATGGGAATGTCCTAAGTATGGGGCCCCCGGCGAGAATCTAACTCAGTATTCAAGAGTAATGGATCTTCGAGACTAGCCTACTAACCAATATACCACGATGGGATACCACACCCAAACCAACAAGTATGTATTTACTCAAACCTTTTGCCACGGGTAGGATGTGAAGATCGCAAGTATTGGGCATCTAGCGAGGATGGAACTCAACAATATCATCCTGCGGGAGCAAGTAGATATTTCCCAAACCCCCTCGTTAAGTGGAGGATGTATAAATCTTTATCTGGCACAAGGACACACTTCAGGTGTACTCTGCGATCACTATACAGTTGTAACAGCTGTAGCGTTAGTTTGTATTCGCCTGGTGGAGTTGTCTGCCCTTTTTAGTTTGATGATGCCCACCAGGGGCACCACGAGTATTTAAGCGCCGGTTTCAAAGCCTTTCGCGCTCTTTATAGTTTCAGCAACTACGAGCCACATGGGGTAGATTCTATCTAAACCCTCTCGTGGGGCTCCGCCCCCTTACATTACTGTAAGTCCTCACAGCATGGACTATCCCTAGTCTCATGTCTGTGCCTTTTATTGTATATTTGTATCATTCATGAATGTGTCTTATCTTTATCTGTATTTATGTACTCTTTACTATGTACGTGTATCAACTGTTATCCATGTGCTGTTTATTAAATGTTTGTCTATTAACCTTGTCGGAGTTTTTTGTATGCAAAGTATGTTGAACTTTAAACCATCCTTATACAGCCATCGGAACTTGCTAATTAACTACTATTCGAAAATGAGGTAGGTACTAACCCAATGTATTCGCCACGGTTAGTATGTGACAAAAGGTCGCAAGTATGTGGGGCATCCATTGAGGTTTGCACTCGCTATTCAATAGTAATGCATCTTCTAGACTAGCCTGCTAACCATTACACGATGGTACGCCTCACTGTCTGTAACGATAATGCATTTACTCAGCCCGTTCGCCAGGTATAGGATGTGACACAAGGTTGAAAAGGTGATGCATCAAACAAGGATCGATCTCACTATTCAATAGTAGGTATTTATGTGATACATGGTTGCAAATATTAAGCATTAGCGAAGTTATAACTAGTGATTCAGTAGTAATGATATAACGAGACTAGCTAGATAAATATACACTACAATTCGACGCTACACCGTCTATAACAAGTCTGTAATATAATTTTATTTTCATTGATACTATTTTATCTTAAGGTTTATTTCATTTTACTTAATCTATACATATGTTTATATTAGTTGTGATAGTTAAGAAGAATATTTGAATTGTTCACAGATAAAACGTTTTGACCTTCATCAATATTAGATATTGTTTACTGTTTATTTTATATTGATGTATATGTTCATATATATATATATATATATATATATATATATATATAGATATATATATAGAATGAATAGAGAATAAATGAGAAAAGTATTGGCATAAAAAGGTGCCCAATGCTAATAAAGCAGAGCAGATTTACAATCAATAATAATGATATTATGGATATTATAAACTCATAACTATAAGTTTCATTACGCAATCTTCAGATGAGTCAAATGGTTGAGATTTTAAAAACCAGTAGTTTTTGAGCGTTTATATAAATGTGAAGCGTGTTCACGCGTTGGAATGTTATAATGCTAAAGTTATATATATATATATATATATATATATATATATAATATTCGATACAATGCGTATATGTTTATATGTCTAATCGATTTCAAAGCGAAGCTTTATCGTCAGAGACGGATCCGACGTCCTTCAAGCAGACACGTCCTTCGACGTTTCAAGTCTCTTCAGTGTGTCTAGACATTTTGTGAGCGACCTACAGCCGGGATAGAAACCTGATCAATTCAACATCAGGCGGACAGCTTAACCACTCGGCTATCATAACCCACAGAATGCGAAGGGGATTTTAACGGTTTTAATACACACACACACACACACACACACACACACACACACACACACACACACACACACACACACACACATATATATATATATATATATATATATATATATATATATATATATATATATATCAGTAAAAGTAACATACGATTTAGATTTTTAGCATTTGTTTTAGAACACACTTAAATGGTTGAATGTTAAATTATCTTAAATCTCAATAAAAATAGAACTATAAATGAAATCATTCCCGAATAAAAGCATCACTATCATCATAGGGTTCTGTTAGCAGGGGAACATAAATAGTTCCGGTATTATTTCTTATGATATTAAAACTCTGTTTTTAACCGATTTATTGGGAAAACGAAATATTTCAGCATACATGTTCTTTGGACACGTAACTCTAGATTGCGCGTCGAAGAGAGTGAAATTGGTTTCGAATCTCATGGAAATATTTGGGGTATCCAAAATTGGAAAATTCCAAGTTTTGCTCAAAATACTACAATTATCCCCCTGCTACCTCGAAATAAAATCAAGACTAAAAACATTTATCCATGGGGAATAGTATGTTTTTTATAGGTAGCTCCACAAGGAAATCAAAGCGTTAAAAAAGATTTTGTAAGAAGACACGTTTTCGTGCTAAAACTCTTTCCTGAAAACTAAGACATTTTTTTATTTGTAACGATTTACAATTTTCTTTTTATTTTAGAAAAAAAAATGTTCAAATAAATTTTGAAGATTTTTTAAGCGTGTCAACCTTCACTTAATTCTTTTTCTTTAATTTTTGAAAAAACAAATTTACATGGGAAAAATTTCTCATTTAAATTTTCTTTATTAAGCAACGAGACGATATATATATATATATATATATATATATATATATATAATCAGGTCACGCCGACAGCACGGATGTTCCATGGCTCTCTCACCAACCATTCCTATCAATCATCTCCCCTGGCAATAACTCCAACCGACATCCAGTGTCAGAACAGAGCTGATGAATATGTTTTTGCTAGTGTGCCAGCACATGTGTGTCAATAAGATATAGTCACTTAAGCCTTACTTCACATGTTAATACTTACTTCTCCAGTATGTTTTGCCCTCCCTGTCGGCTGGGGCGTTAGAATGCATCGACTGCACCTCTACACAGGGGTAAGACTCCCCCAATGGGACCACCTGTTGGCCGTAGTGACGGCCCGTGATGCTTAAGGATAGAACCCAGGTGGATGAGCAGTTCATGACTTGCAATACTCCACTTTTGCCCCATCTTGGGCTAGACGGGCGGTCGGAGAGGCCCCTCCCCCAATCAATCGGCTGGTCACGTCAAGCCCTAGCACGTATATAATTTTCCCAACCCTATTGTCCTCATGGAAAGCTCCAACCCTTTTTTATCATATGGGTGCTAGAAGGAGGTGGCTGAGGGTCTACATGTCCTGCGAATGACGTTAAAATCTATCTGATGGTGAGGTTCGAGTTTTGGAGGTTTTGGGAATGCGGAGCACCTCTTCATCACCATTGCTCCCTGGTCCACTCTGACCCGGAGTGGTAGTATCTGTTAGGGTCCCATCTATGGGCTAAATAGAAAAATGTATTTATAAAAAAATTGTATTATCCATTAAGAATTGATTTATTTCAAAACTTTATCGGCATTAAATGACCCACTGAGGTTGATATGCCGTAAAACAAAACAAAACCAAACCAAACAAAATCAGCATGTTTTGTTCCTTTTACTTGGTCGTTCAATTGCTTTTTTGTGGGATGCTGCCTCCAATAGTTTTTAAGACACCACACAGCATCCTTGTGTAGTTTTATGTAGACTTATCTCCAATCAGCGAATATAGGTTTTATCTTACCAGAGAAAGAAAAAGAGATAGATAGAGATTTTTAAACTCAATTTTTTAAAATCCGATTTAATTTTTTTTCTATTTCACCCATAGACGGGAACCAAACAGGTACTACCACTTTGGGTCAGAATGAACCCGGAAGCAATGGTGATGAAGGGGTGCCCCGCATTTACCAGACCTACAGAATTGGAACCTCACCATCAGATAGAGTTTAACGTCATACCCAGGACATGAAGACCCTCAGCCACCGCTTTCTAGCACCCACGTGATAAAAAGGGTTGGCGCTTGCCATAAGGGCAATAGGCAATCATATAGATGCTAGGGCTTGACGTAACCAACCGATTGATAGGAGAGGGCCTCCGCAACCGCCCGTCTAGTCTAAGTAAGGGTCTACTTGGGTGTTGCATGTCATGGACTAGAGAGAGAGAGAGATTAATTGATTCCCCTTTGCATGTGTATTGATTCCTTTCTTAGATACAATGTGACACTTTGTAAAGTAGTGTCAGAATGTATTCAATGGTGTAGCGTTTTAAACATTCACCAAACACCCCACAAATATTTCCGTGTGTGAAAGGAAATTAATCTTAAATATTTTTACACACATTATCTGACTGGTCCAAAGGCGTTCCATCGTGGCAAGTTAGTCTCGAAGATCAATTACAACTGAATAGCACCACTGGATGCCTTATAATTTTGACCCTGTGTCACATCTTATGTATTTCTTTTTAAAATTTTAATTGTATTTTTTCGTGGATATGTATGTATTGTAACGTTACGGGGTGTTGTCGACACGTTACCAAATCGATATATGTTACGTAGCGCCTTTTCTTTCACGGCACTAAATAGACATATGTATCATAGTGGGTATTTGTTGTCATGGTACCAATTCACAATATGTTACGTAGTGGGTTTTTCACTGCGTCTTAAAAGTGCACCAAAATGCACTATTATCGTATTTAGGGGTTGGCAACGCGCGTTCGTTTACAAGCGCATTCTTCCACACGCGTAAATTTGTTTACTATATCCAGCAGTCCTTGGTCGCTAGTAGCAAGTCAAGGAGTATCAATTTACGCACACCGGGTGCCTCTCGTTATTCGTCCAGCAAACTGGTATCAAGTTTCACGACCGTGGGTTTTTAGTCACGGTCAATTTGACTTTCTCCACGGGTGTCTAGTGGTCGTCTCATTCACGATACTGTCATAGTATCTTTCGTCGTAGTAAAGAAGACTGATAATGCTGTGTTTATTTTTCAGAAGTTATTTATAATAAAAACTTCACTACAATTCTTGAGATAGAGGGTCCCCAATAATCTCTGAACAAGAGGTGTATTT
>CM042137.1:19552024-19579524 GCA_023376005.1 Doryteuthis pealeii
GAGAGAGGGAGAGAGAAAGCGTCATGGCATCCGTACTGTCAGTGCGATCTGATATGATTACTATTCTTCTACTTCATTTCCTTTTTTTTTTCAATAATTGGACTACTACGTAGAAGGGGAACAGAGATAGATTCTAAAACTAAGGGATACGAAAAGATCTGGCAGGGAATATTATTTTGTGTGCACATTTAAAACGAGATAGTTAAGGAGCGAAGCGGAGTGAAAGGTCTGATCGCGGAATACTGATAGTAGAAGTCCTATGAGCTGGATACATCGCAAGGTTAATGGACAACAGTTAGACAACTCGAAATACCACCACGACTATGGACATTTTCAAGCGATTCGGGCTAACATGGAGAAGTGCGGGATTGAGATGGAAGTGTACTCTTGCCAGCGATATGGAAAACATTAGACAGCCTGGCAAATAAGGGGATTAAGCGAATAAGGTATACCAAATTACCAAATATTATATGCAAAACGCTGAAATAAAATCCAGAATACACACATGATTTTATTTTACTTTCAAAATGCCTCATAAAGTTAAAATTTATTCTGTCGCGCCTGTTGGGTAGTCTGTAAACAGATACGTTTAAAGATATTAATATAAAACAAACAGGCATTAGAATTAGAATTTTTAAAAATTGTACTTCGGCATCGTTTCAAATTGTTTCCAGTCATTCAGTCGGCATGAGTCCTCGTGGCGTAGTGGTTAACATTCTGGACAGCGATTTCGATGTAAACGTGTTCGAACTCCAGTCATAAGGTTCACCTTCAGAATCTACCCTTAGGAAAGCTCTGAACTCCACCCAACCCCAGCCATGGGTTAAATAGTACCATAACTATTATTCTACAAAAATGGCTTAGACATTGAATAACTCACGAACGTTGATATGCCATTAAACAAAGAAAACCAACCAAGCGAAAACCATATAATTGTTTGAAAATATTATTAAAATATATTAAATTGCATCTGATGGTGTAACTCTAGTTTGGGATATCAATTTTAATCAATAACAGGGGCCCATGGCGTAGTATATAACGGGCTAGACAGAGATTTTGATTTCCAGTCGAGCTATCACATTGACTTTTGGACTAATACCTTTGGGAAAGCAATGACTCCCCTCATCTATCCAGGTATGGGTTGGATAGGGCCACTACTGTTCTTCTACAAGAATGTTTTAGCATTAAATAATCCAGGGAAGGTGATATGCCATTAAACAAAGAAACCAAACTAATTCAGTTGATTAAAGTGTCAATTTTGATTTCATTAATCTTTCCATCGTTTTTTCGATTATCTTGACATTATTTTAGTTGTGTTCTATTTTCTCCGAAAACAACTTCTACAAAGTGTCAGATGCTTCAACTTAGATAACGACTCAACTATTCTTCAAATCTTATTTTTCAAAGGAATAGTTTTTCATCACTAATAGTCTCTACCGCTGCTCAACCCTTTCGTGGGGCTTAGAATACTCTGTATCCTATGCAGAGGAATACCCCAAACACAGAGTGTTCTGGGTAAGGACACTAAATTTTATTTGATGGTGTGACTGATGTTATGTAGCTCTGAGAAGTGTGGGTACCACTTCATTATCATTACTCCTAGTTCCATTCTGGCCCGGATTGGAAGTGTCTATTAGGCTCCCATTTCTGGGTCATTTATTTCTATTCTCAAATTATTTGTATCTGACAGGAATTATTGATATTTTAAAACCGTTAATAATTTGAATTAAGAATAGTCACTTGAAGTTATAATTCTTTACTAAAGTTTATTATTAGTTACGAATTAGATATGAATTTTTGCAAATAAATGGTTATTATTAAATAGAAACTATATGCTTATATTTTTAGATGTTAGAAAAACCAGCTCTTACAAAAAATAAAAATTAAAAATAAAAACAATCAAACTAGTATTCGCCGCTAGGTCTTCACGTGTCAATGATTAGAGAAAAGCCATTTAAACATCCTCAACTTTTTGAACAGTTGGTTCCGGGAAATCATAAACTTTTCCAACAACAAAAAATCAACCTATACACTTTGCATAATATAATGGTTAGCATGCTAGGCTATTAGATATTTGTTCATGAGTTTGATTCACACAGAGTGTCTCATCCTCATAGCCTTGTGTCAAACTAAGTAAAGCTTAGTCAATAACTACAAGATGAGTCATGCAGAAAACTCGTTGATAGTGTTAGGAAACAAAATAGAATGGAGTTTTCCTTCTCATAGACCGCTTGCCATATTAAGTTTCAAAATCCCAATCAGCTCTACCCACAGTTGAAGAGAGAATAGATGGATTCATACCGTTCTTGCGGTTAATATCGCCATGTGAAATGCAAACAGCTAGTTCCGATTCGAACTCCAGTAACCGAGTCCATTTCCTACGACAATCACCACTACACATCGACTTTTTAAAAATAAAAACAATTTTCTTCAAAAGGAAAGATAGCATGGTTTTATTATATCTAGTTGAACATTATACACTCAAATGGTTACTGTAATGTATTATTCATAACCAAACACAACAGAATTGAATATTCGCAAACGAAAATAAAATTGAAACAGTTCTGTGACTCAAAATTGAATTGCATGAATTTATATCAGATGTGAACTTTTTGGCTGCTACATATTCATATTTCTAGTTGGTTTCTTGGTTGGTTTTATACCTTGCCCATCATTGTTATTTATCTCAATCAGATCAATTCAACTCATAAAAAAGTAAAGTCGACAGGGTGGCCTAATGTCGGTATCAGCCAGACAGTGAGAGAGTATATCCCCTTTTCACTAGGCCAAATAGGATGTTTCTAGCATCTGAGATGGAGCGTCACACCTACCATCACCTCCTTACTTTACCGCACAGATCCGTATGCTGTTCATTCGCTGAGTTGGTGAGGGCCGGTATCGAACTAATAAGCGTGCGATTCCTAGGCGAGTGCTCTATCGACTGAGCAAATCTAACATATACTACCACTGTGAGTGAGACCGCGCATGGTATTAATGACAATTAGAAGTGACTCCACACTCCTCAAGATGCCAGAACTAGACACTCATTACCGAATGCAGGACACCACTTTTTTAAAGAGTCTTTCCCCTCTACAGGAGATGCACTCAACGTATATAAGTGGTAAATGTTTCATTACAGAGTTTCTATGATGTAAAGTGTGACAATGAATACTACCTAATAATATATTTTCATTATATAAGGTTATATAAGTAATTAGATAACAAAAATTACGTTAATCTTATCTGTACGAACACCCGCCCTGTCGGCTGTGGCGTTAGAATGCACCGATTGCACCTCTGCAGAGGGGTAAGACTCCCCCAAAGCGGCCACCTGTTGGTCGTGGGTGGCGACCCGTGATGCTTAAGGATAGAACACAGGTGGCTGAGCAGTCCATGACTTGCAATATTCCACTTTAGGCTTTCCTTGGGCTAGACGGGTGGTCGGAGAGGCCCCCTCCGATCAATCGGTTGGCCACGTCAAGCCTAGCATCAATGATTGCTCCAACCCTATAGCCCTTATACCAACCTCCAATCCTTCTTATCATATGGTATTAGAAGGCGGTGGCTGAGGGTCTACATGTCCTGGGAATGATGTTAAACTATATCTGATGGTGTGGTTCTAGTTCTGGAGGTTTGGGGAATGTGGATCACCCCTTCTTCACCATTGCTCCCTAGTCCACTCTGCCCGGAGTGGTAGTACCTGTTAGGGTCCCATCTATGGGTTGAATAGAAAAACATGAGTTTATAAACAAAATTGTATTATGCATTAAGAATGAATTTATTTCACAACTTTGTCAGCATTAAATGACACACCGAGCTTGATATGCCGTAAAACAAAACAAACCAAAACCAAAACAATCTGTACTAACACTGAGTGCCCTCTAGAGGATTAACCAAGGACAATCGATAGGGAAGGATGATGAGATAGAGAGAGTCAAAAGGATCCGTGCTGTCGACACGCTTTGTTACTGCTGATGATGATAAATCATAATATCCTGATATCATTGATTTGAAAGCAAACTAACTTATATAAAAATGTCGGTAGGGATATATTTATTAGTAGGCGATACTGTATATCGATGACGATATCAGAAGAAAATATAAAAGTAACGCCACCTAATATTCTCTGTGTAGACTTTGGGGGCCGTCTAGGGAAGTTGTCAAGTGCGATTGCCAATAGGGACGGATGGTGTGTGCGTGAGAGTGAGAGAGTGCCAAAGGAATTTGAGAGTGAGAGAGTGCCAAAGAATAATTGTGCTGATTGACTTTTATGCGAATTACAGGAAGTACAATAATGATGTTAGGTACGTTCTCAGTAACATAACATATATTTATGCATATTCGGCTTTCTTTGGTTGTTCTTGGTCAAACTCGGGAACCTTCTTGTCCAACTCGGGAGCCTCGGGTGCCTTCATGTCCTAATTGAGAGCCATCACAGAATTTCAAACAGAACCCTTTATTCAACCCACCGGGGTAGACTGCTCTCATTGACCGGGCACAAGTGTTAAACTATATTAAGTGTTCTAATTTGTAATCACCCGTGGTCACGATTTAACCTGGAACCTATAGATGATTGTCGATTAGAACTGTATTAACTCAACGCCTATATCCGTTGCGGCAGGTGTCCAAATGGACAGTAATTATTCTTGGCTGTCTCAATTACTTTGGTATTTTCCTATTTATTTAATATATACAGAATATATAGTTCATTTGCATTCTGTTTTTTTGTTATTTTTCCATTCAAAACGATGCTAATGAGTGCAAATATAATCAAGCCTTGAATATGATCGCTAATAATGAGATGAAATTATTGCAGTGAAATCATTCTCAAACTTTATTCACAATTATAAAAAGCAGTTAATCAAGTAATCTTTTTTTCTTACATTAATGTTTGTTACTATACATTAAGGCGACAGAATGAGTCCCGTTCTGAATTGACATTGCTACTCGCGGTAGAGATAACACTATACAACATAAAACATTTCGGATAAGAGAATGCTGTCGAAATTAACTTTGTCTGACGATTTTAAAATGGAAAACAGGTTTGAAAATTACGTAACGAGGAAATGAATCCGGAATGTCAAATAGTATGCAATATTTTTCCAAAGCGAAGTCTGTGGCGTCAGTTTTGTCGTCAATGGACTGAACGGCTCATTACAGAGCTTCACGTGAGTAGGAGGTGAGAGGCGACTTCACAGTGGATGTGGAATGTAATAAAATGCTGACGTCGTCAAAAAGGTTTTAGATTTAAAAATAAAATAAAAAGGAAAACGAAAAGTGTCTGGGGAGAGGATGGATAGTGGTTAGTGATGAAGAAGTAAGAGAAAAGATATGAGGTAATGAGGTGTTGGAGCTGCAGGGGATAATATTGAAAGTAGAGAGTGAAGGAGTTACAAGAGAACAAGAGGATATTGTACAGTAAATTGAGTAAATATGGAGAGAGAAACAAACAAGAGATCAACGAGAAGAGAGGGGGAGGGATGAAGTAGAATATAAAGGAATATCAAGAAAAAAAACAACGCTAGAAGAAGAAGAAGAAGAAGAAGAAGAAGAAGAAGAAGAAGAAGAAGAAGAAGAAGAAAGAAGAAAGGTTAGGGGTATCAAGTAAAAGAAAAAAGAAAGATCATAGGAAAATAATAAATAAAGTAAAAAGAGAAACAGACAACGAAAAGGAGAATTATTTTAAAATATAGAAACGAAATGAAAGGAAAAAGAAAAAAATAGCAAGAGAAAAAGAGGTCTCAGAAATTTGGGGAAAAGAGTATAAGGACAGAAAACAATAAGAAAAAATACGGAGAAAAATTGAAAGAAAGTAAAGAAAGAAGGAAAGAAGAAGAATAATTAGGGATATCAAGAAAAAGAAAAGGAAATTATACTAAAATAAAATGAAGAAAAGAAAAGAAAGAAACAATTAAAAAGAGGAAATGTTTGTAAATATTTTTAATTGAAATGAAGAATGAAATCAAAGAAAGATAAAATAGGAAAAGAAAAGATAAAGAGAGATGAGAAATACGAAGATGGCAGTAAGGATAGATAATAAACGAAAAAGAAAAATAGAAAAGAAAAAGAAGAAAAATAGGGAAGAAGAAGAAGAAGAAGAAGAAGAAGAAGAAGAAGAAGAAGAAGAAGAAGAAGAAGAAGAAGAAGAAGAAGAAGAAGAAGAAGAAGAAGAAGAAAGATCGCACCAAGAATAAATGAAGTGTCTGGAATAGAATTGAGAATGAAACATATAGGAAGGAAAAAAAACTGAAAAGGAAAGAATTTGAGAGAAGAATGAGATCGTCGAGGCGAATTATAAAGAAAAAAGAGAGAAAGATAAAAAGAGATGATAAAAAGATGAAGCATAGAAAACCAAGTAAAGAAAACTAACAAAAATGCATGGATGAAAGAAAAGACATAAAAATACTAGATAAATGTGATTGAAATAAAGAGAAGAGGAAAAGAAGAATGAAAAAAAAGAAAAGAAAGAGAATACGAAAAATAGCTATGATTAAAATGAGAATGGAAAAAAATAAGAAAACAAAAAAAGATGAAATGATGAAGAGAATAAACAACCAAAAAGAAATGTCGAAAACAAAGAGAGATAGAGGTGATACAAAGCAAGAGGCGACAAAAGGAAAGGAAAGAGAAACTATAAATGTAAGAAATAGTGAAAACCTACAAGAAAAAACTAAAACAGACGTAACAAAACCGAATGATAGAAGATAAAAGTAGATACGGTAAAAATGGAAATATAATGAAATAGAATAAAACAAAAAAAATGGCTGCGTTGGTAAAAAAAAAATCTAACTGAGGCATTCAAGTTGGCGCGACAGAATAATCAATATTAAAATTGAAAGCTTTAAATGGAATTCAATTCGGATTTTCCAAATAGGAAGAAAAAAAAAGACACCAGTAAAGGTCTCAACTTCGAAACCTTAATTCCTATATGTATAAAAACAAAAATAACCCTCTCTGTATCTACATACACACACATATAAATATATTTATATACATACATATATACATTCATGCAAACGGAAGGACATACTGGCATAAACGTACTCATATGCTCTCATCTGAACCCGAAATATATATATATATATATATATATATATATATATATGAGTGTGTGTGTATATACGTATATATATATATATATATATATATATATATATATATATATATATATATATATATATATATATATATATATATATATATATATATAGTGACACATGTGTGTGTATATATATATAGTGACACATGTAAACGTACATATTACACACAAAATATATATATATATATATATATATATATATATATATATATATATATATATTATATATATATATATATATATATATATATATATATATATATATATATATATATATATATATATATATATGTAAATGTAATGCGTAGGGATGTATATGCTACCATAGCCTACATATACACATGAACAAGTAGCTTGAAAAATAAGTCTAGATTTTCAATTACTCGTTTTTTTTCATAAAATATCAAGTCTAACATATGTAAATGATACCGAGAGTAATATATAGTCACATGAATCAAATACATAGACATGAATAGGTTTTGACGATTGAATATCCATATACTCAACTAAGCAGACATAACTTGATTAGAAATAAAATATATCAATAAGAATATTTACATACGTACATATTCACAAACACACAAATATACACACATACATAAATATATATGCACACGCATATACACACACATATATGTATTAATCATTAGTTTGCTATATTTATGAATAGTGCTCAATATCAGTGATAGAGAATATATGTATTTGTTAGGATAGCATGTGACTGTCAGTTTCTCGTCTATGCGATCATTAGACTTGGTTGACTGTATCTACGCTATACTCGATGTGTGATCAATAGATATAAAGAAAATTTCACTATGTGGCATATTGAATTGACTCAAAAGATGACCATTTTTGAAGTTTTCTCTAAATATGTAACGTCAGTATTCTGAGGGGGGAGGGGTCAAAAAGCAAAAAAAAACAAAACAAAAAACCCATACATCATGAAAATAAGAAAGAGATTAAAACTGAAAAGTTCTTGTATTTTATTATATATGAGAATCAAAGTACACTGGAAACTTGACTCACGAGTTTAATTCGTTCCACTCATAATTCAATGTCCTCGTATATCAAATAATTTTCCCCATTGAAATAACCTGAAATGCCATTAATCCGTTCCATCTTCCCCAAAAATCAAAAATAAAGTACAGTCGTAACATAATACACGAGTTTAATCTGTTCCATTCGAAACTCAATTTCCTCGTATATCAAATCAATGAAATAAACTGAAATGTCATTGTACAGTGGCAATTGGACAGACGAGTTTAAATCGTTCCACTTGTAACTCAATTTCCTCGTATATCAAATCAATTTTCCATAGGGAAATGAACTGAAATCCGATTAATCTGTCACAGCTCCTCCAAAACCGCTAATTTTCTTGAATGTTGTCTCCTTGCCATTCAACACATTTATTCTATCTCTTGAAGTTGCGACGTGTATCTTAATCCACATCTTCAAATCATACATTCAGTGAATTTTCACAAAGTGGCACATTTTTCGGTCTACTTCCCGGAGTTCGGTTCCCGGAGTGACACGGGATAATCATAGCAATAAGACAGGATATAATATCTTCAAATTAGTAAAAGAAATCAGACTAAAAGAGTAAAAAAAAGGCCAGAATAAGTTTATTTCTGAACTCAGATATCCATTTATTCACACACACACACACACACACACACACACACACACACACACACACAATATATATATATATATATGTGCGTGTGCGTGTGCGTGTGTGGGGGTGTTGAAGTATAATAAGTGTGAATGAAAAAGAGAAAATGTGGAGATGGTTTATTGATATTTTAGAAATATATATTTGTCGACATTTAGTGTTTCGATTGATTTTCAGTATCGAAAATATATTAAAAATTAGTATGTATCAGATATGTATTTCCAGTCTTTGGCAAAGCCAATATCGTATGTTTATGTTAGCTTCTCTATAACGAATTATATGAGAAGAAATATACATACACAAGAAATTTCGTCATAACAATGTTTTTTTACAAATTTTTCTGCTTGAAGAACGTAAGTGTGACTTGCATATTTGTTCTATATTTGTATGCCCACTCTACACTAACTTATAACACACACACACACACACACGCACACACACGCACATATATATGTATATATGAATAAATAAATAAATATATATATGTTTGTGTGCGCGCGTGTGTGTGTATGTTATAATTTGCTTGAAGCATTGTGTTTATATTGGTTTGGTGGTTGGTTTTGACGACTATCACAATCCAAGTGTAAAAAAAAGATAAGGTAACTATGGTGTTGTGTGATTAAATCACAGGTTAACAAACAATACCATAGTTATCTTATTTTTCTTTACACTTCGATTGTGATAGCCTTCAAAACAAACGGCCAAACCAATATATATATATATATATATATATATATATATATATATTATATATATAAACTATTATTAAAATACAACGTTCTTACAGTCGTTTCATTATTGCAAGTTTCCTGTATAATCTATAGAATAGAAGACAATCGTTAGATGAAACTATTTCTAGATAAAGTTTCAACTAATGATTATGTCTTCTATTCTATTGATTGCTGACACGCATTTGATCACTTTTTAATTCGTCAAACGTATTTTAAACGATTGTCTATTCTCATCCGTTCACTATATATTTCCATATAACACCTCACCACGTGAATCAGACTATCCTAATACTTGATCATCTACTCTTTACAACCCTTTTTACTATCTTTTCAGATGAGGGACATGTGTTTTCCAAGGGAGACAACTCCGGTAGCCAATTCAATGCATGACCTGGCTGGAAAATTTATTTCGCTCTCAAAATCTTTTTGAATAGCCTGCTACACAATATGACTAATGTGATTTTCTGCCTCAGCTGGTTTGTCGTTTTGCATATATTACTCTTAAAATAATCTGATTTTTAAAAATAAAAAGGATTAGAAAATAAATAACTGTTTTATTATTAATCTTTTTTTCAGTTATTGTTTATTTTTCTGTTGTTTTAAAAGAAACCCCTGTTTTGTTGTTAGTCTTTATAATTATTCAGGGCTGTGATAATATTTTTGTTATGAAATGACTTACTACACCAACGTACTGCATATGACGAATGTTTGAATCGGAATGATTGACAGATGAGTCAAAATTAATTCAAAACCACAGACAGGAGAAACTGGGTATTTATTATCTTAATTCACTTATTTATCTTAATTCTAAAAGTAGAGAGTTCATTTTTAGAAGCGAAGAGAAACTGACATATATTTGGGGGAAGTGCATGGAGTAATGGTTACCGTTATAGAAAATGGATACGAAGAGACGAGTTAAAATCCTGGACGAGACTGTTTGCTTTTCACAGAGCGCTAATACCATTATGAGAGGTATAAATCCAAATATCCCTCCTCTATCTATGGGTAAATCATATGGAAGGCTCGGCTCTTTAACCTTGATATGGCAACCAGTCTAGGATAAAGAAAACTCCGGATACAAACGTCTTACTCCGCTCAAGAAATTGACTGTCACATCCTATCCGTGTGGAGGGGTTGGTAAATGTATATTTGAGGTACATTACTTAAACATCATGGAGACATCTCCACACTGGATAGTGGGCCTATAAAATTAGTATACCAGTTCACATTCTTTGGTTTTAATATCTCATCTACAAAAAGTGGAGTGAAAATACGGAAAGGCACGGATTGCTATGGACAGATTATTGATTATATGGAAATTGTTATGTTTTTACATACAGATAAAATACAGAAGACTGAATGAAAATGCAAGACCAGGTTGTTGGAAATTAACAAGATTTTATTTTAAGAGGGTAGAGTATGCTTCTACTCTAAAAGTGACCTAACTAACTTAACCGTGCTATGCACATGCATCCTGACCATTCAAATCCCAATTCAAAAGTGTCATGGCGGAAACCCCACTTCCGGGTTCCAATTAGCCCCCTACTGATCAAGGGAAGTAACTCTATTTTTATTAGGTCTGGAACCTAATCTAATATATCTGATAAGATAAAGCGAGAATACTTTAAGACTGCATTCGGAACAGTGCGACTGTATGGCTGCACCACTTATACTATACCGAAACGCTCATAGAATAAGCTTTATGAGAACTACTCAAGGATGCTGCGTGTTATCCTGAACAAATATTGGAGAAACTACCCCACAAAAACACACCGGCTTTGTGCAGATACCGCGTGCCCTGCCGAAGACCTGCCAGGGGAGATGGTGGGAGGTGAGTCTGAGTCATGGGAATCCGTGCTACCAGCGCTATCTGATGATGATGAAGATCACCATCACCCTTTGGTGGAGGTTATGATTTATAAGAGAATGCACCTTTCTTTCCTTAACTGAGGAAAAAGCATCATAATCTTGTTTATTTGACTCAGTAAAAAAAAAAAAAATTCTGACAGCCAAGGTCAAGGTGAACAGATTGAAGAAGGCCATGAAGCTCCTGAAAGAACTGTTCTTTTCTCAACGGGATTCTCTTTAGTTATTTTTACCTTCATACTCACCTTGTTCCACAATTTCTTCATCACCATACAATTTTACTCGCCTTTTCAAGTGAACAACAACGTCACAGTTTTTCATTAACAACAAACTGAAGCCTCATGGTGAATAAAAGCTACCATCTAAAAACTAATTATTTCACTCTCAAAAAAAAAAGATTTATAAATATATATGTATATATATATACCAACATAATTGAGTTTCTTTTTTTTACAAAAGCCAATTTTTATCTTATTGTAATATTTTATTTCACTTATTTCTGTTTGGTATCTGTATTATCAATTCATCATTTTTTTTAAATAAAAATGGAAAATTGACAACGGTTTATCTCAGAAAGTTATTTTCTTTTATGTCTATGCAATTATGCATATATTCTGTATATTTCCACTGATAAATCCATTATACATATATATATATATATATATATATATATATATATATATATATGGAAGCATGACAATGTAAATGATTATGATGATTAGAATTATTTCAAAGATGTGGGTACAAATTTACATTTTATTTTTTTTCTGTGATTCTGATGTATGCATTTCCAATATAGAATATTCATGGGGTTTGTTTCATGTCGACCATATTTCAGTAAACAACACTCCAAAGCAAATTATAAATAAGGAAAAAAAAGGCTAATAAACAAACCTACAAGGATATCATATGGTATTATGGGACACAGTGATACCGGCAGGTGTTCTGTATATAAGCTGGTATCATTTTCAATAAATTCGCTAGAAAACCCAAATTACTTATTTGACATACCAAATGAAAAAAATATGAATACGCCATTTTTTTAAAAAGCAAAACAATTTTGATAACTGTCACAAACATATGTGACAATATTTAAAATATTGGCAAACAGCAAGGCGATCTAATGTTGTCTGGAAATAAAGATATATTTCCGCGTGTGTTTAGTTTGTTCGGTTTAATTCTGTGTTCATATTCAAATATATGTATATCTTTTTTTTTCTTTCTTTTCTAAGTGAATTTTATGTTAAACTGTCCCAGAGGTTCAAGTGTTTTATCAGGGATAATGTTTAATTTTTTTAACGTTTTCGAATCCAATAAAGAGTTATTTATCAAGCTTTTGGTTGGTTAGTTGTTTTTAATCACACACACACACACACATGTATATTATATATATATATATATATATATATATATATAATATATATATATATATATATAGCAATAGTGTATGGTTATAATTATCTCACTTAGTGAGTTTGTAGCAACCAGGACTGTGCGGTATTATTAGAAGAGTACTTAATATCAGTTATATGATAGAGTTATCATAGAAGTAACATAGATATTTATTAGTTTGCATATATATATATATATATATATATATATATATATATATATATATATATATATATATATATATATATTGCATGGAAGTAATCCTGTTATCCTGGGTGAACTGAAGGCATGAAACCTTCAGTTCGCCCTTCATCAGACAGAGTCTGCCAATATTTTGAATATTTTCGCATAACTATATATATATATATATATATATATATATATATATATATATATATATATATATATATATATATACCAACCCCCTCTACACGATTTGTTGACAAAAGATTAATTTATTAATCGGAGTACAACAGGTTTCGATTCACAGTTTTCCTTCTTCTGACTGGTTGCCTATCAAGGAGTCCTGTCAGCCCTATATTTACTAATAGCTGGAGGAAGAATGCTTGAAATCATACCTTTCCCAATGGTATTAGCTCTATACAAATAGGCTCGTCGATTTGTTTTTTTTTGTTTTTTTAATTCAAGGGGTTTAAATGATATGAGACTTTTTTCTCATACCTGGTAAATACATTGTTCAATAAAGTTGATTTTGCAAATAAGATGTTTAATTTTTTTATTGATAATTTAAAAGACTTTAGTGTTTGATTATTTTGGGGTGTGGGTTTAACCACCTAATGCTTGTAAAATATACATAGAGAAAAGTTATATTTCTATCGGACATAGTTAAAAAAATTTGAAATGTGATAAGGTTCCCAAAATATTGAGCAATATGATTCACCATCTCAAATGCTTATTTGAAATGAATATTTGTTGTAAATTCAATTATATTGAATTTCCTCCCCATTGTCTAGTTCATTCATTACTCGCTACGGCAATTCGCGATGAATGCTTAAACGACTGGCGCTGAGTGTAGAGAAATGCCAATAATTCTTTCTCGGACAGATAAGTGAGAAATATCAATTGAATGCCGACCGGATTCAAAAAAACATTTCATTCATTCTAATTGTCATGTTCTTTTATCTTTCATACATGGTTTTCTGAGTATATTCTGATTTGATTATTAATTTTATTCAAAGTGCAATGGAACTCAAAAAGACACTTTCATCACGTTTTGATTTAGAAAGACCTGATGACCTGTGATTTCAATTTCCCTAATAATAATAACGAGGAAATAATAAAATTTGATAACGAAATCGATAACTGAAACTGGTTTAGCTTTATAAATTAATTAGATATACGGTATTTCTTTTTTAAAAAGATAAAGTCTTTGGTAAATTTTATTAACCAAACGCATTGTGTGTGATTATGCATGCGTGCGTTCGTGCACATTCAGAGATCATTTTTAAGGGGATACAGTGCTGCCTTGACTTATAAGAGCCCTAACTTACAAGATTTTTAATTTACGAGCTGTCACTCGGTTGATTATTTTGCTTTGTGTTGTGAGCTAAAATTGGAGGTACGAGTGAGCTTCACAGGCGCTTATACTAATGAGTTCAGTAAAAATGTTTAAGCTTCCAAATTAATTACGCCTAAGAAAACTTATTAAAAAATAAACATTAGAACATTACAGCAAGTACTTCATTGCATTCTATTTTATGATTTTTATACAATACAGTTCTACTCTACTCATCAAAAAATGTACCAAAAGAAATGAGGGTGTTTTTATGGTTGGGGGAGCTGGAACGGATTAATGGCATTTCAGTTTATTCCAATGAGAAAAATTGATTTGACGTACGAGGAAATTGAGTTACGAGCGGAATGAATTAAATTCGTATGTCAAGGTACTACCGTATATTATCTCATTGATTGTAAATACTGGACGAACCGTTAACCCATAGGGTTCCATTTGTAACTGCGATTCCAGAAGGAGTGAATTATTCTTAGTATTTCATAGTTATGTCAGTTATATCAAGAATTCCTATGCTTAAAAATCTCATTCACCTCACAAAAATATTCTATTGCGAATTTGACTGAAAATTGCTTTATTCTCTAACTCGGTGCATTTTAATTTTATTGGTTTGATAAAAAAAATGCTATGGTGCGTTGTTTACTTACACGCACAAATATAACAGAATTATCCCAAAGATCCGTCATGTGAAACCTCGGTAACTAGTATCTGACTCAGGTTTTCTACTTTTTACTCAGCTTATCAGATTTTAATAAAACTTACGTGTTTGAGAAAACCCTGTACTATTAAACAGTACTGGGTAGCGTCGCCTGTTATTATATTTCTGTTTTATTATGATATTTCGGGTTTTTCAACATAATACCCCCCACTAGGACATGATCAGCCCCTAGTGCGTTACCCATTTATTTTCAACGCTAGCAGCTAAACTGCTCTTAAAACAAACCCCAACCCTTTTTATTATGTATGTGCTAGAATATGGTGGCTAAGGATATTAGTGTCCTGGGTATTGCGCTAAACTGCATCCAGTGATGAGTTTCCAATTCTCTATATGAAAAACCTACATCTAATCCCGTATTTACATTGTCGTGAGGGAAAGGAATGATTTGATTTATATATACAATTAAAACGAAAAAGAAAACCCCAGTGAAAACAATGCGAGAAAAAAAATAATAAAAATAAAATGATTATTAGTAGTTCCACCAAGAAATACATTCTGGTTAGCAATTTTATGTCAGAATGGCAATGTATTCCCACGAACGGATTACATTTTGGTATTTTAAAAACGGTACAAAATTGCTATTCTACGCAATATTTTTTTTTAGTTTCTTAATAATATTTTTATTCTTAAAATATTCACAAAATTGACAACAGTAGATTAACTCACACGGATTGAGATTTCAGTTATTTAATCCAAAAATTCTGAATAAATAAATGTAACTGACTTAGTGAAAAATTACTGCCTGTTCATTATTCTTTCTTTTCACTTTCTTTCTTTTTTTCATTCTTTTTTATGTGTGAGATGATATTTTTGTATGGATGTATCTAAGTGCCTTGAATTAACATTTGGGGTAATAATATTTATTTTTCGCCAACAATTACCTGTAAATTTATTGGAACAGGTCTTCAAGCGTTTATTTATTCCTTCCTTTTTTGCAAGAAAATATTTCATTTTCTTATATTTCAAATCGGGGGATTTACCGTTTAGGAGGCATAAAACTCAAACACAAGACTCAAAAGGTTCAAATGATTTGATCTCAATACAGAATAAGTCAATAGATTGTCGAAGTAATGTAAACAAAATTCAGAAACAAAAACTAAAAAATGAAAAAAAAAAAACACAAAGAATATTAATCTCTCTAAAGGTCTCAAACAAGATGAACGCGCTGGGAATGCACACAGAGAAAAGGGCTTCCAGCGCCAAAAAGAAACATCGGTCTCTAACAGAGGATGTTGTTTGGTTCACATGCTATTCACTTGGTAAGACCCCCCCAAAAAAAAGGAATAGTGTGCCTAGAAATAAAAGTTTGCACATTAAAAGCATCTTTTGATTTTTATCTCTTTTCTCTTCCTTAATTCCTTGACGATCAATAGAAGGAAGAATCTTGTATTTTGGGGTTAAAGAAGAATATAACAATAACCCACCAATAACAAAGCATAACCCCATAACGACAGCGAGAGTTTTGTATTATTTAGATTTTTCGTGATCTTGTCCTCATGTTTATTGTTATATAAACACAAGATTTCGGCAACTGTGCCCTCCGGCCTTCTTCATGCGTTTCCCGTTGAATTCTGGAACCTTCTGGTCGAACTCAGGTGTCTTCATATATAAATTAGGAGCCTTCAAGGAACTTACAACCTTTATTTAATCAATTTGGAGTAGATTGTTCTCATTAAAAAAACATAAATAATACAAAATATCAAGCCCCGTCTAAAACATTCAGACAAATAACATTTTTTTTTTGTTTGGATTTTTTTTTTACAGAAGTTCAGGATTGTTTCTTTCTAGTAAAAAGGGAAAAATAAGGACATCTTTAGCTTTTTAATTTGTATTTTAAATATAGTTTGTAAATTTCCCGCTACAAAACGAAAACTTTGGGGGTGAGGGGTACATGTACTAGAATGTTATCGACTTATTAATACGCTTGTACCTTCGTGTGTCACACCCTGCCGTTACCTCAAATAAATAATTGACCATTCGTTATGATTCTGTGGAAAAAAGAGAGCAGAAGAACCTGAAACACACAAAGAGAAAGAAAGAAAATATAATAAATAAAGAGAAAAGAGGATAAATATATAGAGAGATGGGAGAGATTGAAGAAAAAATTAAAGACACTTTTTATAAAAAGAAGAATTTCCACAGACAAATATCTTCGAATTGTGGAGCCTAGTGCCAAATGTTTACGATAGTACAGATCGCAAAATGGACAATTTAAGACACTTGGATACAAAAATAAGTTTTATTCAGTCAGTAGGGTACCTGTAAATGATTAAGCCCTGGGTAGCACTTTTATTATAGTTAACTTATCATAACGTGGTATATTCAGGGGTATCACTACTTAATATTAACAGTCTAGAGACACTTTTTTTTCTTTGGGCTTCTAGCTTTCATTTCTTCACGAAACTACTTTTTTTTTTATTATTACGAATCGGATCACAACAGCAGATCTTTATTTACTAAATACCCACATATATATAATGCTACGGCTAATCTCCATGGTAACAAGTTTTTTGTCAGTGTCAGTCTTATACATCTGATAGGTTTGAGCTTTTGTTTTGTGTTTGTTGTAGGATCAAGATCAATCAGAAATTTCCAGTTATTTTATCCTTGCATGGATATTGATTTGACCTCGAGCTCAATATCGCGTTTATCAGATTGATTTCCGAGATCACATGAGGTCACTGAGTTCATCAGATGGCAAAAAATGCTATTTCTGACCAAGTTAAATGAAACAGAGATATTGATATGAAGTAGAAATGTGTTTTATGATCTCCTGAGGGAGGGAAGGGCTAGATCTAATCCATGTTTTCACTTGGCCAGCTCTATGTTGGATATTCAATAATTAATAATGAGTACGTATTTTTAACATTTCGAAGAACAGGAAAGTATGAGGCACATGGGAATTAAACTTTTTTTCTTAAGGATTGGTTGATTAGTTGGATTTTACAGCAAGGTCATAAAACAACTCAAGGGTTGACCTTGAGTTATTTTATGCCGAAGACGTTTTGTTTTATTCATTCTTATTGGGTATTAAATTTTTTTAAACTAATTTTTTATCTATTTAACCCATACATGAGACCATAACATGTACTTACACTCCGGATCTGAATTGATATAGGAGTAATGGCAATGTAGGTGTACTCCACATTTCCCAGATATCCAGAATTGGAACCGCGCTATCAGATGAAGTTGAACGTTATACCGTGGACATTAAGACACTCAGCGACCGCATTTATGCACACACATGATAAAAAGAGCTGAAGTTTGCCATAAGATCAATACGGTAGGAACAGTCAAATTGGTGTAAGGGTTTGACGTGACCAGCCAATCAATTAGTGGGGCCTCTCCGAACGCCCGGCTAGCTCAAGTAAGAGTCAAAGCGGTTTGTTGCATTTTATGGACTGATCAGCCACCAAAATTATGTACTTAAGTATCCCGGGTCACCACATACGGCAAAAAGGTAACCGCATTCAGTCGGTAGAGCGTTTGGCCAGAAACCACAAGATTCCTAGTTCGATACTGGTCCTCCCCAACTCAGCGTATGAGTAGCACAGGGATCTGTGCGGTAAAGTGAGGAGCTGATGCTAAAATAATATCCTTGGTCCAACGCTATTGAAAAGGAGATAGACTCCCTCGCTGTCTGGCTGATACCGACATTAGACCACCACGATGACTTTACTTACTTACCACACTGCTGAGATGAATCGGTGTATTCAACAGCCCCAGCTGACAGGCCTGTTTTCTTTGTTTAAAAACCCTTTATCGTGTGTTTATATAATAATAAAGGAAGGACGTATCATCTGTTCATCTCGCCTATAAGAAATGAAAAGGATGAGTTTATAGGAAAATAACAGGTCAGACACGTGGTAACAGAAAAATTCCACTCACTTTATAACTGTGTTTCAACCTGCGTCTTGCAAAAGGATTCATCTAATTCCAACTAAGTGAAATGTATACGATATTTCTTCTTACATCACTTTAATCACCAGCAAGCTACCACAAAGTTAAGAAATGTCAGGATTTTATTTACTTTTTCTCTTCTTGTATATTTCCGCTCAATCAAAAATATTGGTTCAAATTATTTGGCTGTTTTATTCTCAGAGATGCAGATGTCCTTCTTGTCATCACTTATGATTTATGAATGAAGAAAACTTGTGTGCGTTTTCTGTCTCTTTCTTTAATTTTTAACAACATGACTAAGTGACATATATATATATATATATATATATATATATATATATATATATATATATATATATTATATTATATTATATCATATTATATTAATATATATAAATATATATATCTTATATTAATACATACATATATATATATATGTATACCTGATATTAATACATATATATATATATACATTATATTAATACATATATAAGTATATATATATGTTAAGTATGCTTGGTTAAAGACCACGTAACCTTTCCTTTTCATTATCCTTCCTTGTTTTTTTTTTCTCTTGTTTTCTGGCTTGTTTCTTCATGTCACTGTCCAAATGATAGATGAGGTTCCCCATGTTCTGCTGCCAAACGATCAATGGATATGATCGAAAACACTTGATCGAAACATAGGGCACCTTCTCTATCAATTGCACCGCCACATAAAGAAACTAGCAAGAAAGCTAGCAAGCAAACAATATATATAATATATATATATATATATATATATATATTATATATATATATATATATAATGCAATTATTTTTTCTGTCGTCCCCTTATTATCTAAGAATTATGGCGAGTTCTACACATCTCTATAAAAACGTGACTTGTATAGGTAGTACAAGGGGCTGGGTCCTCATATAGCAAGATCGATGGGAGAATCCATTATATACATATGTGTGTGTGTGTGTGTGTGCGTGCGTGTGTGTGTGTGTGTGTGTAAATGTGTGTGTGGGGGGGTGGTTGTATTATTTGCAATAAAATCCGTCAGTACGAAAAAAACTATACGGAAAATTAGATTGCGTAATGTAGTACACATCGCTCAATACCCTGACTGGATGCATAGCCGTGTTTTAGTTGGTTGTTTTTTACGACATGTCAACTCTTGTTGGGTTATTTTATGTCGAAAATATTTTGTATTATTCAATCTTGAAAGTATTCAATTTTTTAAAATATATTTTTTTCTATTTAACCCATAGATAGAACCCTAAAAGGTGCTTCCCCTCCGGGTCAGAAATAATAGTGATGAAAGGGTACTCCAGACTCACCGGAGCTCCAAAACTGGAAAATATCCATTAGATGCCGTTGAATATCATACACAGGACACTAAGATGCTCCACCACTGCCTTCTAGCACATATATGATAAACTGGATTAGGGGAGTTGCTATACGGGCAATAGGATTGGAACAATCATAGAGAAACTAGAGCTTGAAGTGACCAGTTGATTGATCGAATAGGGTGGGCTCTTCAACCACCCTTCTAGTGCAATTAAGCCAAATGGAGCGTTTCATGTCATTGAATGCGCAGCCGCGAGGATTCCTTTCTTAAGCATCATGGGCAGCCACCACGGCCAACAGGTAACCCCATTAGGGGATTTTATCCCTCTACGGTGGTGCCGTCCGTATATTCTTCTGTCCCAGCCGACAAGGATATGTCAATAATAATAACCCCTGCTGTGGGTACGTAAAATGGTCAAACACGAGACCTTGAAAAGGAGGGTCGGTTATTTACCGGGAGAGCGACAAGAAACGATCTATATTTTCAGGGCTAAACGAAATTATACGCCCCCATTTTGCATTGTTTACGATTTATCAAAGAATACACCATTTCCTTGATCGACTTGAATATACTACTTCACATCTTCCTGTGTTTGAGATCCTTCCAGAGAGAAATTGAAACATGGGTAATAAACTAAGTGGAATTTTTCTGGTTGTACCTATTAGAGTCATATTTATCGGTCTGTTTATTAATCTGTTTAAAAATTATTCGTATTTGATGAATATTGAGTAAAAAAGCCTTAACAAATATCTACACCAAAAATGTAAATATGAATGTATAATGAACGCGATTCCCTGACATTTAGACATGAAATAATTCTAGACGGGTTGACATGTCATTAAAAAATCAAACAATCAAACAGCTTGTTATAAGAGTGCAGAATATAGTATACGAATAAGTTCATTTTCAAGTTTATTTCAAATAACTTAGCTTGATTAGAATTACACCAAAGTCCTATTGAACAGATCTATTTGATCGATAAATTTACTACTGTTGCATACCCCCTGTATTATTCTTACTATTCTTATCTTTTATATATCATATATCTTCTTTCTAAGATTTTATGTAACTATCCCGAGAAAATAACCAGATCTCGTCGTCATTAAAAGAAAATTGCCATCACCATTTTCCATTCAAAATTGTTCATTTTGTTTTAGAATAGCTTACTTTTATCACACAGACCTGTATGAAATTAAAAATGACACATCTATTTCCCCCTTGTTATATGTATACTTAATATTTGCGAAATTAAATGAAATTTCTGATGAAGCTATCTTTATTGTAATACATGCTAATTTGATTTTCCATATTACCTTACTTTCTTCATACATACACGGTGTTCGGACAAATTTGACATATTTATATTTGGTGATTTTTCTCCGTAGGTTAGAGGTATTGACGCACACAACGCATCATTTAAAAGCTTGGACCCTTCTTCATTCATATACATGATGACAGATAGAATTGGAACCCACCTGAATCATGGAAGAGAATAACTTGTATCACCGGCCATCAAAATAAGGAGATTATGTTTGCTGCCCAATGCTCCCTGAACACTGTAAAAACAATCAGGCATGAACTGGAAAATTGCAATGGAGACTACGAGACGATGGCTAGAAGAAAGCAACATAATTTATGCAGAAGCAGAATTTCTCGCATTGTTTCAGAGTCGGTATCAGGTTGAATTCAGATGCCTACGCGGAGTTGCTAAACACCGTAGTCAAGCCCTGGATATCAAGAGTAGCCAATGATAGGCCATATGTATGGCAGCAGGATTCGGCCCCCTGTCACACTTCTGGGAAAAATCAAAAATGGTTGTCGGCGAATTTTTACAACTACACCAGTCCCAATTTTTGGCCTCCGAACTCCCCAGTTCTTAATCCCAAGGATTATTATTTATGTGGAACTGTTGAGAAAAAGATACTAATCGCCGTGCCTGTCGTACAAAAGCCCAGTTAATTGAGAGAATTAAGGTAGATTTTGAGACGCTTCCCAGGAAACTGTAACATCAGCTTGCTTCAGGTTCCGGAGCAGGATTGAGGCGGTGATCGACGCTAATGGCGGTTATTTTGAGTGAAACTTGTTGACGGTAGTGTAATTACCGTGCCTGTTGAATTTCTTTACAATCCATTACATTTTGTAGTTACCAACCACTTTTTCATTTTTCTTATGAAACTGTCTAATTTCTACCGAATACCCTGTATATATATATATATATATATATATATATATATATATATATATATATATATATATATATGCTGTCAGCTAGATTTATAGATAAAGAGTGGTCAATAAGTTGATAGAGCAGAGCAAGACTGATCTTATGATCTCATAGGGAGAAGACTGATTGTCAATAAGCGCCGTTAATTCTGTCTACCCTATCCTAACTTATATATATATATATAATTTTGAGGATGAGAGAGAGAAAGGGTGTGGGAGAGGAGATATTGATAGGGTTTATAATTGAAATAGCGTCTTTAGAATTGATTTTTTACTCTACAAAATAATTAAGGCAAAGGGTTGATAATCAAGATATTCCTTTTCTTCTTTTTTACTGTATCGGTTAGACCTAATCATTATTTCTCGTTTTCATTTTTTTGTTTGTTTGTTTTGTTTGTTTTGTTTTACGGCATATCAACCTCAGTGGGTTATTTAATGCCGATAAAGTTTTGAAATAAATCAATTCTTAATGGATAATACAATTTTTTTATAAATACATTTTTCTATTTAACCCATCGATGGGACCCCAACAGGTACTACCACTCCGGATCAGAGTGGACCAGGGGTGCTCCACTTTCCCCAAACCTCCAAAACTGGAACCTCACCATCAGATAGAGTTTAACGTCATTCCCAGGACATGTAGACCCGCAGCCAC
Source organism: Doryteuthis pealeii (assembly GCA_023376005.1). Classification (NCBI taxonomy): domain Eukaryota; kingdom Metazoa; phylum Mollusca; class Cephalopoda; order Myopsida; family Loliginidae; genus Doryteuthis; species Doryteuthis pealeii. The sequence goes on from CM042137.1 coordinate 19,575,148, forward strand.
CGCCTTCTAGCACCCATATGATAAAAAGGGGTTGGAGCTTGCCATAAGGGCAATAGGGTTGGGAAAATCATATAGGTGCTAGGGCTTGACGTGACCAGCCGATTGATCGGAGGGGGCCTCTCCGACCGCCCGTCTAGCCCAAGATAGGACCAAAGTGGAGTATTGCATGTCATGAATTGCTCATCCACCTGGGCTCTATCCTTAAGCATCACGGGTCGCCACAACAGGTGGCCCCATTGGGGGAGTCTTACCCCTCTGCAGAGGTACAGTCGGTGCATTCTAACGCCCCAGCCGACAGGGCGATTAATTTTTTTGTTATATTTTTTCGTATCCCACATTCTTTGAATATTTATTTCCTGGGCATAGGAGATACGTTTTAAAAACCTGGATGTAAGTTGACGTTAGGAAACTCATGAATTAATTCCTTCTCTATTGAATGTCGACGTGATAAATTTGTGTTTTCTTTTAAAGAGAATCATTTCTTATGCCGAAGTTATGGTCACAGGTTTTCCGGTGGTATCACATGGTATAAAGCGGGTTCTTTATGTTAAATTCTCTGCCATCATTATTTGTTGTTATCCTTGTGTTTCTGGAAGTTTTACTGTGTTGTATACCCTTTCTTTCGTTATTTCTATTCTTCTGCTCATCTTTGGTATCTTACGTTCATCTTCTAGCGTCTGGACTTCGTCTTGGTGGTCGGTCGCACTTAATTCATTTCTTCTTCTAGATTCATCAACCACAAAACCATATTATTTATTGAAACCTTTCTTTACTTAACTAAACATTTTTCATCTAACTAACATAGCGCGCGTATGTAGTGAGCTCCAGCTAAGGCCTTATCTGTCTGACGTCCAAGCTGAAACTGAGAGCCAACCATGTCCCACGTGACTTCGCGTATTTCGCGGGCTTTCTGTAATATTCCATGGAAAGTCCCACCCGTGATATGAAAAGGGGCCATCCCTTCAGAAATACAGGGGGTTGCATAGATTACGTAACAACTGTTATATTTTTATGGGCATTTCTTTTCGGCTACTTTTTAAATTTCTCCTTCCGATGTGAAATCCGTTTTTGCTTGATTTTGTTCTAGAGGAGTTTTTAAAAATTATATTAACGTTAAGATGGGCGCGGTTTCATTCGAGGATGATTGTTATGGTGTTTGTTGACAATATCATACATTACTATGCATTGGGTTTCTATATTATCATTGTTTTTATATCATTTATTAAGCTCCTTTTATTCATTTTTTCTCCAGTAATGTAAGGTTTTAAAGGTGTTTCTAATGTAATTATTTTTTTTTTCTGGTCGGTATTTGCAACTGCTAAGCTTAAGGGCTCTGAGATTAGGGTTTATGAATATTTCTGGTTTTCTTTTATTATTTTGGATGAAGTAAAAATTTATGAGGTCGTTGTTATTAATGGGTTTTCAGTAGATTTAAATTTTAAGCAGGAATTGTCTCAGATTTTAAAAACAATGCGTAGGGAAGGTTGTGTGTTTTCTGTTTCATCTTTGAATATCAATTCGCTTGTTTATAGCTCTATATGCATATTACATAAAAGATTCAACATTTGAAACAAAACAACTTTCTATTCCTCTGTTTCTCTCTGCAATCTTCTCTTTATATATATATATATATATATATATATATATATATATATATATATATATATATACACATATATATATATATATATATATACGTCTGTGCGTGTGCGTGTGTGTGTGTGTCTCTCCATTATATATATATATATATATATATATATATATATATATATACTAAATCTACTGAAAACTATTTATGTACACATATATCATATAGATTATCTATCTATATGATATTTGTGTCCATATATAGACATGGCCATATATCTAAGCACACACACATATATATATATATATATATATAATGTGTGTGTGTGTGTGTGTGTGTGTGTGTGTGTGTGTATATGGGGGTGTACGTGTTTGTGTGTCTATGTGTGTGTATGTGTGTGCGTTTGTGTCTGTGTTATATATATTATGTACATATGTGTGTGGGGGTCGTCAATTATTCATTTATCTATCTATTAATGTAAACCTTCTGAAATCTATTTATGGACACATATAGTAAGGTAGAGGAATAGAAAGTGAACACGCTCTCATATATATATATATAAATGAATATATATATATATATATGTGTGTGTGTGTGTGTGTGTATAACGAGATATAGATACATGTTTCCCTCTTTAATAGCTAGAACCAATGCAAAGTCCTTCCAATATTAACTCTTTCTCTGCTATGTATTCCAATTTCCACAGAATCCCAGTGCCTCATTTTCCGAAAGAAAAAACAAAACAAAAAGGAAGAGAACACATTTAAATCAGCATAAAATGTTATTATAATGTAATTTTAATATACCGGTGTGAGAACAATAAACATAACATTTTGTGAATAAAATCAGTAGATTTCATTCCTATTTCTTATTTGTTCGTTTGTTTTGATTCCTTTATTTTGTTCTCTTTAATTATCCTATGTAGCATCACGGCGCAAGAAAGTCGATTACAGTTGCGCAATTCATGGCTTTAGAAATTCGACTATATACGCACATGACAGAAGAAATGAAAAAAAGATTAATAGACATTCGCTATATCAATATTAAACCCGGGTTCGGATACTGATATTAAAACAAAGGAAAGATCCTACCCACTCAAGGCTTCACATGCTATTACACCATATATTCATAAATATTAAACTGATTTCCAATCTACTTAGCAACAAACAACAGCAAACAACCTACTGGAAAAATCAATAAAAATCCTTGAGAAAAAGACATAACAATAAATTTTACCAACCCTCACAACCAACCGCTTGGCATAAAATAATCCAGGATGGGTTGACATGCCGTTAAAATCAATCAATCATTGGAAAACATAGTAATATGAGCCAAACAATTGCACAAATTTTACTAAAGTTTTTTTTTTTGTTTAAATGAAACGTATGTCATGAATAGATCGTATGTGAATGACATATCACTAGTGGCCATCACACCCAATCAGCAATTCTGCTACGTGTACGATATTTGGCAACTAGTCTACACCACCCATAAATGTTTTCCTGGTGTTATACGTATGTGGAACTACGTAGCCTGGGCAGTTGTAATAGTTATCGTCGTAGGAGAGGGACAGGGCAGACCGAGACCATATGTCAGACTTTTTTCCTTTGTGTGATGTGAACTCGTTGTCATCTTTTTAGTCTCGGCTTTGTGTCCACCTACTTTCTTCGAGAACCTGCAGCTCTACAGTTATATTATTATTATCATTATTTACTCCTTTTGAGTTTTCACATCAGTGTTAGCTGATGGTCTTTCACTGGAGTCGGAGTGACAGCAAGTCTCCTCAGGTCTCCAGGACTCTTCTGAGTATTCTGGCAGATTGTAGCAGTGCAGTGTTCTGAATGGTTTCAATCCTTCCTCTGATATCCAAACTTTCCAAGCCCTTTTCTAATCCTTTTGGGACTGTTCCAAGTGCACCAACTACAATTGGTATCACTATTATTATTATTATTATTATTATTATTATTATTATTATTATTATTATTATTATTTACTGCTTTTGAGTTTTTACATCACCATTAGCTGATGGTCTTTCACTGGATTCTGAGTGACAGCAAGTCTCCTCAGGTCTCCAGGACTCTTCTGAGTATTCTGGCATATATATATAAACATATTTATTAAATATAACTGTTTATACAGAAGTTTTAGGGAACATTTACCTAAGGTTTCTGGCTAAGAATGCTGCACCTCTTGTGTTGGTAAATGTTCCCTAACACCTCTGTATAAACAGTTATATTTAATAAATACAGCTCTTACACTCGTAATTGAGCACTTTATTTTCCTTTATTTCAACTCGGAAAAATTACCAATATATCTATATATAAACACCCACACACACACACCCGCACACACACCACACACACACACACACACACATATATATATATATATATATATATATTTATATTATATTATATTATATTATACTATATTTTTTACTTCATTTGTCTACATGTTAAAACCCAGTGATTTTGCACAGTATCTTGTTTATACCGGCTTCTAAAGTGCCATGGAAGGGGTTTGTTATGTAATGGTTATCGTTGTAATAAATGAATCCGGTTAACCGAGTTCAAATCCTGGACGATGATGTTGGCATGTCACCTAGAGCAACTATCCTTCGGGGAGGTATGACTCAAATTATATTCCCTACTTCTAGCGATAAATAGAATAGCTGACTTGGCTTTTTAACCTTGGTTTAACAAAAAGTATAAGAGAAGAAATTGGTAACCACTGGTCTATAAGAAGGAAATCTCTTAATTCAAACCAACTTTACTCTTTCAATCCATCAA
>CM042137.1:19584524-19604524 GCA_023376005.1 Doryteuthis pealeii
TTCACTATTCAGTAGTAATAGATCTGAGAGACTAGCCTGTTAACCATTACATCACGATGAGACGCCTACGAGAGATAATGAGATATGAGATGAACGAATTCCATCAATGTGTTTTGTTACATCATACCCATCGCACTAAGTCCCTCATACAGCGCGTTCGAGCACATATATTATACAAAAGGTTTGGGGTTTGGCCATAGGAGCAATACAATCGAATAATTTATATAGGTACTAGCGATTGACGTGACCCTACGATTGGTCGGAGAGGCCTCTTCGACAGCCTGTCTTGTCCATGTAAGGGTCAATTTATTGTATTGCATGTCATGTACAGCTCAACCACCAGGTATCCGTTCTTAAGCATAACGGATCACCCTCTAAGATCAACAAGTGGCTCCATTGCGGGGATATTACCCCTCTGCAGAGGTCCAGTCGGCGTTTTCTACAGACCCAGCCAACAAGGCTATAACAACGTTAAAACAAACTGTATTGTAACTGATACAAAGTAACAGTTACTTAATATTGGAAACATTTTCACCCATTCTAGTATTATTGAATTTCCATATTATCATACATCTATTTTTTATAATGCTATAGATTCCGTGTTGCAGTAGTCAGTTGTAAGTTGAATGTAGTCTGAAGTATTAATCAGATGAGCTAATATTCCGTGATAGAACCGTGAAAGATTGCCACGAAGTTGATCCTTTCATGTTTCTTTTGATGTTTGTTTTAGAATGTGGACGGATTCTTTAGAAACAATGGCTATCAAAGTAGCTTAGCTTATTATATTTAGATACATTCTATTTAGTTACACAGCCTACTGCAGAGAAAAAAAACTCACAAAACGTTGAACAGAAAATATAGATAAGACTAAAATATATATATATATATATATATATATATATATATATATATATATATATATATATATATATATATATAGTACGTTATATAAACGTATATGTATAGTTAATCTATTTTAAAATTTATTGCCATATATGTACTGTACATGCATTACATCCTATAGTGTTATATAGTGTATTGTCATCTTGCCCATCCTCTTTCTCTATTAATTCTATACCCCCATATCGCTCTCTCACTCTCTCTCCTTCCTTCCTGAATTCTCTCTTCATCACTCTCTCTCTCTCTCTCTCTCTCTCTCTCTTTCTCTCTCTCTCTCTATCTATCTATCTCTCTATTTATCTATCTATCTATCTCACTATGTTAGACTACATTATGTGAATGCTTATGGAGGCGTGTGGTGCTATGGGAATGGTTCAAGGAAATGTACTCGTCGACCCGACTTCTAATCCTGGGCGAGGCTGTTTGCATTTTATATAGCAAGAGTACCCATGGGAAAGGTATGCATTCATCTATTCCCCCTCCAGCTATTAGTAGCACAGAATGGGCTATTTAACTATGGTTAGGTTTTCTTTGTGCAGAATTCCTGCGTTTTTTGTGTGTTTTTCTTAGTCAAAACCAAGTAATAAGAATTAAATTTATTCAAAGACACGTGAGCAGAATATATATATACACACACATATATATACTCGGTCCATTACCAGAGTAAAAGTATTTTAGCAACACCAGAGAGCAACAGAAAAAGGTTGAACAAAAGAATTAAGAGAAGGCACAAGAGGAAAATAATTTAGCAAATTCCTTATAAAATTAAAAAAATAATTAGATGAGGCAACGTACTTTCACCTACGAAATCCGTGTTACTTTTTAAAATGGTTGCCCTTGAGGGACTTTTGTACTTACTTATAAAGAACTGTGAAGACTCCTTAATGTATATACTTATATATATGTATGTGTGTGTTTTTATGTGTGGGTCCAGATTTGCATATTTTAAGCAGAGATCACCCCGTTTTTTTTTAAATATGCTGACAGAAAGTAACTATTTGATTTTGATAAAATTTTCGGTACGTAAAAAAAAGTGTTCATTAAAAGAAAATTTACTGTACAAATTTCGTCGACAATTTTTGTTTTTGTGTTCATTTCCCCCAATTAATTTGATGATTAGGTTGACTTATGTAATGTGAAAAAGAGTTTATTCTTACAGAATGAAAACCTGGAGAAATAAATCATTTCAACTTTTTTAAAGCCCAAATACACATGGGGGCTTTACTTCAGAAATATAACAAAACAATAAAACATTTTGCTTTTTGACAATTTTTATTTACTGATTTATATTTTGCTAAATGTAAGTTAGCAAAGAAAACTAAAAAAATGTGCCAATAGTAAATGCTTTACTTTATTTGTCTGTTTTATAATTACCATCTGGTTATGTTACATTCACCGTTGAAAGTTTGAGATTGTTCTGAAATGTTCAAATTATGTGAAGTAAAAGTCATGACAAAAGATATAAGCAAGTGGCTGATTGATAGAATTTACTAATATATCACCCTTGCTAGGGTTATTTTATGCCTTGACTTTAATGAATCGCTTTCACTTTATGTTTACCAGTAAGAATATGCACCCTTCGACGTAAGTATCTAAGTTTTAGATTTTATGATATATACCAAATTAGAAAGACTAACGAATTTTTTTTTTAAAGTGGATAAAAAGATTACCCAAATTTTTATTATATTTGAATTGGTGTATTTATAAAAATCATTCATAAGATTAATTTTAATAAGTTGGAGAAGAAACCAATAATATTAGACATCAATAACATCAAGCAATCATTTATTAAACCCGGTTTTGTTAAAACCAGTATGCAAATTAACCACACCATATTATGTAAACCTTTATTTCGTACTAATATATAAGACACATTGCAGGATTTTAAACACACTAACAACACGGGCCTTTCTGGGCATGTGTCTGTTAATGTAAATTAACAGCATCGATCTCCGGGGGTCTATCCACCCAGGCAACACCTGCCCCCTCGATTTAAAGGGTCTACCAACCATGAGCTTCGGCTTGTGGTGGACCCACATAAAAATGTCCTTAAGTGGGGTGAGAGGAAATAACCTAACAACAATGATGTTTTGAGGCAAATATAACTCAGATTATCATAGAGACCTGTATGTAATAATGATTTTTACTATAATTAAATACTCATGCAATATCTGAAGATACTGTGACGAAAGCAGTGATGTAGTTTCGGTTACAGACAGGCAGTCACTGAATTCCCATTATAAAATATTTATTGTTGTTTCTTAAGTGTTCTTTTATATAAATACAATTTGATCGAATATGAATATTTTTAAATAGATTTATCTGATCCGTAAACGGGACCATAACATGTACTACCACTCCGAGTCAGGGTGTACCTGGGAGTAATGGCAATGAATACGTACTATACGCTACCCAGATATTTAGAACTAGAACCTCACCTTCAAATGTAGTTTATGATCCTACCCAGGATATCTTTTTTGCGAGGGCGGTCTTACTCCTCTACAGGTGAAACAGTCAGCGTATTCTAGCCCCCCCCCCCTAAAAATAGGTATGTTTGATATGAGGAAGTATTTACCTATGTAAAAAAAATGAATATATATATATTCAGAATGTACATAATTGTAGACCAGATTTTTTTTTTCAACATATAATGTTTAGTAGGTTGATTGGAGTTCATAGCATGTTAACCCATAGGTTATTTTAAGATGTTTAGCCTTACATTTGAATAGGTATGCCCGCCTAATTCATTAATTATTAATTAATCAATTTTCAAAATTAGGTACGACTTTAATTAAGCACATATTCTCCCAAAAATTGTCGGCTAAAAAAGCCTTATCAAACACATTATTTGTTTGTTTACTTCTTATACTGTCGTGTAGTAAAGTCACCATAAGTGGAATATAACCTACATCAAAACATACGAAAAATCTGGGAAAGACCAGCTGGTGTAATGGTTAGAGCCCTTACTGTCAGCTTGACAGTCAGGGTTCGAATCACACACAAAGCAGTCTTCCTGACTATAGCTCTGCTGATGAGGCCTAATAGGCCGAAATGTACATACAGAGATTGATTTTTCTCGATTTGTTTAGCCTTACATTTGAATAGGTATGCCCGCCTAATTCATTAATTATTAATTAATTAATTTTCAAAATTAGGTACGACTTCAATTAAGCACATATTCTCCCAAAAATTGTCGGCTAAAAAAGCCTTATCAAATACATTATTTGTTTGTTTACTTCTCATGAATTGGTATATATAATTTTCATTAACTTAATTTATATCAATAAATTAGAAGAAATAGCTTCATATGTATCAATAAAATGGTACTTATGTTAACTTTTTCATTAACTTTGTGCATCAATAAACTGTTAGAACACTTTTCATTGAGGAAGATGTGGGCTGCAAGTCACGGGACCACTTCGTATCCGAGTCACAGACCGCTAACAATCCTGTACTCGGCGATGGCGTTTTGCCACCCACGGCCAACAGGTGGCATCATTAGTGAAGTCTTATCCCATCTGCAATGGTACAGACAACGTATTATACAACACCAGCCAACATGGCTACCGATATATAATATCCCGGCAAAGGTTGACCTGTTGTAAAATTAGCTAATTGATCCGGTAGAGAATCTATGCAATACATTCAAATGAAAGATTGCAACAATGGAACTCACCGTATGGCTAATCTCGACGAAGTAATACAGACAATCTGGACACTGGAAATCAACAATTATCTGTACAAAAGTCTTGCAGAAGTCAATGCTTTCAGATTTAAAGCAGTTATATCAAATAATGGCTGGTTGGTTGTTTGGTTTAATGGCATATCAACACGTGCAGGTTATCTAATGCCATATATTATATATATATATATATATATATATATATATATATATATATATATATAAGTAAGTAAAGTCGTCGAGGCGGCCTAATGTCGGTATCAGCCAGACAGCGAGGGACTCTATCCCCTTTTCACTAGCGCTAGACCAAGGAGATTATTTCAGCGTCTGAGGTGGAGGCATATCAACACGTGTGGGTTATTTAATGCCAAATATATATATATATATATATATATATATATATATATATATATATATATATATATACTATAGTGTGGGATTGTGACTGTTTCAGCTTTTACTGGAACGGTGTACCAAAATGCAGTATTATTGGTAGAGTGATCAATATAAAAATAGAGCTGTTGTATAATATAATAAAATAAATATATAAAGGTTTTACCTGAAAATTGTTTGCGCTTACGCATGCATGAAACCAAAATGGTTGTGACTGTTCCTTTGTCATAAATAGATATTTAAAACCTTTATATATTTATTTGATTATATTATATTATATTATATATATATATATATATATATATATATATATATATATATATATATATGATTTGTTTAAGAAAGAATTCTCATTAACTTCACGTGTATTAATAAATACAAGTAGTCGCCCATCAGTAATCAGCTTCTAGCACCTATATGTTAAATATATGTCGATGTTTGTCATAGGGGCAATCATATAGTTTCTATGATTTTACATAACCAGCCGATTTATTGGTTGGAATCTTTCTTACTGACTGTCAAACCCAAGTAAGGGCCAAAGTGGTGTGTTGCATCTTATGAGATAAATTATTGTCCGGACCACAGACCACTCAGTCACCACAAACCTGTCACCAGCAATTACTAGTCACCACCTTCGGTCAACATCTGTCCCATTGGGGGATATTACAAGTCGGTGTATTCTTCAGCCACGGCCGACACGGCGTGGTAACAAATAAACATATCCTTGTAAAATATTGACTTTTCAACTTAGGTTAATATATCTTTCTTATCTAGTAAGTGTCTTGTTGCTTTTTTTGTTTTTTTGTTTTTTGTGTGTTTTTTGTTGTTGTTTTTTTTTTTGCATAAAAAAGAAAATGTCATATTGTTACATAATTGATAGATTTCCTATAAATTATGTACGGTAGAGTAGAAATTAAAAATAACGGTAATTCTGAATAATGAAAAAACGTAAAACTAAATTAACAGGTCTGGACCTTTCACCATTCTTGTACTTGGTCTCTGATTGGTCAAAATGATTCACGTGAACAGGGAGTATATTTAGAAAAGCGAGTTTTAGTTTGGCTTTCGAAGACAGACATGTCTCTTCAAGGTGGCCATTTCTCTCATGCGGGGTGTTTAAATTGGGCTAAATAAAGACGTCTGAAAATCTTTGTGTTCGGGACACAGATGGAGGGATCAAAGAAGTCCCAAGAAAATAGAAAATAAGAACAGAGAGAGACCTAGCCTAAATACTCAAATTGACGATAGACGACCCAACCAATATGGAAAAGGCCAGAGAGCAAAGAAGACAGAATAAGATAAGTACAATATGATGAAAAGAATTGAAGAGCTATACAATATATTTAAAATAAAAAGAAGAAAAGAAAAGAATACATATTTTTCTGGATTGTTTGTCGGATTTACAAACTCCAAAGATACTGCATTCTTACTCTACCGCACCTGTGATTGTAACATCGCACCTTCACCAGTAAATTAAATTGATAAAAGCAGATTATAGACTAGGTTAAACCCACAATGAGGCTAAACCGGAGCTTATTCCGACCTTATTTTTCCGATCCATGTATCACTGGGGAAGGAGAAATGCTTTGGTAAACGGGTCAGACTTTGTAGTGTCCACAAAGAAGTTTTTGAAACATGTTTTTAGAATGTACTCTAAAAATGTCAATCTTGACAATATGAAAACAACTAATGTAATGTGTTATGTGTTGAGTTCTATTTTGTCAATAGTGTGATTATTATAGCGATTATGAGTCTTTCTGTTGGCTCGTTTACCGTTCATTTATCGTTCCCCAAATGGTACCTGCATCGGAAAATAAGATCTAAAATGTTGGGCTTTGGTGTACCTATGCTGGACTATTATTAATACATGACTGGAAAATTATCATTATTTTTGCTGTTGAAAACACATAAATGCTACGAATATTCTTATGCAAAAATAATTAAGACACTCACTGTTTTGAATATTGTGCCCACACACATACACACATTCACACACGCGTACACAAACACCCACAACCCTCCCACATGCACGAAATTACTCACGCACGCCCACGCACGAACATACACGAACGCTCGCACACGCACGCACGCTCGCTCGCAACCACACACACACACACACACACACACACACACACACACACACATATATATATATATATATATATATATAGTCAACTACAGACACGTGTTTCGACTTATCAAGTTCTTCAGTATATATTTATATATATATATATATATATATATATATATATATATATATATATATATAGAGGAACGTATCTGGCACTCTGAGAACAAAAGGATTTCTGTCTAATCACGTTTACATCAAATCGATAAGGCGTAAATTACTTTCTTTCAAGCTGACCGAACATCTCCCAGCCAGATTAACCCTCCACTTATGGTTCGATGGTTACGTTCTTGATGGTCGGCCATGTTAGCCAAGGGCTGTTCGATTATTTCCACTGACCTTCTTGTCACAATCGGCGTCTGCCAAATTTACCAACTTTCTCTATTCGGCGGCAAAATCAGCCTATCCGACATAAACAGAACCTGTCAACCTAATTATTCTTGTGGTCTTGCTTTGCTTGTTAGTAAAGTAGGCGAAAAGCCGAGAAATCTATGGTTGTTGATTCCCGCTAATGGGCCTTTATGAAAGTGAAAGAGAGTCTGCGAATTCGGCGCATATAGACTTACTTAGTAAGTATAACTGAGACATGGACCGATCTACAACAGCAGAGCACTTTTGAAAAATGATATTTTAATTGGGTGTCCAAAGTGTGAGGGTTATTCAATAAGTAAAGTGAATTTTACATTATAACGTCTCACATTTCATTCAGGAGAAAAATTACTAACCAAAATGTTTCTCGTTCCCCAATTATAACTACATCTGAAATTAGGGTATAAAATGTTGGGCGAAACGCCAAGAAATCTGTTTGTTTATTCCCGCTAATAGGCCTTTATGAAATTGAAAGAGGGTCTTCAAATTTGGCGCACATAGTCTTAATTTGTAGGCATAACTTATAAAAGCACTAGGCTACGACAGCTGAGCACTCGTGAAAAAATATTTTGACTGGATGTCCAAAGTACCAAGGTCATTAAATAAATAAGGTGAATTTTGCAATATACATATAAACTAACACCTTCACATGAGTAGTATGTGACACAATTTCTCATTTTCTCACGGGGAGTTCAACCTGTTTGAATTCAGATTTGTCCTTCTCCTCGACTGGTTGCCTAACTAAGGTTAAAAAGCCCAGTCTACGCTATTATTTACCCATAGCTGAATGGATTATAGTTAGATCCATACTCTTCCCTAGGGTATTATCAAATGTAAACAGCTTTGTCCTGGATTTGAACTCGCTGAGTCCATTTCCTACGACAACGACCATTGCATTACGCGCGTATACATTTTGCCATAAACCTCTCACATTTCACCCAGGAAAAAAATGCTTACCAAAATATTTCCGTTCTCTAATGATATCTGCATCGGAAAATAAGGTAAAAAATGTTGTGCTGTGGTTTAACCTTTACGCTTTTAACATGGACTAAAATTAATGTATAACACATATTTCTAATCTTTTAAAGATATAAATACCCCGAATATATTTATACAAAAATAAATATTCCCGCTGATGTGCATTTATAAAAGTGGAAGATTTTTCGAATACGTCATGTATATACGTACTTAATAAGTATAATCTAGACATGCACCGTCAGACAACAGCAGAACACTCTTCAAAAATGATATCTTAATTAGATATCACAATTACGAGGGTCATTTAATAAATAAGGTGAATTTTGCAATATCACGTTTTTTACATTTCAGCCAGTAAAATCGCTTACCAAAATATTTCTCGATCCCAATGATACTTGCATCGGAAAATAAGGTCCAAATGTTGAAAAAATATATATACCACTAATATTTTTATGTATTCCTCCGAAAGGGATCTTAATAGCGGGACTGTATTTTGAACTCATCTACTAAAATGTCGCAGTCCAGCACGTTTACTAATACACCACGGTAACTCCCTCTCACATTATTGTACATCTATCTATTAATAATGGAGATTCACTTCCGGTTTTTGTCTGTAACAAAAACTACGTCACTGCTTACGTCACTATACCCGAAATCGTTATAACATAGAATAAATAAACTCAAAATTTGAGCATGCAACATTAGACAGTCCTCATTGTTTTTTTTTAAACAAGTTTTAATTGATACATCCCCAGTATCATATATTTATATATAGTTTGTTTTATTTTAATAGATATTCAAAGTTAATAGAACTTCAAATTGTTTTATTATTTCTTTTTTACTCCTTTATTTGATGATTTCATGATTTATGGTTCAAACTCTCCGACATTTAATTTTTAACTTCCACCTTCTCAAGCAATATCTTTCAAAAATTTATTTTTACATCGCCCGGTGGGTGTTTTTTTATTTTGTTAGTATATAGAATATTAGTACAGAAGAGGTAATTGTTTACAAATGATTATGATTATTATTTAATTTTAAAGATATAAGGGCTTGGAAAGAGACTGAATTCGGCATCTAATAATCCAACAAAGGTTGCCATGCCGGAAAACCAATCAACCAACCACCATTCTATTGATTGATTGCTGTTTTTGTTTTTACGGCACATCAACCCTTTTCGGGTCATTTAATGCCGAATCAAACATTTTGATATTCGGTTTTCTACAGTATCTGCTGGTCACCCACTGATTATTGAAAAGGTTAATCGCTGCTTAACTTCGGTGATCGAGTGGGAACCGGTGCTTTCAACGAGACTTGACCGTAAGCATCATTCTATTGAGGTTTAGCCTCAGATTATCTTACGCAATCTTCTTCCTGACATCTCATTGCAACATCCTCAATTTCCTGTTCATGCAAATATTTCCTTTTATCCACAGCATCCCGATACCCAATTAAGGATTTATGCTTAGGAGACATGATGAACATAAGGGAAACACCATATCATATCCATATTGAGATACAGATAGACACTTCTTATCGAAAGAGGGTCATTTGTCTATTAAGACAAATGACCCGCTTTTGATAAGAAGCATCTTTTCCCCCTTGAGGAAAAATATTTTGAAACCTTCCCCTCAGTCCGATAAATACCTAGATTTCCCGAAGATGCATTAAACCGGTTATGTTTATATAGAACAAACAAAACAAATCTTACCGATTTTTTATATAGATAAATATCAAGCGGTATTTGTTTCATATATATATATATATATATATATATATATATATATATATATATATATACCCGCACACCCGCCCGCGTAGGATGCGGCACAAGACCAATTTCTTAATGGGGATTTAACAGGTTTTAATTCAGTGTTTTCCTTCGCCTAGACTGGGTACCTAGCCAAGGTTAAAGACACCAGTCTGCCCTACTATTTACCCATAGCTGGAGGGAGAGTAGTTGAATGCATACCTTTCGAAATAGTATAAGCACTATGTGAAATGCAAACAGCTTCGTCCATGATTTGAACTCGGGTTGACGAATCCATTTCCTACGACGGTAACCATTACACCATGCACCTCCATGTGTAGTGGTAACTCTGTCAGATGGTCAAGAACCCACCGCAAAGAGATAAAATCCTGGGTATTACCCTAAACCGAATGTGCTGATGAGGCTTCTGTTCTGAAGATCTATGGAATGTGGAGACATTCTTTTGTTATTATTAGTCCCATATCCACTTTAGCCCTGAGTTGCTAAAGTGCTTTCTATGGGTTAAATATTTTTGTTAGCAAATTGTTAGTATTAGATAAAAATATAGAAACCATGTAACTGTGTACTAATTATTTGTCTTAAGAATACTTACTTCTGTGAGTATCACATCTGTATCTTGCTACTTGATTTGTCGATGCTTTCTGCGCACATGTTGTGTTTTACTTTGATTCGCAGAACGGGGATCTAGTCTACTTGGTCGGAGTGTCTTTGTAACGGGTGTTAAGGTTAGTGGAAATGAGCTGTCGTAGTTGTTGGCAACTATAAGAACGAGACACCGTTAACAATAAAAGCGGTTTTATTATCATACATAACGGAAAGGAATATGCTTTGCACACAAGATCGGAGAGAAAAGACATGGTGAGGAACTTGTCCGGCATTTTTGTGCTATGCTAATTATCATTGATTAATTCAGCAAAAGTGGACTGTAGCACCTCATTTATCGGATCCCTTTTTAAGACGACACAGTCCATTTTTTTCTGGTGGCAAAGATTTCTTAGTTTAGCAATTTGAAGTTTCACGCTTCTTATGATTGAACCTCCCCTCTGGGTCTTCCCGTCTGACTGTGATAACAACTCTGGGACCATTTTGATACAAGAAAAATGTAGCTCCAAACACCTCTGATTGGCCAGCTAATGAGAACCCAGCTTGCATTCAGAATTTAGATGATTAGCTTCGTATCATATTTAAAGTGTAAAGCTACAAAAATTCAATTTTGCCTTCATATCAAATTTATAAATTGTTTACAAAGAATTATTTCCCTCTAAACGTGTGTTTTTTTCTCTGATGTCAAGGTGACCGCAAGTCTTCTTATGTCTCTATGATTCTTCTTAATATTCTAGCTGATCTTAAAAATATTTTGGTCTGGATGGTCTCGATTCTTCTTCTAATCTCCGGTTCTGCCAATCTATTTTCAGGCCTTTGGAGATCATTCTAAAGACAACAACTATAATTATTATCACCGTCGTTGTCATGTTCCGCATTCTTTTCAGCTCTCAGGCAAGATCCAGGTATTTTTTTATCTTTTCGCTTTAAATTCTCTTTTCACTCTAGAGTCTGGCGAAATCTGCTAGTTGACAACATCTTATCTTTTTGTTAATTTAAACAATAACTGGTCTCTTGGTTGGAATTAGATTATTCGTTTTTATCTCAAAATAAAGGTCATATTCTGGTCTGTTCATATAGAATTAGTCAGCATTGTTAAACGTTGGTCTGTTTTCCAATTCTTAGTGGGATTAACACCGCGAATGAGTGGCCGGCATCTTGAGAGCAACGATCGGTAAATGTCTGCGCCCACTGGCTTATTACCGGCAACTGCTAAATTAACCTGATTTCCTTTCGCATGCCTTCTATTGGCGGGTTTCGAGTTTCGGGGGGGTGAAGTAGAGGTTATTAACTAAATAACGCTTGTATTCCTTCTCTGCCAGTTTGCTGCATTCGCTTATCATCTAATTGAAATCATATAAATGCACACAAATTGCTAATATTACATAAGAATATCAAAGATCCTATAAATGTGCAAATTATTTGTATAAGGTCGGAATACATGAAGCTATATAACTGTGTAAAAACATTATTGTTAAATGGAAATAGTTTTTCAAAACCTATACATTTATAAATGAATCACATTTGAGATATTAAAAACGCATAAGAGTTTGATATGTTGTTAAACAAATAGATTAAACAAAATATAAAGTGTCTTTTTTGTGGGATTTTTAGGGGTCAAGGGAGTTTATGGATTGGTTGTATATGTATTTACCTAATCCCTTCGCAGAATGCGACACAAGGTCAACTTTTAAGTGGAATTTTACTGATTTGAATTCGAAGTTTTCCTTCGCATAGATCGGTTGCTATACCAAGATTAAAGTGACCAGACTGCCCTATTATTTATCCATAGCTGGAAGGAGAATGATTGAATTCATGCCTTTCCCAAGAATATTAGAGCTATGGTAAATGCAAACTGCCTTTCTAGGATTTGAACTCAGTTCACCATGGCCATTTCTTACGACGATAATTATTAGATAACAAGCGCCTGGATTTATATAAAATAATTGATGAATTAGACTTGATAGGCTCATCTGTCAATTCTTGTTCTATTACAGGGGTTCTTGAATTTAAATCTACTTCCTGTTCATCTCCTTCTATGCTCTTTATAATTTATGCTATTTGTCACAAAACGTCAGTATATACATCAGTTTTGAGAATACAATGAGATAAAAAAAATGTTAAATTCTCTAAGAATATATTCATATAAAAAATCCTCTTTCCACTAAGGGAATACACCTGTATTTGTAAGAAAATGAGAGTGTGGAGATCAGTGTATGACGTCAGCAGTGGTTTAACTTGTGGCGCATGCGTGGAGAGAGTTCATTATATATATAATATATATATATATATATATATATATATATATATATATATATATATATATATAATTATACGGATAGATTTATATTTATATGTCAATTCTACCTTAGGAGGGACATCTGTGGTCGAGAATGTTTTTCAAACATTGAACTTCACTGTCACAGGAGGCGCTGTAACTTCAGGGGCACAAAAACTATATTATAGTCTTCCGAAGCTGAAATGTCAATAACATTAACTTTAGGCATGTACAGAAATACATGACGAAATTATTTTTCATATTTCTAGTCGATCACTAACTCCTACAACCAATGGGTAAACCCAACGATTTCAGCCTATCAGCAATGAAACCAACATATATATATATATATATAATGAACTCTCTCCACGCATGCGCCACGCGTCAAACCACTGCTGACTCTCTCTATCTCTTTCAGTCTCTCATATATATATATATATATATATATATATATATATATATATATATATATATATATATATATTATATATCGCTTTATCTTATCACAGATATATGATATCAAAACGAACATATGTCAAATAGTCTACTAATGTCTTGCCATCCAGGGTGAAGTTGTCTCCCTCTTGTAAAAAAAAACATGAACTCTGTTTTATTTGAGTTCTCATAAAGACCAATGCTTTCTGCTGCTTTTTCTCGGTTTTGCAGCAGTGTAAATTTCCTATATGTTTTAATACGAGAAAGGACTTTAGATGTTTAGTCGATATAATGGAATATACATTGTGGATAAAATATACCAAAATGCTGAGGTCAGGTTATTGACCAATACTTAATTAGCCTAGGATTAAATGTTTTCCCAGGGTCACTTGTTGATGGGTTTTAGTGTGTGGGTTTTAATAAAATCTGAATCGGTTAGCTTTTTTATTCTAACTATTTTTCATAATAATTTTTGAAAACGTGAGTATAAGTTTTAAGAGCAACCAAAATTTTTTAATTATTTGCATATGATTTCATTATTCATTATTCATTTCATTATTTGCATATGTACTATTCGCACATACACAAACGGACGCACATACACAAACGGACGCACATATATATATATATATATATATATATATATATATATAATATATATATATATATATATATATATATATATAAGCTTTTCGCCAACTCTAGAAAATTCCAGACTTGACTAAAAAGTATAACAAAAGAAAAAAGTACTGGAAGTCATATATACATAAAATTCATATGAATCTATTTGAAATAATTTGTAAAAAAATTCACAAATATATTTGAATTTCTAAAAGATTTTTCTTTTCAAAGAACACAAAACTAAATTACATATTTACATATATTTACATTTTCTAACATTTATATATTTTTTGATTTTTTTATTCACCCTAAAATTGATTTTTTTTAAATTCAAAATCTTTAAATTTCGTTGATATGTAATAAGGTGCGTGCTCGTTTCAAATGAAGGAGAGTATGTCTCGTGTTAAGATAACAACTTTACCAGAAATTATATTATGATATCACCTGTCAGTGTAGAAAAGTTTCATGCACCCTTACGAATATACATAGGATGATGATGATGCTGATGAGGGACCCAAGATCTAGCAACTTAGAGAACTAAGGACCCTCGCAAAGGGAAAGACAGTTACTTCAAATGAGGTTGGACAGAATCCTGCTCTCGAATGTTCCAAACTACTATAGTGACAGAATACCGTAGATCACACACACACACACACACACACGCGCGCGCGCGCGCGCCACGCACACGCACACGCACACACACACACACACGCACATATATATATATATATATGTGTGTGTGTGGAGAAAGGACTAACCTCATCACATTTCTCCCATATATATATATATATATATATATATATATAAAGTAAAGTAAATAAATTCTTCTATTTTACCGTTTTTATTTTAAATTCAAAATAGTTACAATGTAGCAATATTCACCGGAAGTTAACCAGACGAGATTATATATAATATATATATATATATATATATATATATATATATATATATATATATACAAACCATTCTCAACAGATATTACAAAGGTAAGAGACGGATTTTATCTTCTCTAATAACTTATAGAATAATTGTATTAACTTGATGCTTCAAAGGAGTCTAATAATAAATGAGAAAGACTTTCTATCAGGGACCCCACTCTCAAAAGGGGTTTTAATACTTTTGAGAGGGGTCCCTTGGAAAGGATTTTCCATTTATCCCCCTCATTTCATTCATTTTTATTTCATACATTCATTCATTTTTCCATTAATTTTAACTATATATATATATATATATATATATATATATATACATGTGTGTGTGTGTGTGTGTGTGTGTGTGTGTGTGTGTGTGTGTGTGTGTGTGTGTGTGTGTGTGTGTGTGATCCAAAATTACCGAGAGGAAATCTTTCTAACGGCATAGGTCTTTTTAAAAAACGTGTCGCAGTTTACAGGGCTAAATGTCTGTTAGAGTCACAGAGCAAATCTACCAGTAAAAAATATTAACATCTGATGATTCAGGGATGTTAGACACCTTGTCTAAGCTTCCTGAAATAGGCTATAACGTAAAAAGTCTCTGTTATATTTTTACTCATATATATATATATATATATATATATATATATATATATATATATATATATATATATATATATATATAAGGTGTGTCAAAATGTATCGAGATTTTTGTACTTTTTAACATACCTTGTATTCTGAAAAAAAACAAACCTTCCATTCATTGTTCATTTCTATATTGGTAAATACAGCTTCTAACTTGGCACTTTTATGACACACCTTGTATTCTGAAAAAAATTAACGTTCACTTTATTGTTCATTTATATCTTGGTAAATAGCTTCAATTTAGATACTTTTATGACACACCTTGTATATATATATATATAATATATATATATAAGAGAGGTATTAACATCGAGAATTAAATTTTCTTTACCAAGACCGAATTGGAAAATGAATGAATGATTGAAATATTCCTATCCTTGCAAATAGAACCTCTGATATTCATCAAACTTATTCCACAGAGTTCTCTATTAGGCGAATAATTCCTGAAATTCCTCTTTTGAAATGGATCGAAATTTGTTCATTTAATATTGTTACGATTTTATGGGCCATCCTTTAAACTTCAAGCAAGAGCGCTTGTCCAGCGGAAATCCTTGGTAAAGAATCCTTTGGTTGTTCCTTGGTGCTCCTCAGTATTGCAAGTCCTTCGTCAATGATTGCAAATGGACGTCTCTCAGTATCAGTGGTTAAGTAGTCAACCAGTCACGCATTAGGGCTGTTGATTGGCTGAGGTTTAAACCACGCGACCTCGCCTAGTCTATAAATGTAAGTGGTGTATTGTAGCACGGCTTATATACGCAAAATAATTTTAAAAATATCCACCAGGTTCTCAAATCTTACCATCGAAATTAATTTTAGAACCTCTTCTTGGAATGTTCTTACTTCCGAGAACCGGTTGTTAGTTTCAGCCAGGAATTGTCACCCTTTTTATGAATTGATCCCTTTTGGGTTATTTCTTATAAGTCTATTAAGATCAAAGGGGAACCACTCTTGACTGTTTCCCATTAAACTAACCCTAAAACCTAACCCTAACCCCGTCTTCTTTTTTCCTAGTAGATCAATAAATAGCTAAATAATCGATCAGTCCAGAGTAGTTCCACTTTGACAATGCTAGACTTATAGGAAATAACCCCCTTTGGTTTATAACATATTTGCTCAACACCTTCCCGTAGCCTAATTGGTAAAGTGCCGAACTGTGACATCGTAGTTAGCGAGTTCGTCCTCTAGTTGCCTTTTTACGTTCACTATCGGACTCTTATTTTTTGGAAATTATAAATCCCTCATTCCTAATGTGTTAATAAAACCACTGTTTTTCTAAAGGAAGGACTTTAACATTAAATAACCCACAAATGTTGATATGCAATTTAACAAATAAGCCAAGCCAAGTCTGTACCATGTGATAACCCAAAGATTAACTTTTGAGTGTATATCGGGCAATACATGGTTTTCTGTAGAGACCGTGGTATTTATCCAACCCGTTCGCCACAGGTAGGATGTGAAACAAGTTCGCAAATATGTGGAATCCAGCAAGGATCGAACTAGCTATTCTCTAGTAATCGATCAACGAGAATAGCTTGCAAACTATTACCTCATTATGACACGCCCTTTTTTTACCGAACCCGTTCGCCACGGTATTATGTAACACAAGATTGCAAGTATGGCTACCTTCTAAGGTTTAAACTTATTGTTCTATCATAATGGATCTGTGAGACTGGCTTGCTAACCATTATACTACGATGGGATGTCCGCGTTTTACACAATCCATTCATCACGGGTAGGATGACATAATGTCGCAAAATAGGGCATCCAACAAGGATCAATTCAGTAGCAATGGATTTGTGAGACTAATTTGCAAACTTAACACCACAACATACTGATCTTAATGAGAAGTATAGTTAGATGAATCCTACCAAAACTTATAAATTAAGGTCAAGTCTCGCTGAAAGCACTGTTCCCACTAAACCATCGAAGTTAAGCAGAGCCTGTTTAATACTTAATTGAGTGATTACTTTAGCAACATAATGTACCATAAGCTACCTGAGTCCCATTCTAATAAAAAAATTATGCGGCCTTAAATGACGCGAAAATGTTTGATATTCAGTACAAAACCCAACAAAACAATTCTCATAGATTTTAATTCATACGACAACGTTACAGTGTAATGTATTTTAATTTACTATTCTATTTACAATTCTATTACTATCTTCCTTTTTTTCTACAATGTTATGATTGGTGTATTCAACAAGTTTTGGAGCCCTGTCGGATGGGATTAAGAAACACCGATTCCATTTCTGCAGAGGGTAAGACACCCCCACCCAATGGGTCATCTGTTTACCGTGGGTGGTGACCCGAGATGCTTAAGGATGGAACTCTGGTGGCTGATCATTTCATGACATCCAACACTCCACTTTGGCCCTTATGTTGGACCGGCGGTTGGAGAGACCCCCTCCGATCAATCGGCTGGTCACTTCAAGCCCTAACACCTATATGATTATCTTAATCTTATTGCCCTTATGACAACCCCCAACCATTTGTATCATATATGTGCTAGAAGGCGGTGGCTGTGTCTCTTATTGTCCTTGGTATAATGTTAAACTATCTGATGGCCAAGTACCAGTTCTCGAGTATAACCCATTTGTGTATCAAATATGATTTAATTTGTGTATCAAATATGATCAAAGGTCAAAAGTCATCCTTTGAGTGAATATGTATTTTCATTTTTATTTTCCTCTTTCACGGGGGTCAATTAGACCTAACCCATGTGAATAGGCCATATACTAGATAATGAACTTGTTTGTTAATGTTTTGTATTTTGGTTACAATAGGAAGTCTATAAACGTTTCTGAATTGTTGGGAGCGGATTCTTTTTTTCATCATTCTGATTATATCCTTCGTTGCTTTTGTACTTGTTTACACCATTCATAGTTAGAATTATGGAACTAATAAACTTTTTATGCTGTTCCAAAATCGATAGCTTTGAGTCACGCGGCGTCTCTTTAATCGTTTCAATGATTAACTCAGCAAAACGACCAGATGGTCTCACCCAACACAAACGTCACAATCAATACATAATATTTACATCAGAAAATTAAAACCACCTTCTTCCAATCTTTGCTAATTTCACTAAGTATTCTTAGTGTTGTGACACAACATTAAAATCCTGAATGGTGAACAATAATGTTTTTGCTTTTTCTACAGGGATATATAGTAACAATAGGAATCAAATGCACAGTTCTTATAAGCAGTAACGGCTAATCTGTTGTTAGCAAGACTAATTACGAATAGTTCCCAGTGAGGAACGTATTCTTTAAGAATGGTTTATGAGATTAGTACACAATCTGTCAATTTACGCTGTGTTTATTTAGGATATGTACGTTATTTACTATGAAAATAAATTGATTGATTGGTTGGCTGGTTGGGTGGTTGGATTTTACGGCATGGCAACTCATTGGGTCATTTTATGCCGAAGACGTTTATGTTGTATTCCTTTTTAATGGGTAATTAATTTGTTTTAAACATAAAGAGAAAATATGTTTAAAACAAATTAAGTACCATCGAAGTTAAGCAGAGCCTGTTCAATACCTATTTGAGTGGTTACTTTAGCAACATAATGTACCGTAAGCTACCTGAGTCCCCATTCTAATAAAAAATTATACGGCCTTAAATGCCCCGAAAACGGTTGATATTCAGTACAAAACCCAACAAAACAATTCTCATAGATCTTAATTCATACGACAACACATAGATAGGACCTTAACAGGTACTACCACTCCGGGTCAGAGTGAACCTGGAACCAATGGTGATAAAGGAGTTTTCTACGTTTCCCAGTGCTCCAGAACTATAACTTTACCATCTGATAGAGTTTAACGTCATACACAAACAATAGACCTTTCAATTGCCGCCTTGTAGCACATGTATGATAAAAAGGGTTGGGGTTTGCCATAGAAAATAAATTGATTTTCCATATATAGTCAGTATTTAGCTATTTAAGCCTTTCAAGGAGTCCACCTTCTTTTAGGGAAATTATTCTCCCTTTCAAAATGTAGCTTTATGAACGATTAGTAATACAACGTCCAAACTTATCTAGATTTTACTAATACAACAAAGTAAGACAAGGAAAACTTACGATATACGATGTTTTTTATCAGATGAGCAACTGAATATATATATATATATATATATATATATATATATATATATAAAATATATATAAAATTATCGGCAAAAAGCCATTCTAAACAAACCTTGTTTACAACTTATCATATATATATATATATATATATATATATATATATATATATATATATATATATATATAAATCAGGGCT
>CM042137.1:19609524-19639524 GCA_023376005.1 Doryteuthis pealeii
AATTAAAAAACTCATATACATTCCGTTTCACATTATTAACGAGTTGGCATTTTTTCAAATTTTCCAAAAAATATCTGTCAAAATTAAACGTTTTGATAAATTGACCCACTAATAAATTGAGTAAATTAGGTAAATGATCGTAACTTCTATTCCCTTCGGTAGAAACTTAAAATTTTTACGAACTAGGTATATATATATATATATATATATATATATATATATATATATAGGTGTTCGGGATAAATTTGACATACTTATATTTGGTTATTTTTCTCGGTAGGTTCGAGGTATTGGCGCACACTACGCATCATTTAAAAGCTTGGGGCCCTCTTCATTCATATACGTGATAAGATAGAATGGATGACTGAAACCCACAATCATGGAAGAGAATAAATTGTATCATGATGATCTGTGCCGGACATCAAAATAAGAAGATTATGGTTGCTGCCTAATGTTCCTTGAACACTGTAAAACAGTCAAGCATTAAACTGGAGAATTGCAATGAAGACTACAAGGCTGTGGCTAGGGAAAGAACATACAGATGATCTGATTGCGTTCATACAGCAGAATTCCTCGAAAATCCGCAGAAAAAAGTGTTGGAGGAACCTGGCATTGGAATTCATGTGGATTGAATGATTTAGCCTCTACCATGCAGCTTGCACCCCGTGAAAACCTTCGCTACTACTCATACAAGCGTCGCAGAGGTCAACTGCTCCAAGAAAAGGCCCGTGAAAATCGTCTGACAAAGGCGAAGAAACTGCTGAGCAAAGTGAAACATCCTGCTGGACCACAAATTATCTGGTTCTTTTCCGATGAGAAAAAACATTGCCAAGATCAAAAGCGCAACACGAAGAATAACAGATGGCTTGCAAAGGGAACTCCTCGTGTCATGCAGACTTTATTTCCCCAAATTGTGATGGTTTTCGAATGTGTGTCCTCTTAGGGTGATCTGATGCCTCCGCATTTTTTCAGAGAGGGTATCAGTTTGAATACAGCTGCCTACGTGGAGTTACTAAACACTGTAGTCAAGCGCTGGATAGCAAGGGTAGCCAATGGTAGGTCATATGTATGGCAGCAGAATTTGGCCCCCTGCCACACCTCTGGGAAAAGTCAGAAATGGTTGTCGGCGAATTTTTACAGTTCCAGTGTTTGGCCTTCGAACTCACCAGATCTTAACCTTATGGATTATTATGTATGGGGCGTAGTTGAGAAAGACACCAATTGCCGTGCCAGTACTACAAAAGCCCAGTTAATTGACAGAATTAAGGTAGTTTTTGAGACCCTTCCCGGGGAAACTATAACATAAGCATGCATCAGGTCCCAGAGCATAATTAAGACTGTGGTCGACGCTAATGGCGATTATTTTGAGAGAAACTTGTTGACGGTAGTGTAATGTCCGTGACTGTTGAATTTCTTTACAATCCATTAAATTTTGTAGTTACCAAGCACTTTTTCTTTTTCCTCATGACACTGTCAAATTTATCCCGAACACCCTGTATATTGTCGCCATTGTTTGATAATATCGTTAAATTTCAACGAAAATGGGATAGGATGGAAAAATGTCACTTAGTTAAAAATTTAAACGCACTGTATGTACATTTAAAATACATTGATATATTTTAATATCTTCTGGAATCCAAAAGAACTCCATTGGTTTCTCAATTAGTTGATGCCATACTGAGCTATATATATATATATATATATAGATATATAGAGAAGAGAGAGAGAGAGAGAGAGAGAGAGAGAGAGAGAGAGAGAGAGAGCATGCTTATGTAAATGCGTATATCATGAAAGTAACACTTACACAAGCGGTGCATGTCATAATTGAAGAAATTCAAAATATAATTTCTTCATTTAGATTTAATTTTGTAAGGTAAGTATTTTTAACTTATAAAATTGCAGGTTGATATGTTCTTAATAAAATGTACATTATATATGGATGCTTAAATGTACATATTCACTGATTAAATGAAATATTTTTTCCTCGCAACTGTATACATGCACATTTATGCTTTTCGTCATCTCACTTGTTCGCTCAAATATATATATATATATATATATATATATATATATATATATTGAAATGGGTACAATAGATAACCTACTCGAGTTTACCATAAGGATCTTCAGGGTTAAATCCACTGAATTAATCGATACACCGATTAATAGCAGTCGATCTCACGTGTGTGTTCATTGCATTGAACATTGCATCGATGCAATTAACACACACGTGAGATCGTCTGCTATTAATCGGTGTCTCGATTAATTCAGTGGATTTAGCCCTGAAGATCCTGATGGTAAAACTCGAGTAGGTTATCTCTTGTACCCATTTCATAATAAATTTGCTCTACTTAGTATTGAGCACTTTGTATTTGTTATATCGCTGACTTACCCCCTTGAATTCCACACTTACTAACTATCGTGACCAAATTCACCGGTAAGTCAACTTCTCCATATATATATATATATATATATATATATATATATATATATATATCGGGAAGTATAACCGTGTGTGTGTAACATGGAGAAAAATGAAAAGCGAGAGAAAGGAGAGAGATTGAGGAGAGGGGATAATTAAAGAAATTCATACACGGAGAGTGAATTCATGCTTAAAATGTTGTCTGTCGTGGGATTATCTTAGCTTCTGAAATAAAACTTCAATTTTTAGATTTACTATTTTTTATCATATTTTACGCCTAACGTTCTGTACAATGATGTAATTTCAGAAAAACGTGATTATTAAATTTTGATTTTTCGTTAGACGAATTCACTTCAAGTATAAACGTATCCATATTATCCTTATTAACATGCACATATGTGTGTGCTGTTATATGCTTTCGTGTTGTATATGTATTGGCTTAATGTCATATTAGAAAAAAACAGGAACATTTTCTAAATAAATACTCTAAATAATTACGGTAAAATTTGTAGCTGATTACAAAATAAAAGAAGATATCTGCGCATATATATATATATATATATATATATATATATATATATATATATATATATATATATATCTGCGTAAAAATGTTTTCCAGAAACTATCATGTTTAATTTAATATGCCTACAGCTATTTACTCGTATGTATATAACAACACACGCACGCACACACACACACACACACACATATATATATATATATTATCATAAATGTACACGGTAATAACCTACTCGAGTTTCACCATAAGGATATTCAGGGTTAAATCACTGGATTAATCAAGATATTGATTAATTGCAGTCGATTTCACGTGTGTGTGTGTGTTGTTTTTTTTTTCACGATAAACGGTTGATTATAGGTCCGCGATCGGAGAACGTTAGTTTGAAATTCAAAAATTTGAAAAGGTTGGAAGTTGCATTTTTTTCAAAGGACCAAATATAAAAATTGTTAGAAATCCGCTTTGTGTTATTGTTTTTAAGGTTTACGACAATGATGAGGATTGTCTATATTATTATTAAGTCTGTAGTGATTACACCTGGTTTTAATAATGTATGTCTAAAGTTATTTATTTTGATTAAAGCCAATATATTGTGTATATATGTATACACATAGGGTATATTTTTTCATTTCAATGGTCTTATTACTATTTAAAAGTATAGTCATAACAACACGCACGTGTTATATATATATATATATATATATATATATATATATATATATATAATATATAAGTGCGTATTGTAATGATTATCGTCACTTGAAATCAATTCGGCGGCCTGTTCAAATCATGGACAAGGCTATATGCCTTTCATATAGTACTAATAACCTTGTGAATATTAAGAATCCAACTATTCTTCTTCGAGTTACGGGTAAATAGTAGGGCAAACTGGGCTCTTCAACCATCGAGATGGCAATCGATCAAGGAAAAGTTATTCTGAATTCAAACCTGTTAAAGTTCACTTAAGAAATCGACCTAGTATTAAATCTTGTTCGTGCAGAGGGGTTGCTAAATATAAATACACGTGTGTGTATGTGTGCGTATATATATGTGTGAGTGTGAGCGAATGAGCGCACGTGCATACATAGGTATAACTGTAACTTTTTGTTTGGAGCAAAGAGTGGATGGTGGATAGCCATGTAAAATATTCATACACACACACTCACTTATACACACGCACACGCACACATTTATACACACATAAACACACACACATACACACACACACACACACACACACACTCATATATATATATATATTATATATATAATGTAATTTCCTATTTTGACAATACTCAATGTCCGTGATAGACCATACATATCAAAGCTAGGATAGATTCAACATTGCTTGAAGACTAACAGTTTCTCTCCTATGCAATCAGAAGACCAAATACTCTTAATTCAGTTTCTTAATCCTTTAAAATAATTAGATCAAAATTATTTCTTAAAAATGCGTACTCTTGTATGTGTTCTGCGGAAACGGTCAGTAGCCTGATTTATATATATATATATATATATATATATATATATATATATATATATTGTAGATAATATGGGTGCTATATTTCTAAGGAAACTGTGTTCAATATATTGATAGGGTGTTTATATTTGAGTTAAGGTAGTGTGAACATGGAGTCAACACCTGGTTGCATTGGTGAGGAACTATCAGTAACCAGACGTTAACTATATGTCGACGCTACCTTAACGAATATATATATATATGTCTGTGTGAGTTTGTGTGTGTGTATGTGTGTGTTTGTATTGTGTGTGTGTGTGTAATCTTGCCTTTTCTTCTGTTTTATTTGTTTATATACCAAAGTCTCATATTGATGGCAGTGAAAGGTTTCACATGTTGTACTATCTCTCTCTCTCTCTCTCTCTCTCTCTCTCTCTCTCTCTCTCTCTCTCTCTCTCTCTCTCTCTGTGTGTGTGTGTGTGTGTGTGTGTGTTGGATTAACCCACTTATAGAAATATACCCACTTACTCGCACACATTCAGACACAGACGCACACACATACATACATATATGTGTATGTATGTTGTAATATTTAAATGTAGGACACACACACACACACACACATTATATATATATATATATATATATATATATATATATATATATATATGTTCATTGTCATATACAGCGAGTCAGTGAAATTTAAATCATACAAAGATATATATATATGTATATTATATGTGTATAGGTATGTGTACCTTACATATTTAAATGTATTAGTACGTACACAAATACACACTTTATATATATATATATATATATATATATATATATATATATATATATATTATATATTAGAGAGAAAAATAGAGATGCGCAGAAAGTTGGATTAAGTTTGCAAATTTTATTATTCTTCCCCAACTTTTTGTGTTGATATTTGAATGTTGGGCTGAATATAACTTTGTCCAGCCAAATCATGCGGTGGTTTATTCATTAAGCCCTGTCGTGTGTCTCCATAAATTATACACTGTGTTTTCTTTAGCTTATGTGCTTTTGCCCTTTTCATGCTGGCTATATAAAATGGCCATCAAATGCCACTAAATCTGAAGTCCATCGATGGAACGCATGATCGTCGTAGTTGAAACAAAGAAGTTTCACTGCAAACCATTTCGATGACTCGCTGAACAATGGCAATGATTTACCGCTTATACTGATCACAAGACGGACTGAAACGAGAAATAATTTTGCACTTTTACGATTTATAATTATTATTATTATTATTATTGAGTTTTCACATCAGAATTAGCTGATGGTCTTTCACTGGAGTCTGAGTGACAGCAAGTCTCCTCAGGTCTCCAGGACTCTTCTGAGTATTCTGGCAGATTGCAACAGTGCAGTGTTCTGAATGGTTTTCCATCCTCTGATATCCAAACTTTCCAAACCCTTTTTGAGTTTCCACATCAGTATTAGCTGATGGTCTTTCACTGGAGTCTGAGTGACAGCAAGTCTCCTCAGGTCTCCAGGACTATTCTGAGTATTCTGGCAGATTGCAGCAGTGCAGTGTTCTGAATGGTTCAATACTTCCTCTGATATCCAAACTTTCCAAACCCTTTTTGAGTTTCCACATCAGTATTAGCTGATGGTGTCTCGCTGTAGTCTGAGTGACAGCAAGTCTCCTCAGGTCTCCAGGACTCTTCTGAGTATTCTCGCAGATTGCAGCAGTGCACTGTTCTGAATGATTTCAATCCTTTCTCTGATTTCCAAACTTTCCAAACCCTTTTCCAATCCTTTTGGGGCCGTTCCATGCGCACCAACTACAATTGGTATCACTTTCACTTTCATATTCCACAACTTTTTCAGTTCTCTGGCAAGGTCCAGATATTTGTCCATTTTTTCATTTTCCTTTAGCTTCACCCTGTGATCTGCTGGCACTGCATAATCCACCAGTTGACAAGTTCTTTCTTTTTTGTTTATCAACACTAGGTCTGGTCTTCTTGCTGGGATAAGGTGATCCGTTTTTATTTCAAAGTCCCAGAGAATTATTATTATTATTATTATTATTATTATTATTATTATTATTGTTGTTGTTGTTGGGTTTTTTTGTTGTGTTTGTTAGTTTTTCGCTCTATTAGAGATTTTCACACGCGCCTTAGGTTCTGGTTTACTGTAGTTTGAGTAACACCAAGTCTCCTCGGGTCTCCTCGAATCTTCTTAGTATTCTATCCGATTTTAACCATGCTGTAGTTTGGATGGTTTCGATTCTTTCACTCATTTCCACTTCACCCAAGGGCAGCAATTACAATAGGTACGACTTTTACCTCAATGTTTCACAGCTTTCTCAGTCCTCTAGCAGGGTCGAAGTATTTTTCTATATTTTCGTTTTCTTTCACTTCCACGCGGTGATACGCCGGAACAGCAAAATCCATGAGATGACAAGTTTTTTTTCTTCCTTTAACTTCCGTTAATTAACATTTGATCTGGTCTCCAAGTGGAGATTAGGTAATCCGTCTGTATCTCAAAGTCCCAGGGAATATTATGCGTCTCATTCTCCAGGACAGATTTCGGTTTGTGCATATACCATATAGTTGCATGGTGAAAATTATTATCATTTCACTTCTGCGAGTTTTTCACACAAGCGTAAGTTGATGATCTTTCACTGAAGTCTGATGAACAACTCCCCTCAGGCCTCCAGAACTCTTCTGAGTATTCTAGCTGATCTAAACAATGATGTTGTCTGGATGGTCTTAATTCTTCTATGATTTTCAAGTCCTCTAGTCTGTTTTCTAAACTGTTTTGGGTCATTCCAAGTGTACTAACTACAATTGGTATCACTTCCACCCTCACATCCCACAGTCTTTTTCAATTCGGTAGCAAGGTCCAGGTATTTGTCTATCTTTTCGTTTTCTCTTATCATCACCCTATGATTTGGTGGGCCCACAAAATGTACCAGTTGACAAGTTCTTTTTTATCTTGTAGATCAATACAAGGTCTGGTCCTATGGCTGGGATAAGGTGATCCGTCTTTATCTCAAAGTCCCAGAGAATTTTATGCGTTCCTTTCTCAATAACAGATTAGGATTTACCCTTTTGTTGAATGTTCAAAATTTAGTTATATTATTATTATTATTATTATTATTATTATTATTATTATTATTTTTATTTTTATTTTTTTTATTTATTTATTTTGCAGGAATCTGCGTGTTCCCACAAAATGTCTACTATTTATCGTCATCTTAAATCTACATTGTGTATTCACCCAACCCTTCACCACAGGCTTGGTGCAACACAATGCGACCGTAAATAGTGGTTATCGTCATTGGATTGGTTGATTAGTTTGGTTATTTTGTTTTATGGCATATCAATCCTTTTCTGGTCATTTAATGCTGAATCAAGTTATTTTAATATTCAGTTTCTTACAGTGCCTGGTGTTGCTTAGAAATTCAAACCATGGACGAGAATGTTTGCTAATGCCCTTGGGAAATGTACGCAACCAAATATTTTCCTAGTCTCTTGTCCAGGTTCTTTGAAATTGTTCCACGGATCCCAGCTATAATTGTTATTACAAACACTTTCTTGTTCGGTTAACTTCCCCAGCTCTCTAGCAAGGTTTAGGCATTTATTGTTTGCCTTTTTTAAATTTTACTCTCTGATCTGTTGGAACAACAAAGTGCACTGTGTGAGAATTTTTTTTTTTTACAGTTAATTAAAATTCTGACCTGGATTGGGTGATTTGTTTGTCTCTCTGAATCACCAAGACTTTAATGTGCCTGACAGATTTTGTTATACGCAAAAATCATCTTGTCTGCATGGTCAAAGCTTTCTTTTTTTTACACAGTTATTAGTGGATCACTTTTTCCAACAAGTCGTACCGTCTCTTGTATGCCTTCTTTGTTGATTGTTGCATTCGCTTATTATTAATTAACTATTTCATATGTCTCTCAACATGGTCAACCCTTTCAATTCTCCTGCATCTTATCTATTCAATTACCGGATATTGGAAACTTTTTTTTCAAGGTGATTTCGATTTATGCTATTTGGTTCGTGAGTTATTTGTTACTTTTGCTTACTTTATTTTTCAGGAATTAAAACTAACGGACCAAATGTTTTCTAAGGGGGATGAGTCGATATTTGTTTTCCTAGGGGAAGTATCCATGAGTAAATAAATAAAATAAAGTGTCGATGAAGCTGTGAGTGAGGCGAACCATACAAGCATTGGATCTGGAATGATACAGCGCATGCGTCACTGAGCCAGACCGAGGATGGCAACATGCGTAAAATTCTCATTTTCTTTTGAGGCCGGGGATTGACAAAACAAATAAAAGAGGTAAGTTTTTATCCGGAAGGCATATTGCTTCAGCGCCCGCGTAGGTCAGATCGGATCGGTGCGCTGCGGTGCGCGATAAAACCAGATTCCTTTGCAAGTGTTGTTCTGGTGTCTACTAAAAAGGGTTCCTTGTGTGTTTCCTTGTGTGTTTCAATAGATATTTGTTAATTTTACGGAGAAATTATCTGGTTGTTTGAGTAGCCAACACCCGGTAACTATTTCCGACCAACAGCTGACCAACCCAATGACGAAGATGCATCCATTCTAAATTCAGTAAATCTTAAAAATACAACGTGGTTACGGAATCATTGACGAAACAACAAACCGTAGATACATGTGGTAGTCACAGACCTACATTAAGTAACTTCAAGTAGAGTGACTAGCATAGTACTACATTTGGCGCCGTAACCTCCGTATCCGAACCTGAAAGATATCCATGGCGCATCTACACCACCTCATTGACACTTTCCTACTACACACCTTATTCTATCGACCGTCCATTATAGTTTGTAGTTATATCTTCCCATTGTTCTTGTTCTATATTGTTCTTCTTTCATCCCTTTCTCGGATCCAGTCAGCGCCCTTTTTAAATCTTTATCTGTACTCCAAATCTTTTTTCTACAGATTTCCAAACTCTTTGGACGAGTAAGAGGCAACCCAAGGTCAACTTCTTAAACGGCATTTAACAGGTTTTAATCCAGAGTTTTCCTTCTCCTAGACTAGTTGCCTCACCAACGTTAAAAAAGCACAGTTTGCTAAATTATTTACCCATAGCTTGTGGGGGAATAATTAGATAAAGACATTTCCCACATCCTCGTCCAAGATTTTAATTCGGGTCACCGAATCCTTTTCCTACGACAATAAGCATTACACTCCACGCATTCACGAAGTTTTATCTACCATTAAACAAAATAACAAAACCAAACCAAGGACTATGAACAATTTCTGAAGCCCTCACAGCGTAACCCTGACCGTAAGTCGTCAGCATAATTTTGGTGTGCTTATTGTCAGGTACGCCCATAGGAACGCAGCTTATGATTATTATTATTATCATCATTTTGCTGGGGTCCAAGTGCAAGTACAACCTGGGACCAGAATTAGCAGAGTATTATTGCTATGTCATCTGTGAATGTGGTTTGACAAAAGTATCATCATCAGGTAGTAGTGTAACTTTCATAAATAGTAATTAATCTTAAGACAATGCCATTCATTGCAAGTGATTCTTTAAATTTATTCTCCATCGTCGTTTCCATAGAAATTCTTAACTGTTTTAAAACTTTCCTTTATCAAAATGTTTTTCTTTTCTGGTATCTTTGTATTCTTTGGGCTTTTACTTCAAAACTCTGTTTGATAAATTCCTTGACTTTCAGATTTATACTACTGCTTGTATTGTTGAAATTATCTGAAAGTATGTTGGATTCTTATCTTCGAAATTACTAGTAATTAAACCAAGAATTTTAAAAGGGTAATAAACTGTAGTAAAGTGCACAGAGAACAAAGAGTCGTCAGCTTTTAAAGAAAGTAAAACAGCAACGGTGTGTTACTATAAAAAATTATTGTGCAAAGAGATGCAATAATTGTTAATATGTCCACTGCTAAATGGTAGACAGGTTTGCAGATAATATGCCCTGCGGACTTATCTTGTTGATTGATTTTCCTGTTAATTCGTCCGCATGTGGATTCGTTCAAATTGTAGTATCAGGTTATTTCTAGGTTGTAGGCTCTGTACCTGTCTTCGAAACAGGGTGACAACGTGGAAATGGGATGTAATACTTGAGACACTATCTTGAGCTGTAATATTTCTCAATGGTAGTATATTATGGCTATACCATAGTCAGGGTATGATTTATACATGTGCTCTTATTACAAATGTAACCTAACCAATTAAAAAACAACTTTTGATTTAAAATGTATAAGACATATCAATTTACCAACCCCTCCACACGAGCAGGATGTGACACACGGTCAATTTCTTAAGTGGAGGTCAACAGGTTTGAATTTAGAGTTTTCCTTCTCTTAGACTGGTTACCTAGCCATGGTTAAAGAACCCAGTCTGTCCTGCTATTTACCCATAGCTGGAGGGAGAGTAGGATTCATACCTTTCCCAAGGGTATTAGCGCTAAGTGAAATGCAATTACCACGTCCAGGATTTGAACTCGGGGCGACGAGTTCATTCCCCATGACTTTAACCATTACACCACGCGCTTCCTAATTTATAAGATATAACTAAGTATACAAATAGCAGTGGCGAGAATGAGTCTAACTGAAAGATGCCTGTAATTTGCTTCTTTAGATTTCCACCTCTGCTAGGGTTTGTCCTCCTCTTGCTTATTCCTCTTTCAAGTTATCAATGGCTTTCGCAATGAAGTTTTTAGTCGTTGCCGGATGTTTCTGTTATCCAAGTTTGTGGTAGCATATCATTGGTGTTTTGGTAGTCATTCCATTCTGTTGCTAAAGTCCATCTACCCCTTGTGATTTTAATCAGGTTTTGTAGGTTGGACTATTCATTATTTTTCAATTTCAGTTTAGGTGGATCAATAAGTTTAACCACTTTTGGATGTAACAATTCGATAGAATAAAGAATAATATTTACCTGAATTCCTGTATTTCTTATCGCCTCCTGCAAATACATTATTAATTTTTGGGTAACAATAGCAATTCAGAATTACAGAATGATAAAGTTTATGCTCAAAGGCAAAGAATTAATAGTTATTTCTGAGACTTATTTTCTTTCTACTTTTAAGGACAAAAGCAAGTCACATGAGTTTATCTAACTCGTCTTCCAAGTCGGTAGTTTACATTAAAAATTAAAACAGGCAAAAAGTTGTTTTTTTATCTTAATTACTGTTTTTTCTTATCGGCTCCTCCAAATACATTCTTTCTTTTGGGATTATTGTATCACTCCTCACGACTTTTTCACACCAAAGAAGTAGTCATTAATTAGACATTACTGTAACAACAAGACTCCTCAAGTCTTCAGGACTCTTGTGCATATTCTAGCCGATCTCAACACTGCTCCGGACTGGATGGTCTCCATTTGCATTCCCTCCAGTTTGAATTTCCAAATACTTGGGGACTGTTTCAAGGGGAACTACAGCTGTTACAGCCTTTACCTTAATATTTCACACTTTTGTCAGTTCTCTGGCAAAGTCCAAATATATTATTATTATTATTATTATTATTATTATTATTATTATTATTATTATTATTATTCAAGGATTTTACACCTGTCGTAGCCGGTGGTTCCCTGGTGGCTGAGTGACACCAAGTCTCCTCAGATATCCAGGACTCTTCTCAGTAATCTAGCCGATCCTTACAGTGCTGTAGTTTGGATGATCTCGATTCTTCCTCTGATTTCCAATTCACCCAAATTCTTTTCTAGGGCTTTGGGGACCGTTCCAAGGGCACCAAATACAATTGAGATGACCTTCACCTACATGTTCCACAGTTTCCCCAGTTCTCTAGCAAGTATGTGTCTATCTTTTCACTCTCTTTCATTTTCACTTAGTGGTCGGCCGGGACGGCAAAATCTATGAGAATACAGGTTCTCTTCTTCTTGTCAATCAATACTAGGTCCAGAATTAATTAATCCGTTTCTACCTATTATAATCTCCTTGATCTAGCTCTAATAAAAAAAAAAGGATAGATTCCTGCCTTTCTGATACCGACAATATTCTACTCAACCGACTTCTTCTTCTTCTTCTTCTTCTTCTTCTTCTTATTATTATTATTATTATTATTATTATTATTATTATTATTATTATTATTATATAACTTACAAGTTTTTCTAACTATGAACTAAACGATCTCAATTCTTCCTCTTTTTTTCAGGTTCTTGGGCTCTAACTACGAATTATCTCACCGTCACATTCATGTTCCACAACTTTTTTCCCTTTTCTAGAGAGGTCCAAAAAGTTGTCTGTTTTTGTGTTTGTTTTTTTTTTTTGTTTTTTTTTTTTTTGTTTTTGTTTGTTTTTTTTTGTTTGTTTTTTTTTTTGTTTTTTTGTTTGTTTTTTTTTTTTGGGGGGGGAAATGCACTATATGACAAATTCTTTTCTTCTTGTTAATTAACACTCGGTCTGGTCTGGATTTGGTGATCCATTTTTATCAGAGAATTATATGTCTTTCAATTTCTTGGAAATATTCCAGCTTGTACATGTACCATGTACAGGAAACATGTAACATGTAACATGTTATGTCTATAATGTAATATATACCATGTTAATATAGTCAAACTTTAGTCTCTTGAAGAAATCTTAATGCATCACTTTCTTCAGAATGGTATTTAATGAAAATTAGGAAATTGATGCTGGCATATTTTCAAATTTATATATTTTCTACGAAAGTAATCCAAAAAGTAAGGTCTTCAAAGTGCTGGGAACAAAGGGAAACTGTTCTTGCGGCTATAAGCAACCCAATTGCATTTGTTTCACATCCGCCTACTCCTGCACGTTCCTCGCTGCTACTCTCAGTCTTGACTTGTCAGTCGTTTCTGATAGAGCTCTCGATTGACGCTACTTTACTGTGCAGTTTCCGCAGTTATTCAGTTTGTGAATGGAATTAAACCGATTGTATGGCGAGTCGGGCTGAGATGTCAAGAATATCTGTAATTGGCTTAAATAGTTTGCAACGCCGACGATATTCAGCGCTTCCTCAACGACATGGCTGGTATGACATGGATATACAAAAGCTGTTACAGAACCTATAAAAATGCATTGAATGAAACGGTAATTATGTAGAAAAATTGATACCAGTTAGCCCTTTAAAATGACGTAAACATTATTATTAAGCAATAAACGTTTCTATGATTTCTAAATATTTTGGAGACCGTACCTTTGGGATGTGTGCTATTTCCTCGGAATATCTACCGATTCAATTCCAAGATGTTGTTGGTATTTTAATGCGTTTGCTCAAAAATTGGTAAAGTTTTATAGAAAAATATGTTGTACAATTATTATTTATGTTAATTAACAATTTTCTCCATTTGCGCCGAGTTTCGGTATAAAAATCGACCTACCCTATTCTTCAACGACATGGCTGGTATGACAAGGGCAGACAAAAGCTGTTTCAGCACCTATGAAAGGGTAATTATGTAGAAATATAGGTAACAGTTTGCCCTTTAAAATGACATAAACATTATTATTAAGCAATAAACGTTTCTACGATTTCTAAATATTTTGGTGACCGTACCTTTGGGATTACTACCGTATGTGCTATTTCCTCGGCATATCTACCGATTCAATTCTTAGATTGTGCATTATAATAGAAAATCGACATCATTAAACTCCTGTCTACGAGAAGAGGATAAATATTAAATATAAAATTAATCTCGGAAGATAATTACTTGTAGATAATTAGTTTTCAGTTAAGAAAAGAAAACGTCAATAATTTTGCTGTCAAGCATGAGTAAACGTAACAGAAAAAGAGCGCTCTTCTAAGAGAAAAATAATATGCAAGATAAAATACGGCAAAAATGTAATCAATTTGTTGTTGTTGTTGTTAATAATAATAATAATAATAATAATATAATAATAATAAGGCTGTCAAAACTTGAATGGATTGATAATAATAATAATAATAATAATAATAATAATAATAATAATAATAATAATAATAAGTTCTAGAAAAGAATTTGGCTGAATTGGAAATCAGGGGAAGAATCGAGACCCTCCAAACAACAGCACTGTTTGGATTGGCTATAATACTCTGAAGAGTCCTGGAGACCCGAGAGGCTAGCTGTCACTCAGCTTTAAGTGAACCACCGGCTACGACTGGTGTGAAAACCTCATAATAAATAATAATAATTATAATAATAATCCACAAAAGAATGGCCCAACAACGGAACAGATGTCTACAGGAAACAGGAAGTACATCTCTAGCAACTATAGACCAATAACTTGTCTACCCATGATGTGGAAAATATTGTAATAAAAGAAGAAATATACTTTTCACTTAATTGGCGTAAGCTTTTTCCCAGAAGAACGGGAGGGATGCCGCAAGGGAAAAAGAGGAACATATGATTTACTGTATATAGATCAGCACATCCTTAAAGAAGCTACAAATAGGTTGGAAAATATTGCAATGGCAAGGATCGACTACGAAAAAGGCCTATGATATGGTCCCACATACCTCTATTTGAGAATGTCTAAGAATGTACAAAATATCCAACATTATAAATTTAATCAAAAAAGCCATGGAAAACTGGCGAGTCCAATTAAAACCCGGAGGGAAATCCCTGGCAGAATTAAAATTCCAAAGAGGTATTTTCCAAGGAGACTCGTTATCACCACTACTATTTATTAAAGAAATGATGCCACTCAATCATATACTTAAAAATGTACAGGGGGATACAAAGTCACAAAGTCACAAGAAAAGATAAACCACATTATGTACATGGATGACATAATAAAATTTGCAAAAAATGAAAAAAGAATTAGAATCCTAGTACAGACCATTAGAATATATAGCCAAGATATAAGGATGGAATTCGGAATCGAAAAATGTGTTATGTTAGTAAGAAAACCGGGTGAAAGAAAATTAATCGACGGAATACAACTGCCAGATCAGGACACTATAAAATCACTTGATGAAAATGAAAGCTACAAATACGTAGGGATTTTAGAAGCAGACAATATCAAGCAAGCAGAAATGAAAGGAAAGGTAAAAAAAGAATACCTTAGGAGAAGAAGAAAACTCCTAGAAACCAAACTCAACAGCAGAAATCTTATTAAAGGAATAAATACCTGGGCTGTCCAGGGGAAGAGGTCTTGCCAAAATAGAGGACTGCGTAGAGGCCACAATCCAACAACTTGAAGAATACACAAAAAGAGCAAAGACAGATTACTTATGGCAGCCAACAATAGCAGGTGTAATATATGGACAAACAGAAAACAACAAAAATTAGAAAATAAAAATGGGAAGAAAAACAATTATATAGACACTTCCAACGACACATCGGAGAGGTTGGACATGAAAAGACTTGGCATGGTTAAGAAAAGGAAACCTCAAAAAAGAAACTGAATCACTAATAATTGCTGCAGAAAATAACGCCATAATGACAAACTATATCAAAGCAAAAATTGATAAGACCCAACAGAATAGTAAGTGTAGACTATGCGGTGACAGAGATGAGACCGTAAACCATGTACAAAGCGAATGTAGCAAACTAGCAGAACGGTAATACAAAGCTAGGCACAACTGGGTTGGGGAGATGATTCACTGAGAATTATGGAAAAATATTAAATTTTGACCATACAACAAAATGGTATATGCATAAACCAGAATCTGTTCTTGAAAATGGAACGCATCAAATTCTTTGGGTCTTTGAGATAAAAACGGATCACCTTATCCCAGCAAGAAGACCAGACCTAGTGTTGATTAACAAAAAAGAAAGAACTTGTAAACTGGTGGATTTTGCAATCCCAGCAGATCACAGAGCGAAGATGAAGGAAAACGAAAAGATGGACAAATACCGGGACCTTGCCATATGGAATATGAAATTCAAAGTGATACCAATTGTAGTTGGTGCACTTGTAACGGCCCCAAAAGCTTGGGAAAAATACTGGAAAATCTGGAAATCAGAGGAAGAATTGAAACCATCCAGAATACTGCACTGCTACAATCTTCCAGAATACTCAGAAGGGTCCTGGAGATATGAGGAAACTTGTTATCACTCAGATTCCAGTGAAATACCATCAGCGTTAGCTGATGTGAAAAACTGATAATAATGACAAAAATCCTAAAAAGAGGAGCTATACGGCCATTGATCCCCTATCGCACATACCATCTGAGTAACACGAACAAGACATGCTGGATACTACAAGAGAAGCATGGATGAACTCATAAGTTACGTTCTCCTATAGACACATACATGGACGCATCAAATCTACTTTGTGTGGATACAAGATGTTGAAAAGAGAACCTACCAGGGACGCGCGGTGAGATAGAGTAATGGGAATCCGTGTTGTCAGCACTTGATGAGGAAGAATACTCGTGTGAAAACCCAACAAGAATAAACTAATAATGTTATGATCCCATCGATGTAACTACTCTTCTGTGTGATACTGTTTCCAGGATTTTTGTAAAACGGTTATGTTATTATATATGACGTAAATAGAATATGTATATTGAAGAAAAGGGCAGTTCGGAACTGCACAATGATATCGCATGCTGCTTTAATAAATCCTGGAAGCAGTATCCAACAAAAAAGCAGTTACACTGTCACGTACCTCCTACCTCACAAACCATCCAAGTAAGATGAGAGAATTGTGCTTGAGAATTAAGGGAGAACTGAATATTTTTGACTGAACAGCAAAAAACATACATTCATCGGCTCTGTGTGGACACTGGATGCCAAGAGCGATGACCGATAGAGACGGATGGTGAAAGGGTCAAGTGAATCTGTGTTATCAGCACGGCTTGGTGATGATGATGATGATGAGTAAGTAAGTAAGTAAAGTAAAGTCGTCGGGGCGGCCTAATGTCGGTATCAGCCATGCAGCGAGGAAGACTATCCCCTTTTCACTAGCGCTAGACCAAGGAGATTGTTATAGAATCTGAGGTGGAGCGCCACCCATACCATCAGCTCCTTACTTTACCGCGCATATCCCTGTGCTACTCATACGCTGAGTTGGCGAGGACCGGTATCGAACTAGGAACCTTGTGGTTTCTAGCCGAACGCTCTACTGACTGAGCTAACCCGGCGGTGTGAAACCCACCAAAAATAAACTAATGACAAGATGAGAATGCTATTGAGCGGTTTAGCTCAATAGTTAGAGGACTTGACTAGTAATCGAAAGGTTCCTGGTTCGATATCGGCCCTCGTCACCTCAGCGTATGAGTAGCACAGGGATAGGTGTGGTAAAGTTAGGAGCTGATGTTAGGTGTGGTGCTCCACCTCAGACGCTAAAAAACAATATCTCTGTTCTAGCGCAAAGGAAAAGGGGATAGACACCCTTGCTGTTTGGTTGATACCGACTTCTGGCCACCTCGAAGACTACTTTTATTGAGTGACATATGAATATAAAACACATGAAATATCTTCTTATGAAAATGTTCGTTCGTCAGATATAGATTATTTACCACATGAACTTTTCTGTGAATATCTGTTAGCTTCTTAAGGTCAAGAAAATATTCCCTGTTGTATCGTTTGTATTTGGAAAACTCACTATCTTTCTTTGAGTATTTATCAAAGTAACCTTGAAAAGGATTTTTTGTTATAGTAGAACATGAAAGTTCAGGTAAAAGGAATTTTT
The DNA here is from genome assembly GCA_023376005.1 of Doryteuthis pealeii. Classification (NCBI taxonomy): domain Eukaryota; kingdom Metazoa; phylum Mollusca; class Cephalopoda; order Myopsida; family Loliginidae; genus Doryteuthis; species Doryteuthis pealeii. The sequence continues at coordinate 19,627,500 of CM042137.1, forward strand.
CATGTTTTCAAAGAAATGCAGATTTTTTTAAAAAATGGGATATATATGCCTTAGAACGCTGCCTGAAGTTTTAAAGGACATTAAAAGTAAATTATATAAAAGAAAAAAAAACAAAGAACCAAATAAATATATAATGGAGTTGAAATACATATATAAATAAATTATGAATGAATGAATGAAAAGATACAATGGAGTTTGAATAAATAAATAAAATGGAAAATATATGATAGAATTTAAATAAATATATAAATAGATAAATAAATAAAGAATGAAATAATGAAGAATATACATTGAAAGGAAAGAAAGAGGAAATAGATATTGGACTTTAAATACATAAGTAAATAATTAATGAATAATTAATGAAGAGATGTAATAGAGTTTAGACAAATAGATAAAGATGGAAATATATGAAAAGAAAAAAAAAGCAAAGAATGAAAGAAAGAGAAATTGAAAGAAAGAAAAATACAGAAAGAAAAAAACAGAAAGAAAAAAAAGAAAGAAATATACAAAGAAAAGAAAGAATATATTCATTGAACTTGAAAGAAAGAAAGAACGAAAGAAAAAAAAGAAGAAAGAAAGTAATGTCCTGTAATCTTGAAAGAAAGAAAGAAAGAAAGAAAGAAAGAAAGAAAGAAATATACATTGGGCTTGAAATAAATGAATAAAGATAAAGCAAGAAAGAAACATTCAAAGAAAGAAAGTAAATAAATGAATAAAGAAACAAATAAAGCAAGAAAGAAAAAAAGAAATATGTAATGATATTCAAAGAAAGAAAGAAAGAAAGTTGAAAAGAAAGAAAGAAAGAAAGAAAGAAAGAACTAAAGAAAGAAAGAAAGAAAAGTACAATGATCTTGGAATTAGGAAATATACGCAGAACTTGAATGAATGAAAGAAAGAAAGCTGAAAAGAAAGAAAGAAAGAAAGAAAGAAATATAACTTGAAAGAAAGAAATATACAATGATTTTGAAAGAAGAAAGAAAGAAAGAAAAATACAAGGATCTTGAAACAAGAAAATCTAAACAGAAATTGTCAGAAAGAAAGAATGAAAGAAAAAGTGAATCAGTGAAAGAAAAAAAAAAAAATGCATCAAAAAGAATAAAAACATTCAGATGTTGCCTCGATGAAAAAAAGGAAAACCAAGAAAAGAAAGTAAAAATTTAAAATAATTTTCTTTGAAATCCACGGAATTCTATTAAGACATTCTGAAAGGACTAAAACATACAAATGTGCAAATAAAAATGAGGAATTAATGTAGATGGAAAGTTTGCAATATGAAAAGTAAAAGAGCGACAAGAGAGAGAGAGAGAGAGGGGGGACAGAAGAGAGAGAGAGAGGGTATAGAGGAGCGAGAGAGAGATGAGGTAGAGAGAGACGAATATTTATTAAAGAAGCGAAAGCTAGAAATTCTGAAAGAAATTCCAATGAAGAAAGAATGAAAGAAAGAAAGAAAAAAAAAAGGAAGATGGTCCAAACGATAAAGAAAAAAAGAAAGAAGAAAATCTTGTACAAGAAATATTTAAAATTGTTCTTAAGAAAGAAAGAAAGAAAGAAAAAAAAAAGAAAGAAAGAAAGAAAGAAAGAAAGAAAGAAGGAAAAAAGAAAGAAAGAAAGAAAGAAAGAAAGAAGGTCAAAAAGATTTTTAAATAAAGAAAATCTTGTAGAAGAATCATCTAAAATTGTTCATTTTAACTACTGTTGTTCCGTCGTCTGAAATAAATGACTAACTCAACTTGAAGGTCAGATACGGATTTTACTTGACCTACAGATTATTTGTATAAGGTGATGTGAAGTAGTAATGTGACTATTCAAGAAATCATTGCTATTTACAGTAGAAGGTGGGGGGAGAGAGTGTGGGAATCTGTGGACAGGTTATAGGTCACATGATTTAGCGGCAGCTTTTTCCATTTCAGTTTATCCATTTATTTCTCTTGATTTTCTTTTTTCCTTTTTTTTTTGAAATCACTCTACACGTAAATGTGTTGAATAATTGAAGGATTCTCACTTAAAATTCATAGATTTGAAAATACTGCAAATTGAAAATATACTGTTTTACGCATGATGCTCCCTAATATATCCCCGAAGTTCAGGGTAGTTGAATTACTAGAAACCTTAAACGATACTACTAAAGCAGTGGTTCCCAACCTTTTTCAAATTCCCGCACCCTTAAAAGAGTTTTGCTCTGACCTTGCACATCTTAAAGCAGTTTTTAGGCTACAGTCCCAAGCCGATTATCGTTCAGTTGTGTCGGATGTAAAAAGTGGCCGAATAAATTGTCCTTTATTATTAAAATGATATCACCCCAAAATTCCAATTTTTTTTCGCGCATAAGTTTCTTGCCTCAAGAATTAATAAAATAGGTTTTAAGTGATTAAAATACGTATAGAACGAAAATAGCTCCGAATTCAATTAGCCAATGAGATTACAGAATTTATCTGGAATGTAAACATCAGCTGATGTTTATGAAATAAAAAAAATATTAATTTAGAATGACCCTCAAAACACCCAAAAAAAATTCCTAATAATATGCTTTAGTAACTAAAGCAAACAATAATAATGCTTTAGTAACTAAAGTAAACAATTTTTTTTCTTCAGGAAAAATTTCAAAATATAATTTTCAATTAAAGAACTGGCTTTTTAGATAAAAAATTTTTTTTTTAATGAACCTAAAATGCGTATGACTTTAGACCCCTACAGAAAATAATTTACCAAAAATTAGGGAATTATCGGATTTTAATGAGACTTTCAGTGTTTATTTATCAATGAACGATCTTTATAATGCATTATTTATTTTATTTCAAAACTTTCTCATTTTTTTCAGGTCACTTAATTTTGACCCCACCTTATGTTGGGGGCGTAAATTGTTTTGCGAGTTGGTTATTTTCGATACTAATTACAGTATAGATAAAGAGATAAAAGACCGAACTTATGAATAGAAACAACAAAAATTTACGCGATATGCGAAATACTATTATTTTTTTATTTTTTCTAAAAAGCAAATTCGCTTATTACTCATTTTATTTACGTGACTTGTTGTCACATGATGCGAAATACTATTTTTTTTTTCTAAAAAGCAAATTCTCTTATTACTCATTTTATTTACGTGACTTGTTGTCACATGATGCGAAATACTATTATTTTTTTATTTTTTCTAAAAAGCAAATTTGCTTATTACTCATTTTATTTACGTGACTTGTTGTCACATGATGCGAAATACTATTATTTTTTTAATGTTTAACTAGAGTACAGCTGGTTTGAATTCATTGTTTTCCCTTTCCTAAACCAGTTATCATACCTAGGTTAAAGAACCCAATATGCTCTACTATTTACCTATAGATACAGGAGGACACGTTAGATTAATACATTTCCCAAATATATTAGCCCAATGTAAAATGCAAAAAGTCTCGTTCAGGTTTTGAAACCGACTCATCGATTGATCGGATGGAGCGTCTCCGACCACTCGTCTAGCCCAAGTAATATAGGGAAAAGGAAACTACAAATTACTATTTTGTATTTATTCTTTAGAAGGTTTATTAGCGAAATGAATAAAAGAATATTGGTTGTTTCGTTGGTTGGCTGGTTGGTCGGATTTTACGGCATGAGTAATTTTACCACGAGTACCCATGAGTAATTTTATGCCGAAGAAGTTTTGTTTTATTCATCCTTGTCGGATATTCACATTATTTTTAAACTCTTTTTGAAAATGTTTAGCACATATTTATTTAACCAATAGATGGGACCCAGACAGACACTACCACTCCCTCCGGGTCAGAGTGAACTGGTTATAATGGAAATGAAGAGGCACTCCTCACTCCCAGAGCTCTGGAATAAAAACCTCACCACTAGATACTGTTTAGCGTTATACCCAGAAAACTAAGACCCTCAGCCACCACCTTCTCACACATACATGATAAAAAGGGTTAGGGTTTGTCTTAAGAGCAGGAAGGTCGGAACATATAGGTATTAGTGCTAGACATGATCAGCCGGTTGATCGGAGGTGGCCTCTCCGACCGACTGTCTGTCTGTCCGTCTAGCTCAAGTAAGAGCAAAAGTGGAGTGTTACATGTCATGGGCTGCTCAGTTACAAGGATTCCGTCCTTAAGCATCACTGTTTGCCACCCATGGCCAACAGAAGTGTATAACCTCTCTACAGAGATGCAGTCGGCGTATTCTACAACCCCAGTCGGCAGTCACAACAATGAAATGTTTATCTTCTACAGAGGTTATCCCAAGTGTCAGCAAACCAGCGTATTTTCAAATTTCCTTTCTTTTTAAATTGAGAATAAGTTGAAGTAGTTGTAAACAAACAACCGTTCGAGTAATTTGTGTTAACGGTTCTAGAATTGGTATTCTTTTGATTGCATTTTAATTAGTATGAGGCAATTAAAAATTCTAGGTAAAAGGTGTGAGTAAACATTCTCTCTCTCTCTCTCTCTCTCTCTCTCTCTCTCTCTCTCTCTCTCTCTCTCTCTCTCTCTCTCTCTCTCTCTCTCTCTCTCTCTTTCTGGTCCTGTCAGCTGGGATTTTTTGTCGGACAAATTGTTGACAATGAACGACAACACCCGCTCCTAAACTACTAGTGCATACGTACAATCAATTAGGATCAAAGAGGAGTGTTGCATGTCATGGACTACTCAGCTACCAGGGTTTCATCCTTAACCATCACAGGGCACCACCCACAACCAAGAGGTAGCCCCATTCGGGAGAGCCTTACCACTCTGTAGAGATGCAGCCGGTGTATTCTAACCCCCCACCCCAACCGATAGGTTCATATAATAAGGGCTCCATATCATAATACATAAAATCAACAAAATGGTTTAATCTCTTTTTTTAATTATTTTATTTTGCCCGACAACTATTTCGGATGTTTTAAATATATTTCAAGCTTTATATATATATATATATATATATTATATATATATATATTATATATATATATAGTGAGTGAGAGAGAGAGATAGAGTGACAGATTGCATTAGAGGATTCAATGAATGTATGTATTTGTTTGTGTCCTGGTATTTTTGTGAATATGCGTATACATACACAAGTATGTGATGTTACACCTTCCGAACAACATTCAATATATTATATAATATATATATATATATTATATATATATATTTATTTATTTATTTTACAAAGTTTTCACAGATCAATGTTCATTATAAACAGCGACCCAGGTTTCATGCCAAGGGGCAATCATCAGCCTGTTGAGCAAGATCCCATGGTGTTTGAGTAAAGATCTTCAACAAACACCATGGGATCTTGCTCAACAGCCTGATGATTGCCCCTTGGCATGAAACCTGGGTCGCTGTTTATAATGAACATTGATCTGTGAAAACTTTGTAAAATAAATAAATATTAGCTCTCACAATTTGTGATTGAGCACTGTATTTTCTTTGTTTCATCACAAAAAAATTTGTTTTTACATATACCTATATATATATATATATTAATATATATATATATATATATATTGATATTCCGGACGCTGTATTTATAAGCAGTGCCCAATATCATTGGTAGACCATTTATATCTAAGTTAAGTTAGCGTGTACATGGAGTCAACCACGTCTTATTACTGACAGTTTCTCGATATGTGATCTTCAGAACAAGTGCTTGGTCTGAAGATCGCATAGGTAAGAAACTGGCAGTAACCAAGCGCTGTTGACTTCTTCTCCTCGCTATGTTTAACATGCCCTCTTTGGGATTTCCCCATAACCACCTTTCAGAGAAGGGAGGAAATTATCTTGATTTTCTAAATAAACTCAAAAAAGTTTTGGTCGATCGGAATTATCAGCACTTTTAAATAAGTATGTGAACAAACCGTAACAACGTGTTCGACATCGGATCAAGTGATAGTATCTGTCACTTCTACGGTCTTCAACCCTGCTTTGTCCTCTAAACTCACAATGTAAGCCGCACTGCAGTGCGCCCACTTTGGCCGTAGGGCCATGTATTGGTCGAGGATGGCATCCATAATGCCTTAGGAGTACTCTGGTAGTTTGTGATTCTGTTGTCAATGTGGTCATATGACTTTCATCACTGTATGTGACCTTACTTGCGCTAGTTCGGTAGTCGGAGAGGTTCGACCCCAATCAACTAGTCACATCAAGCCCTAGCATACATTATTGTACCGGTCTTATTCTAAAAAAATTGTTCTAAAATAACACTTTTTTATATATATGCTAGAAGCCGGTGGATGAAGTTCGAAGATCCAGTTTATTCATACACACATAAGTTAACTTTTATTTATTGGTACACATCACATGTTAATGACAATTATTTCTATCAATGAAATTAATGGTAAATTTAACATAACAATTGATACTATGGGGTTATTAATACACATGAATTTAATGAAAACTATCTATATCAGTTTATAAAACCAAACCAATATAACCAAACCAAAACCAAACCATATATATATATATATATATATATATATATCTTATTATAATGGAGATTGTGTGTTTTTCTGTCTGTAACCGAAACTATTACTACTCAAGTCACAAATTGGACAATTGTAGACAATTCCCTGAGTTATTTACGTCACATTCTCCATGATTCTATTTCTATTTAAACCTCAATTAATAATAAAACTGTTTGACATTATTAATACTGTTGGCCTTACCTAAATACTAATAACATGCAATTGTATTTATATATACAACAAAATACCAGTTTTCAGTGTAAACGTAAAGCTAATTTGCATATTGATATTAAAAAAACTGATTTTAATAAAAATATGCTTGGTATTATTGATTTCGAATTGTTTGGTTTTATCTTAATGAATATGAGTAAAAAATCTCTTCAATAAATCCTAAAAGAAATTCATTAACAAGAAGAAATAACTGTAATTTTATTCTTTACTTCCTATTTTAACTAAAGAGTTAAATTAGGAAAATTTAGCATTGAAAAACGGAAGTGATGAAAAAGTAAGTTTCAGTTGTTCTATTTTCCGATTATATCCCCTCCGTTTCAAATCTTTTTATTTGAATTCTTAATTAGTTTCATTAGCCTTTCTGATTTAATCTAATATTTTATTACATTAAAACTTAAATACTTGCACCCGGAGGGTGCATATATTTGCTAGTATATATAAAGTTGGATTTCAGTTAATGAACTAATATGCTGATCAATTGATGGAGGCGCGTGCTGTAATAGTTATCATGGTAGGAAACGGACTTGGCGAGCCAAATTCAAAACCTGGACGGGACTGTTTGGATTTCACATAGCGTTAATACCCTTGATAATGATATATGTATAACTCTTCTCCTTGCAAGCATGGCTAAAGAATAGGGCGTACTTGGCTATCTAACTTGGTTAAGCAAACCAGTTTAAAAGAAGACTATTTTTGAATTCAAACCTATCAAGAAATTGATCTTGCTTCACTCCTATTCGTACGGAGGGAATTGGTATATATATATATACACACATATATATATATATATATATATATATAAAGATTTTTTAGATCATTATTTTTATAGTGAGTTCGAAGCATTAATTAAAATGTAATAATATATTTTTTGAAGGCGTAATAATGCACATTTATGTTTAAAAAACATATTTCTTTCTTTTTTTTTTTTTTTTTTTTTTTCCTTTTATGAGTCCTAAATATTTTCAGGCCAATGTCCATCATCAGAGGATTGAAAGATTTTTTTATAATTTTCATCTGTATTTGATAAATTCAACTGTGTTGTTGATCCGTTGAATGTTTAATCGTAAATGCGAATTTTTTTTTTTTTTTTTTTTTCCGGCGAAGATGTACTTACGCTCGGCAAACTCCGTAAAAATCCGTGCGGCGATCGTGTTTCGCGGATGTTTTGAAAATTATTTCATATATAATTTTTTTTTATTTTTATATATATATATATATATATATATATATATAATATATATATATATATATATATATTATATATATATATATATATATTTATATATATATATATATATATATATATCAAAGAATGAAAAACTTAACAAATCGTCATCCCGTAATAATTTATTTCAACCAGAAACTCAAAATGTTTTTTTTTTTAAATAAATAAATAAATTTTATTCTTTATTCTTTTTTAGATTTTTAAAATTTACAAATATTTTGAGTTTTTAATTTTTTTTAAAAATCATCCCTTACAACCAGTCATTTGGATTACCTTATACACATATATATATATATGTGTGTGTGTGTGTGTGTGTGTGTGTGTGTGTGAGTGGGGGGGTTGTATATGTGTGTGCACATATAAACACACATATATATAAGTAACTCCTAATGCTTAACTAAATATCTTGAATACCTACCTTAATTTTTTTGGACAATTGTAGACAATAAGCGACAACATCTGTTTGTAAAATCAGTCTAAGCAGTGAATACGAATGAACTTTTAATCTAGTGTCCTTTACGTAACCTTGAATCTACAGAGCTGTAAATAGCATTAGAAGCCGTAAACACCTTGCGATAATACATTCTAGTCATTGACTCTAAAAATAATATTCAAATATTTTACGCAATATTCAAATCAGTGTAAAGGTCTCTGTATAAGGTGGGGAAAATCTTATAAAAACAAACCTTATAGAAGACATTCAACGAGGACATTACTGGATCGAATCAACAAAAAGAAATTTTAGGACAGTCGTATCTATTGATTCTTCTCAATTCAAGTAAACATCTGCTTAATGTTCTGCAGTATTTACTCTGCTAAACCAATATGTACTACAAACCTCAGAAGATTTGTCAATAAAAAAAACCCTTCAAAAACAAACAAATTTTCTTTTGTTAATAGTAGTGATTCGAATCTATTAGTTGCTCTGTCGGTAGAGTTTAGTTTGGTTTTGTTTTGTTTTACGGCATATCAACCTCTGTGGGTCATTTAATGCCGATAAAGTTTTGAAATAAATCAATTCTTAATGCATAAAACAATTTTTTTATAAATACATTTTTCTATTTAACACATAGATGGGACCCTAACAGGTACTACCACTCCGGGTCAGAGTAGACTAGGGAGCAATGGTGATGAAGGGGTGCTCCACATTCCCCAAACCTCTAAACTGGAACCTCACCATCAGATAGAGTTTAACGTCATTCCCAGGACATGTAGACCCTCATTCACCGCCTTCTAGCACCCATATCATAAAAAGGGGTTGGGGCTTGCCATAAGGGCAATAGGGTTGGGAAAATCATATAGGTGCTAGGGCTTGACGTGACCAGCCGATTGATCGGAGGGGGCCTCTCCGACCGCCCGTCTAGCCCAAGATAGGGTCAAAGTGGAGTATTGCAAGTCATGAACTGCTCATCCACCTGGGTTCTATCCTTAAGCATCACGGGTCGCCACCCACAGCCAACAGGTGGCCCCATTGAGGGAATCTTATCAGCCGACAGGGCGGGTAGGCTTTAGAATACGCTGACCGTATCGCATGGAGAGGAGTGAGACCTTCGTCAGATTCAAGTAGTTGTCTTAGGCAATTAAGCTGAATCTGGTGGTTAGACTACAGTTCCGGAGATCTGGAGTGCGAGCAGTACCAATTCATTATCATTAATCTCGGGTCCTCTCTGACCTGCAGTGATAGTTAAGGTTTCATCCATACAATAGATATATTTGTTTAAAATTATTTGGATTTGATATGAATACTGGATGTCATAGAACTATAATCTGTTTGTATTAACAATATTTACGTGAAGCTATAATTGTTTTGTTTTGATAGAGCATCATTATGGCGGTAACCGTTTCTTTGGGGAAACCATATGCTAGTATTATTTGCTATATTTCCCTCTGTGTATGAAATCAAATGCCTCGGAGAAATCTACAAATAGTAGGGTTGCCTTAAGATTCTTTGCTCGAACCCTCTCTATGATTCGACGAATAATCAGGATCTGAGAGGTTGTGGATCGATTCTTGCGGAATCTGTTTTGGTTTTTGCAAAGGATTTTCTCTACTTCGGGTCTGATGTGATTAAGAAGTGCATTATATATCGTGGCGGCCATAGCAATGAGGGTTATGTCTCTGTAATTTTTAGCGATTCCTAGGTCTCCTTCTTTGGGGGGGGGGGCAAACACCAAAGCAATGGTATGTTCACTTGATGGCGACACTGACTTCTTTGACATTGTCGCTGGAGTCCTACAAGGATATACGCTAGCGCAATATATATTTATAATATGCCTAGACTACGTACTTCGAACATCATTAGACCCCATAAAAGAAAAAGGCCTCACACTAAAAAAAGCAAGAAGCAGAAGATACTCCGCACAAACGATCACGGATGCGAGCTACGCAGCTTATCTGGCACTTTTTACAAATACACCAGCACAGGCCGAAGCCATGTTACATAGTCTAGAAATGTTACATAGTCCAGAAACATCGGCCTACACGTGAACTCCGATAAAACTGAGTATATGTGTCTTAAAAATGAAGGAAACATCTCCACCCTAGATGGAAAACTCCTAAACTAGGTAAAACAATTCACATACGTAGGCAGTAATATCTCATCAACAGAAAGAGATGTTAATGCACGCATAGGAAAGGCATGGACTGCTATATACAGATTATCAGTCATATGGAAATCTGATCTCACTTACAAGTTAAAGCGACAGTTCTTCCAAGCCGTAGTTGTATAAGTGCTACTGCACGGCTGCACCACCTGGACCCTAACGAAGCGACTGGAGAATAAACTAGACAGTAGCTGCACAAGAATGCTGCGTGCAATCTTAAACAAGACGTGGAAACAACACCCCATGAGAAAACAGCTGTACTACCACAAGCCCCATTTTACACAAACCATCAGTGTAGGGCGAACAAGACACTACTGGAGAAGCCAGGATGAACTCATAAGTGACGTTCTTCTGTGGAAGCCCTCACATGGGCACGCCAGCGAGGGCCAACCAGCAAAGACATACATTGACCAGCTCAGCACGGATATTTGATGCCGCACAGAGGACCTCCCAGGAGCAATAAATGGTAGAGAGGGTTGGAGAGAGATTGTCAATGATATCCATGCTGCCGGTGTGACATGATGATGATGATGATGATGATTGATTACTCATGATTATTATTAGTTACCTGAAACCATATAACTGTGTGCAAACTAATGTCTTATTAGATAGAAATGATTACTTGAAACTATATAATTAGATTAGAATACTTGAAAGCATAAAACTGTGTGCAAACCATTTGTATGAAATAGGAATATTTGATATCATATAACTGTAAAATATTTGTATTAAGAATAGTAAACTTGAAGCTACAAGTATTTACTACGGATTCTTATTAGTTACTTGAAATAATATAACTATCTTAAAAGTGGAGGTGTGTGGTGAATGTTCAGAATAGGAAATGGATTCGTCGACCCGAGTTCAAATCCTGGACGAGGCTGTTTGCATTTCACATACCGGTAATATCCTTGGGAAAGGTATGTATCGAAATACTCTCCCCTCAGCTCTGTGTAAAGAGTAGAGCAGATTGGGCTCTTTAACGTTGGTAGGTAACTAGTTTAAAAGGAAAACTATGAATTACAACATGTTAAACTCTACTTAATATATATATATATATATATATACACATGTATGTGTGTGTGTGTGATGTAATGAATACCTAGGTACCCCCTCACTGTAATCTGATTGGTTAGTGCCCACCATAAATACTTAACAATATAGTGGTAGAGACGCTTACTACAACAACTACCATTTTTCTACGTCGACTACTCGGAAGACTACTACTATTATTACTTCTACTCCGATATATATATATATATATATATATTATATATATATATATATACATATACATATATATATATATATATATATATAATATATATATATATATATATATATATATAATAACACTGTTAAATGACTATTAAAAAGAAGTAATTATATGGAACCATATAATTATTAGTAATAAATATGAATACTTGAAACCATTGACATGTGTGCAAAAAAATGATTATTACTAAATATGTATAATTACGTGAAACCATATAATTAGGAATACATGAAAGTAAACAATTATATTCAAATTGTTTGTAT
>CM042137.1:19647024-19652024 GCA_023376005.1 Doryteuthis pealeii
GGGTATGTACAATTGGTACCACCAATTTGCCCGGTGAAATACCCCCCACCCCTATATTTAACACAATGAAACTTGCATAACGGTTAATATTATCTATAAAAATATTTTGTCCATTCAAAAGAAACATTACAAAAACTCCTGATGATTTTTAAAAAATTTCAGCTTACAAAAATAATGAAAATTATGAACGAAAACAATGTTTACATTTTCGCACCGTTAAATCAATTGAAATTTAACGTAGCCAAACAAATAAGTTACGACTAGATGCTTTAAAATTTTTTTTTCGTTCGGCCATGGACCGGGTACTTTTAGTAGTATATATATATATATATATATATATATATATATGTGTGTGTGTGTGTGTGTGTGTGTGTGTGTGTGTGTGTGTGTGTATACAGGTGTGTGTATACAGGTGTGTGTGTGTGTGTGTGTTATACAGAGTAACCTATTGTCAGTATCAGCCGAACGGCAAGGGGGTCTATATTCTTTTCGCAAGAACTAGTCCAAGGAGATTGTTTTTGCTTAGGAGGAGCGCCACACCTAATGTCACTTCCTAGATGCCTTACCGTACAGATCAGATTACCCAAGCTGTGCTATTCATGTGCTGATTTGGCGGGGAGCTGTATCAAACTCGAAACCTTGCGATTCTTAGGCAGATGCTCTACTGAGCTAAATCGGCCCATTTGCAGCAAGATACTATTTAACACGTTTGGCTGAATTCCATGGAATATTTAATCTAAAGGATTTTAAATTGCTTACATTCAAGGGCCGGGTTAGCTCAGACGGTTGAGTGTTCGGCTAAAAACCATAAGGTTTCTAGTTCGATACTGGTCCTCGCCAACGCAGCGTATGAGTAGCACAGTGATCTGTGCGGTAAAGTAAGGAGCTGATGGTAGGTATGGCGCTCCACCTCAGACGCCAAAATAATCTCCTCGGTCTAGTGCAAGTGAAAAGGGGATAGACTCCCTCGCTGATTGGCTGATACTGACTTTAGGCCATCCCGACAACTTTACTTTACTTACATTGAAGCCTGCGTGTAGTTTTCCTTGTATCGGGGCAGTTGGACCAAAATACAAGAATCATTATACGAGGACCTCAACGTATAAAATAGAAAATCATTAAGAAAAAATATTCCATGGTATTCAACCGAACCTGTTTGAATAATACACACACACACACACACACGCACACGGGGGGGGGGAGATAAATGTATGTGTATTGTTTATGGGTGCCTGTGAGAATTTTCTTGGTCATATTTTTGTTTCAGGAAAATCTACTCAAAACGTTTTATCTGAAAATCTTAAAAAGAAAGCGTCTTTTTTGTTTCGTTTTTTGCGAAAAGTGTTTCAACTCATTAATAACGCAATTAAGACTTTTGTGTTAAGTGGTTTCTATGCTGCGTCAAGGTTGAAGGAGGGTTAATCTTGGTTAAGCTTACAATTAATTTCAAAGAAGAAACAATTTAAAAAATATTTTTATTGCTGAAAATTGGAGTCAGCCTTTTGCTGTTTTTATTTTTTTTTTTTTTTAATTTATTTGGCTGATTACGAACAAGTTTTCGTTATTCGTTTATGGGGCTTAAATTTTCTTATTTTATTCATTTTTACTCTTTTTTTTATTTTTTATATAAAAAAAACGTTATTCCAAACGCACTAATATATATATATATATACATAAACTCATAGTCACACGAGATAAGTAAAATAAAGTGAACTCGGTGTAAATAAAAGTAAAACAAAAAAAACATATTTCAGAAAGTGAAATTACTTAATTATTATGTAATTAATATTTTATACTGCATACTAAAGAGTTTTAAAACACTCAGACACTATGTCCCTTTCTTTCGCTTGTTAATTCCATCTCTCTCTCTCTCTCTCTCTCTCTCTCTCTCTCTCTGTCTCTCTCTCATATATATATATATATATATATTATATATTATATATATATATATACCACTCATAAACTGTGCACGTACACACATACAGACACATGCGCACGCACACAAATGCACACATAAATACACTAGTCTCTACATAACAACATCGAATCCTTGTAAATAGTTCTGCAAAACCAACTTGCTAATATTAGAGTTGACTTGGTGCGTTTCTGCCCAATATTTCTAGGGCTTATTCTGGTGTGGCACAAGGTCATTAAAATCCGGAAGAATAATTAACATAGTTATTAATCTTTGTTACTAAAGATATAATTAAAATAGAGTCTAACGCGCAGAGTTTCCATAATTGTTATTAATTCTCTGTTGCTACTACTCCTATTTACATGTGTCCCATTTTAACATGATATGGCACAAGGCCGTTTTATATGGACACCACCCACAAGCCGAGACTCAAGGGGTGGTAGGTAGAAAAATTGCGTCGATCTAGCCCTGCCCCTTTAAGTGCAATGAGGCAGGTATCTGGGATCGACGCTATTAATTTAGCACCCCACCCGTCCCGAAGGACGAGTAGCTGGGACTACTCAAACTCGACTGTGTAGCCAGTATCATATATGGGTTTCGTTTGATGATTCCAACCTTTTTGTAGGGGAAAATATATTCCCTTACAACACTTACCCCCCCCCCCATCAGTAAAATACATTGATTTTAATAGATTTTGTTAAAGACCACGGTTCCTCGCCACTGAAAATCCTTTTTTACTTAAAGTAGTATCATCGTCATTGGTTTTAGTATAGTCAGATTTCGAACATTGTATCTCCTCACCTTTTCCAAATTTCCTTCATAGTCAGTAACCTTCACAATAAATCGTTGCTCATTCCGCGATGGGGTGGATTTATTCAAATTCTCCGCAATGAGAAGGGTGTGACAGAATACCAAATTTAAGCGGAGAACTACTGGTTTAAATTCATACTTTTCCTTCCCCTAGACTGATTGTCATTCTGAGGTTAAATATCTAAGCTGTTTTACTATGTACCCATAAATAGGGGAGAATAGTCTAATTCATACCTTTCCAAAAAGTATTAACATGATCTGAAATGCGAACAGTTCCGTTTAGGGTTTCAACTCAGGTTGAAGGGTTCATTTCCTACGACGATAACCGTTACAGCCTTGTCGGATGAGGCTTTAGAATACACCGACTGCACCTCTGCAGAAGTGTAAGACCGTTGTTGGCCGTTGGTGACGACCCGTGATGCTTAAGGATAGAATCCTGGTGGATGAGCAGTCCATGACATGCAAGACCCCACTTAGGACCTTGCTTAGGACCGATCATTCGTTTGGTTACGCCAAGCCCTAGCACCTATATTATTGTCCCAGCCCAATTTCCCTAATGGCAAGCCCCAATACGTTTTATCATATGGGTCCTAGAAGGCGGCGTCTGAGGGTCTCCAAGTCCTGGGTATGACGTTAAACTCTAACTGATTGCAAGGTTCCTGTTCTGGAGGTCTTGAGAAAATGGAGCACCCCCTCATCACCATTGCTCCCAGCTCCTCTGACCTCGAGTGGTAGTACTTGTTAGGGTCCCATATATGGGTTAAATAGAAAAATGTTTTTATAAGAAAATTGGGTATCCATTAAGAATTAATTTATTTTTTTTAAATTTCGGCATTAAATGACCCATATGCCGTAAATCAAAACAGATAAACAAACAAACAAACAAACGATAACCGTTGATTGAGAGTAGACTGTTTACATTTAATAGACCATGCTAAAATAAATTAATATATCAGTTAATTAGTGCTAATTACTTTGTCCTTAAGGTGAATAAAAATATATGACTTTCCATGCTGTTTCCGACCCAAAGATCGAACTCCCAACGTCTGGATCACTAGACACATTTTAACCAGTGATTATATCAACTCGTGATGAAACCTAAGCTTAGGAAAAGAGTCAAAATAAAAGGGTAAGCTTGTTGCAGACCGCAGGTTTACAAACGATTGCACAATTAAATGAGTAAACATTCAAGATAACTCGAAGAAGTCCTTAGCTCAGAGCAAAAATAATACTAGTAATTATTGTATTAACACACACACACACACACACACATATATATATATATATATATATATATATATATATATACAAACACATGTGTATATATATATATATATATATAAACGTGAAATAAATAAATAAATAAATATATATATATATATATATATATATTTTCAAAGAAAGAACAACTTTATTTAGACCAGAGACTTTACCTGAGTATGAACATAAACAAATCAAGGGATTTAGGATAATTGTGGAATTTAATTCTTCAAAAGTTCTCAACAACATTGACCATGTTTGGGAAGGGGTCATAAACTTTCAAGTTGCACTGTACACACACACACACACACACACACACACACACACACACACACGCATATATATATTGTTTCAACGTATTGTGTCTCTTCAGTGCGGCTAGACATTGCAGACTATCTGCAGTGGGGATCGAAACTCGACGGATTTATTATCATTCAGAGTCTCTAGCCAACGGGCTATCAGTACGATCCACTAACAAAGATAATTTTACTGATGAAAACATATATAAAGTTTGCCAAAGAAAGTTCTATCCATTTCGAGGAGACTCTTGCAATTTAAGCGTAACCAGCAGCCGTCATATATATATATATATATATATATATATATATATATATATATATATATATATATGGTAAGAGAGTAAGATTATACAGATAGTTATATGAGGTCAATGAAGGTAAATACACGCAATACATCAATATTTCTGATTAGAAAGAATATCTCATCTTTAAAACTAAGATTGGAATCTGTTCTGTTTGAAGTGAAGATTGTCAGTCATGTATGTCTACATACAAACATGTAGATAAAACAGATATATGGATGGGTACACAAATCGATAAATACGCATAGTTTCCTACCTACACGAATAGAAATCAGAAAGCTATAAACAGTTTGAGAAACCTATATCATGTTATGGGCATCTCATCGTGGTATAGTGGTCGGCAAGTTAGTCTCGCAGATCTATTATTACTGAATAACAAGTTTAATTCTCCCTAGATGTCTCATACTTTTTTCA
>CM042137.1:19657024-19659524 GCA_023376005.1 Doryteuthis pealeii
AGAAAAACAATTATTCAAGCGGCAAACTAAGGAAATAGCATACAAGATGACCTGGACATGGCCACAAAGGAAGGAAGGACCAACAGAAAAAAAATCTTATTATTTAATTAAAAAGATTTTTTTTTTTCTCTTTTGGTCCTCCAGTACAAAAAAACGTCATAAGGACTAAATCAAATAAAAGCTAAAATCGATAATACGCAAGAGAACACAATTGTAGGCCGTGTAGAAGTAAGGGATGAAATAGTTAATCACATAATAAACGGATGAAGCAACTGGCACAAAATGCGGAGTGGGAAAATTAACCCACTTGGAGTTGTGCAGAATACTGAAATTTGATCATAGTGACAAATGGTTATATGCACAAAACACAATTTTCCTGGAAAATGAGATAAAACAATTTTCTATAATGTTGAGATACAAACGGTTGCCCAGTGCTGGACAGAAGACCAACGGAATTGTCAGCAACAGAATTATGGCATTCCAGCAACCGCAGAGGGGAAATAAAAGACGGCGAAAAAAACTGAACAAATATCTGTAAGTTTACAGTGAGTAAAAGTCGTACAACATTGAAGATGACAGAGATAGCAATCATAACTTGATCCTATGGAATAATCCTGAAAAAGAATATGTAAAACGAGACTGGGTGAACTGGAAGTCCGACGATGAAGGGAGACCGTTAAAGATCCCAAAAAAACTGAGATCGGCTAAGATATTTTGAGAGAGTCTTTGAGAACTGAGATGACTATTAGTCACTCAGACTTCAATGCAAATTGCAAGATTGTACATTCTTTAAGCTATTGCTACTGAAACAATACAAACGAAAATCAACCAAATAAAATATTATATAGTCATATTAAAATGCATTTAACAAATAAATGACGTCAAAAATACATAATCTAATATACGCTTTAAATCCTGTTTGTTTTTTATAAATTACTATAAAGAATATCATCTTATGATAATGGAGATTGTGTGTTTGTCTGTCGGTAGCCGAAACTAAATCACTACTCAAGTCACAATTACCTTTGTTATTTACGTCACATTCTCCATGGTTTTATTTTTATTTAAACCTCAATTATTAATAAAATTGTTTTACATTATTAATTTTGTTGGCCATATCTACATGCTAAATATTTACTACGTACCCTAGGTGTCCGGGTTAGGCACAAGGCCCTATTAATGTGGGACCACCAACAATCTGTGACTCGAGGTGGCGGATGCAAAAAATTAGTTGGTCCCGTCGGCATCCCCCCTCCAGGTGGCACCTCAGTCAATGGGGAATAAATCTAGCCCTGTCCCTTTAAATCGAGGGGGCAAGTATTGCCTGGGTGTGCCCCCATGGGAGCAACAATGTTAGCTTGTAAAGTCCATGGCTTTGGCCCTGCCCCCCCGCCCCCGGTCGAAACCGGAGTTGATATGTTGACCGTATCTACAGGTATTTGCCTCATAGCCCACTTGTAATGGCTGGGCACAAGAGCCTCGTTTTAACGTGGGCCCACCCACAAGACTAAGCTCACGAGTGGGAAAGAACAAAAATTGTGTCGATCCCTTCGGCATTCCCCCTCAAGGGGGCGCCTCAGCACTGGGCAAAACCCAGTCCTGCCCCTTTAAATCGAGGGGACAGGTATTGCCGGGGGGATATCCCCCCTGGGATCGACGCTATTAACTTGTAAAGATCCAGGCGAGGCCAATGGACCCCCCACCCTGTTGGCGGGTGTACATAGTAATAACATGCAATTGTATTTATATATATAACAAAAATAGCGGTTTACAGCTGTGAACAGAGGGTTAATTTGCATATTGGTTTAAAAAATTTGACTTTAATGAATTATATGCGTAGTAATATTGATTCTAATGTTTGGTTTTATCTTAATGAATTTAAGCATAAGATCCCGGCGAATAAATCTTAAAAGAAATCCATTAAACAATAAGACCTAACTAATAATTCCATTCTGTACTTCGCGTTTTAACTAAATAGTTAAAATTAGAAAAATATATAAAAAAGTTATATAGTATATATATATATATATATATATATAAATATATTGTTGGGGTCGTGTTGTGTGTGTGTGTCGACTTGTGTGTGTTTTGCTGTATGTTGTTTGTGTGTGTGTGTGTGTTGTGTTTCTTTCCCCCATTGTACTTTTTCATTTATTCTTTTTTCATTTTTAGCTTTGTTTGTTTAATTTCTTTATTTACCAAACGCTAGTCAATATTGAGACTTGTTCGTGTTTTGTTTTTCTTTCCTCGTTGAGTCAGCTTTATTCTTCCATTATATTTTATATATATATATATATATATATATATTATTGTGAAATTAAATATAACTATCGTCCACAGAAACCTAGGCCTCACTAAATAGTACTAATAAATTTATTCTTATGGGGAGACAGTGGCATTTCTAACGACATTCAATATATCCGTGATTTTTTTCATGGGCAATAAAACGTATAGTATACATTACTTAATATATTTTAATCTCTCTCTCTCTCTCTCTCTC
>CM042137.1:19664524-19666349 GCA_023376005.1 Doryteuthis pealeii
GAATAAAAAATATCAAGAAATAAAAAGAAGTTATAAACGAAAATAAATGATAATGCAACAAATGAAGGAATAAATAATAAAATAAACACGAAGAACAGTAGTGGTGCTATTTAACGTATAGCTGGGGGATCATACCTTTCCCAAGTGTATTATTCTGAAAGTAAACGTAATAGTAGCAATGGATTTTACTTCGCTTACTGCAATGTCACAATCCAGCACCTTTACTGTGATGTGGGTGGTTCCCCTCCCCTTAGATGACTCTGAGTTTCAGTCGTTTGCTAAAAAGAATTAACGTATAATGTTTTTCCCACTATTTACCGTTATTTCTTTTCACTTGCCTGGCCTATCGATTATTTAACACAGCCTCGTAAAGGATTTGAACTCGGGATTCCATTAGTTACATTAAAAGATAGCGTAATATCACCACTGGAGTTCGAATTCACGTCCTACGTTGTCGCAGTCCGGCACATTAGCTAATTTATTGCATATAAAACATTATAGTTTGTTTAATGCCAAAGCTATCTTTGAACAAGAATAGTAAGTGGTAAAATTTAATCAATAGCTGGAGGAATGAATGGATTCATACTTTTCCCAACCGCATGAGTTCGAAAGTAAACGTAAGACTAGAATTTGAACTCGCTTACAACGATATCGCAGATCAGCACTTTATCCACAACACCAAAAGGAACTCAAGGCTGAACTATAAATTTACAAAATTCTTCTACTGTTTAGCACTAAACAGTATTTGCTAAAACTTATAGGCTCACACTGGAAGCGCGTGGTGTAATGGTTAAAGCCATGGGAAATGGACTCGTTGCCCCGAGTTCAAATCCTGGACTTGGGGTAATAGCATCTTCACTTAGCGCTAATACCCTTGCGGAAAGGTATGATCCAATTCTTCCCTCCACCTATGGATAATAGCAGGGCAGACTGAGCTCTTTAACCTTGGTTAGGCCAACCCGGTCTAGGAGAAGGAAAACTCTGAATCAAACCTGTTGAACTCCGCTAAAGAAATTGACATTTGTGTTCACAGCCTGCTCGTTGCGGAGGGTTGGTATAATATAATAGTCTCACCACTGATATTTATGCAACACAGCCTCGACACAAGAATGAAACTCTGGATTCCATTTCTCATATTTAAAAGAAATTCCAGCCGAAATTTGAACCCGGTTCCGCACAAATTCCATTCTCTGCCTCGCTAACGATGCCACCCATAGCCCCATAAGCTTTCAGGTTTAATTTATTGACTAAGGAATGCTCTTTTTCGGTTTATGGAAGCTACATTTACCTATGGCCACCACTGTCAGCCACTTTCGGTTCACATCAGTCACAGCAGGATCGAGTATATTTTTACGACCTTTATAAGTTGTGATGCAGAGTTAAGTCTCATTGCGTCCATTTCTCGCGTCTAGGTACAAGCTGTCTATATTCAGCAACTACTTACAAATAAAGTCTACGAGCAGAAGGGTCAATTGCCAACAGTTAATGTTTTATGAGACATGCAAGAACAACTTGCTTTCTATTTAGGCGAATCCGTTGGTGCTATAGTAAGTGGCTAGTTACAAAAGTGAATGTCTATTCTGATTCAAAGTCTCCAAGATCTTAAATAAGTCGCTTGGTTCTTTTAAATTGTTCTCAGGGGATCCTTATGTAAGCAAACGTTCCTTTTCTGGCAATGAGGAGATGTGGCCTCCAGTGGGCACCCAAGTTAGTTGAAGGAGAGAGTGATCGACGTTTTGTTAGATAAAAAAGGAACGTTTTTCCCTATTTTTAAAAAGAGATCTGTCGTCTCATTGTTGGTGCAGTCAAAGATATCTCTCTCTTT
>CM042137.1:19666449-19673949 GCA_023376005.1 Doryteuthis pealeii
TGGCACAGAAGTGTATAACCTCCTACAGCAGATGCAGTCGGCGTATTCTACAAACCCCCAGTCGGCAGTCACAACAATGAAAATGTTGTATCTTCTACACGGAGGCTTATCCCAAGTGTCAGCAACAGCGTATTTGTCACAACTTCCTTTCTTTTTACAATTTCGAGGAATAGTTGAAGTACGTTGTAAACAAAAACAACCGTTCGCAGTAATTCTGTCAGTTAACGTTCTAGAATTGCGTTAATTCTTTTGATTGCATTTTAATTAGTGATGATGGCAATTAAAAAATTCTAGGCTAAAACTGTGTGATGTAAAAACATTTCTCTCTCTCCTCCTCTCTCTCTCTCTCTCTCCTCTCTCTCTCTCTCTTCCTCCTCTCTCTCTTTCTGGTCCTGTCAGCTGGGATTTTTTTGTCGGACAATTGGTTGACAATGAACGACAACACCCGCTCCCCTAAACTCTACGTGCATCTACGTACATCAATTAGGATCAAAGCAGGAGATGTCTGCATGTCATGGATACTCAGCACCAGGGTTTCATACCTTAACCATTCACCGACCGCATACTGGACCCACCACAGACACCAAGAGTCAGCCCCATTCGTCGAGAGCCTTACCACTTCTGTTAGAGGATGCAAGCCGCGCTGTATTCTAACCCCCAACCGATAGGTTCATATAATAAATGGGCTCCATGTCATAATACATAAGATATACAAAAATGGTTTAACTCTCTTTTTTTAATTATTTTATTTTGCCCTTTACAACTATTCCGACCTGTTTTTAAAATATACTTTCAAAGCTTTAATGGCATATATATATATATATATATATATATATATATATATATATATATATATATATTGATATTCCGGACGCTGTATTTATAAGCAGTGCCAATAATCATTGGTGGACCATTTATATCTAAGTTAAGTTAGCGTCTACATGGAGTCAACCACGTCTTATTACTGACAGTTTCTCGATATGTGATCTTCAGAACAAGTGTTTGGTCTGAAGATCGCATAGGTAAGAAACTGGCAGTAACCCAAGGCGCTGTTGACTTCTTCTCCTCGCTATGTTTAACATGCCCTCTTTGGGATTTCCCCATAACCACCTTTCAGAGAAGGGAGGAAATTATCTTGATTTTCTAAATAAACTCAAAAAAGTTTTGGTCGATCGGAATTATCAGCACTTTTAAATAAGTATGTGAACAAAATCGTAACAACGTGTTCGCCTGTCCTTTTGACATCGGGATCAAGTGATAGTATCTTTCATTACTTCTACGGTCTTCAACCCCTGCTTTGTCCTCTACAACTCACAATGTAAGCCGCCCTGCAATCTGGCGCTGCATCTCTGCGACTACTTGTTGACCGTAGGGCCATGTATTGGTCGTGGATGGCAACCCATAATGCCTTAGGACAGTACTCTGGCAGTTTGTGATTCTGTTGTCAATGTGGTCATATGACTTTCATCACTTTTGTATCTGACCTTACTTGCGCGTTCGGTAGTCGGAGAGGTTCGACCCAAACAATCAACTAGTCACATCAAGCCCTAGCATATATTATTGTACCGGTCTTATTCTAAAAAATTGTCCTAATGGCAATAAACCAACACTTTTTTATCATATAGGTGCTAGAAGCCGGTGGATGAAGTTCGAAGATCCAGTTTATTTATACGCATAAAGTTATAACTTCTTATTTATTGGTACACATCACATGTTAATGACAATTATTTCTATCAATGAAATTAATGGTAAATTTAACATAACAATTGATACTATGGGGTTATTAATACACATGAATTTAATGAAAAATATCTATATCAGTTTATAAAACCAAACCAATATAACCAAACCAAAACCAAACCATATATATATATATATATATCTTATTATAATGGAGATTGTGTGTTTTTCTGTCTGTAACCGAAACTATTACTACTCAAGTCACAATTTGGACAATTGTAGACAATTCCCTTAGTTATTTACGTCACATTCTCCATGATTCTATTTCTATTTAAACCTCAATTAATAATAAAACTGTTTGACATTATTAATACTGTTGGCCTTACCTAAATACTAATAACATGCAATTGTATTTATATATACAACAAAATACCAGTTTTCAGTGTAAACGTAAAGCTAATTTGCATATTGATATTAAAAAAACTGATTTTAATAAAAATATGCTTGGTATTATTGATTTCGAATTGTTTGGTTTTATCTTAATGAATATGAGTAAAAAATCTCTTCAATAAATCCTAAAAGAAATTCATTAACAAGAAGAAATAACAGTGATTTTATTCTTTACTTCCTATTTTAACTAAAGAGTTAAATTAGGAAAATTTAGCATTGAAAAACGGAAGTGATGAAAGAGTAAGTTTCAGTTGTTCTATTTTCTGATTATATCCCCTCCGTTTCAAATCTTTTTATTTGAATTCTTAATTAGTTTCATTAGCCTTTCTGATTTAATCTAATATTTTATTACATTAAAACTTAAATACTTGCACCTGGAGGGTGCATATATTTGCTAGTATATATAAAGTTGGATTTCAGTTAATGAACTAATATGCTGATCAATTCATGGAGGCGCGTGCTGTAATAGTTATCATGGTAGGAAACGGACTTGGCGAGCCAAATTCAAAACCTGGACGGGACTGTTTGGATTTCACATAGCGTTAATACCCTTGAGAATGATATATGTCTAACTCTTCTCCTTGCAAGCATGGCTAAAGAATATAGCGTACTTGGCTATCTAACTTGGTTAAGCAAACCAGTTTAAAAGAAGACTATTTTTGAATTCAAACCTATCAAGAAATTGATCTTGCTCCACTCCTATTCGTACGGAGGGAATTGGTATATATATATATACACACACACACATATATATATATATATAAAGATTTTTTAGATCATTATTTTTATAGTGAGTTCGAAGCATTAATTAAAATGTAATAATATATTTTTTGAAGGCGTAATAATGCACATTTATGTTTAAAAAACATATTTCTTTCTTTTTTTTTCTTTTTTTTCCTTTTATGAGTCCTAAATATTTTCAGGCCAATGTCCATCATCAGAGGATTGAAAGATTTTTTTATAATTTTCATCTGTATTTGATAAATTCAACTGTGTTGTTGATCCGTTGAATCGTAAATGCGAAATTTTTTTTTTTCCGGCGAAGATGTAGTTACGCTCGGCAAACTCCGTAAAAATCCGTGCGGCGATCGTGTTTCGCGGGATGTTTTGAAAAATTTATTTCATATATAAATTTTTTTATTTTTATATATATATATATATATATATATATTATTATATATATAATTATATTTATATTTATTATATATATATATTCAAAGAATGAAAAACTTAACAAATCGTCATCCCGTAATAATTATTTCAACCAGAAACTCAAAATATTTTTTTTTAAATAAATAAATAAATTTTATTTTTAAAATTTACAAATATTTTGAGTTTTTAATTTGTTTTACATTTTTAAAAAATCATCCCTTCAACCAGTCATTTAGATTACCTTATATATATATATATAAATATATATATATTATATATATATATATACATATATATAATATATTATATGTATGTGTGGTGTGTGGTGTGTGTGTGTGTGGAGTGGGGGGTGTATATGTGTGCGCACATATAAACACACATATATATAAGTAACTCCTAATGCTTAACTAAATATCTTGAATTACCTACCTTAATTTTTTTGGACAATTGTAGACAATAAGCGACAACATCTGTTTGTAAAATCAGTCTAAGCAGTGAATACGAATGAACTTTTAATCTAGTGTCCTTTACGTAACCTTGAATCTACAGAGCTGTAAATAGCATTAGAAGCCGTAAACACATTGCGATAATACATTCTAGTCATTGACTCTAAAAATAATATTCAAATATTTTACGCAATATTCAAATCAGTGTAAAGGTCTCTGTATAAGGTGGGGAAAATCTTATAAAAACAAACCTTATAGAAGACATTCAACGAGGACATTACTGGATCGAATCAACAAAAAGAAATTTTAGGACAGTCGTATCTATTGATTCTTCTCAATTCAAGTAAACATCTGCTTAATGTTCTGCAGTATTTACTCTGCTAAACCAATATGTACTACAAACCTCAGAAGATTTGTCAATAAAAAAAAAAAACCTAAAAAAACAAACAAATTTTCTTTTGTTAATAGTAGGATTCGAATCTATTAGTTGCTCTGTCGGTAGGGTTTAGTTTGGTTTTGTTTTGTTTTACGGCATATCAACCTCTGTGGGTCATTTAATGTCGATAAAGTTTTGAAATAAATTAATTCTTAATGGATAATACAATTTTTTTATTAATACATTTTTCTATTTAACCCTAACAGGTAATACCACTCCGGGTCAGAGTGAACCAGGGAGCAATGGTGATGAAGGGTTGCTCCACATTCCCCAAACCTCTAAAACTGGAACCTCACCAACAGATAGTGTTTAACGTCATTCCCAGGACATGTAGACCCTCATTCATCGCCTTCTAGCACCCATATCATAAAAAGGGGTTGGGGCTTGCCATAAGGGGAATAGGGTTGGGAAAATAATATAGGTGCTAGGGCTTGACGTGACCAGCCGATTGATCGGAGGGGGCCTCTCCGACCGCCCGTCTAGCCCAGGTGGCCTCATTGGGGGAGTCTTACCCCTCTGCTGAGGAGCAGTCGGTGCATTCTAGGGTAGGGTTTAAAATACGCTGACCGTATCGCATGGAGAGGAGTAAGACCTCCGTCAGATTCAACGAATTAGCTATCTTAGGCAATTAAACTGAATCTGGTGGTTAGACTACAGTTCCGGAGATCTGGAGTGCGAGCAGTACCAATTCATTATCATTAATCTCAGGTCCTCTCTGACCTGCTGTGATAGTTATCCATACAATAGATATATATGTTTAAAAATTTAAATATGAATGATCAATAAATGCAATTCCCTAAGTGCTAGGCATAAAATAACCTTATACAGGTTGACATGCAATAAAAATCAATCAACCAATATCTAAAATAAAGGTTTTACTTTTTTATTTGTTGCAACTTGGATCTATTGGATAAATGTTTACTGTCTTGGAAGTGACCCAAAATTTGATCAAATTTTCACTGTAAGAACTATTTGACTTGTAGAGTTTGCAAATAGAACGCAACGCTATATACCCACTTTTTTATTAAAATAAATTTTTAATCTCCCAGTACGAAGGAAAATAACATTTTCTAAAAAATAAAAACAAAATTTAAAATGTCGGTATGAAAGACATTTACTTCGAATGCTGCTCATATATGAATACATAGAAAACGAATTTTGCTTGAACACTTAATCTCTAAGGTTTAAAAGATCTAGTATCATTTCTTCTATATTAATACCATAATTTGAATAGACCCACCAATGTTTTCGTCTATATATTAAACGGAAGCGCATCGTGTAATGATTCTCGTCGCAGAAAATGGGCCTAATGCCCCGAGTTCAAATTCTAGATGTGGCCGTTTGAAATTAGCATAGAACTAAACCCCTTGGAAACGTATGTATTTCATTATCATCCCTCCAGCTATGGGTAAATAGTAGGGCAGACTGAGGTCTTTAATCTTTGTTACACAAAAAGTCTAGAAGAAGTCAAACTCTCAATTCAAACCCATTAAACTCCATTAAACTAATATATATATATATATATATATATATATATATATTATATATATATATATATATATATAAAAACAGGTGTCTCCTGTTCAACGAGTATATTAACGATCTTTTCAAGCTTTCTGGCCAACCTTTTATATTTGAATGGAATCCGTGGATTAGTCCACCAAATGTATGTCCCAAATACTTTTTCGGCACTTTGAAGTGCCCATCTTTCAGGCCTGATGTTTTTGTGTTCCAGTTTTTTCCAATTAATAGTAGTGAGAGTAGTGCGAGGGGGAATTTTGGTGAACTGATACACGGATTTTCATCCAAATATAAAAAAGTGGACCAGGAAGCTTGAAAATATCGTTAATGAACCCAATTAAACAGGAGACATCTGTTTTTTTAAATTCTATATTTATAATGCTATACATAATGCTGCCCCAAGACACCACGCACACACAAATGCACACAAAACACACACACACACACACACACACACACACACACATATATATATTATATATATATATATATATATATATATATATATATATATATACAACAAAACTATATACTACATGATATTTAGCATACTTGGGGTCAATATGCCGAGCAATTCCCATTCATGGTTCCTGTCTCTTTCCAAAGTAAACATTTGATAGGTTGAATGCCACCAATAGCAAGAAATTATGTCTGCCTTGACTCAAACCCGCAACTTACAATACTAAACTGACACGTTATTATGTGAGGGTAAATTAGGAGTTTTCCTTCTTCTATACCGGTTGCCGTAAGAAGTCTACGGATCCTAGTCTGCACTACGATTTACCGAGAGACGATATGGACCCATGCATTTCCTAACGACAGTAGCCCAAAGTGAAATGCAAACTGTCTGGTCCAGGATTTTACCATTTACTACAACGATAACTGTTACCCAAGCCTCGCCTTGGCTGCTGATTCAATGAGTCAAAAAGAAAAAATTTTGCTGACTCTCAGATTAGGCCTGAAAAAAAACCAAACAACATATAACGGGGTTTAAAAACTCGTCTCGAGGCTATCGTTTTTTCTCCATATAACTAATTCTCCTAAGGGAAATAGACTTATTAACGTTTTTTATACTTTGGGTCTATATTTGTATTTTCCATATATATATATATATATATATATATATATATATATATATATATATTATACTAAAGATCTAATGAAACTCTATTTCTGTATTTTTTTCTCGTGAATATTGATAATTAACTGTTGTTTACCTAAATGTATAGCTGTATTTTTTAAAATTGTACCAGCCATCAAAAAGTATCAAATGAACCACACAACGTTCTGTATGAATATATATATATATATAATATATATAATATATATATATATATATAGTGAGAGAGAGAGGGAGGGAGAGAGAGAGAGAGAGAGAGAGATAATAAACAATGCTTTCGTTTAGTTTTGAACACAATGTCAGGACCCATGGGGTACTCAGTGAGGTTACTAGTTCAGCAAAGATCTACTTGCCTATCGAATCACGTGAGGGACCCATTTTTACATATATATATAATATAATATATATATATATATATTATATATATATATCGTAATTACGGGAGTATTTATCAGGAGAGTCCTCACATAAGTCCCACACAGAGTGATAAGTTTGTACTTAAATAGTGGCTAGCACCACCACACCACTGAGGTATAGGAAAAATGGTCATTCCATTATATATATATATATATATATAATATATATGTGTGTGTATGTGTATATAAGTATATATATATATATATATATATATATATATATAATATATACAGATAACTTATTTAGAAAAATCCGACTAAATATTTTGGGATTGGTAA
>CM042137.1:19678949-19691449 GCA_023376005.1 Doryteuthis pealeii
GCGACACTTATGAGTACCACAGTCTATCTAGTATAAAATGTCATTGCAGTAGTTTAATATGATATATATTATATTCTGACATACAGACATGCCACTCGAACAATGACGACAGCCAATAAAAGCGTAAACGCAACGCTCTCCTATAAAAGGGATGGAGCACTCTATGATGGCCTTTACATACATACAGATGTGTGTACTAAAACAGTTAAAATCTCCTTCGCATTCTGTGGGTGACGATAGCCAAGCGGTTAAGCTCTCCGACTACTGCAGAAACGACCGGATTTCTATCCCGGCTGTATGTAGCTCATAACATGTATAGCCACACTGAAGCGACTTGATAAGTCGAAACACGTGTCGGTGGATGATTATATTATATATATATAATTATATATATATATATATTATATGAGGTAGATAAAAGGATAAGTGAGCAAGAAATGAATAACTTAAAAACAAATCAAGGGTTGAAATAATTTCGTCCGTATTCAATATATATATATATATATATATATATATGTGTGTGTGTGTGTGTGTGTGTGTGTGTGTATGTGTGTGTGTGTGTGTGTGATAGCATAGGTGAGAAAACTGAGACTTACCACGCACCGTTGATTATATGTCTACACTCTCCTAACTTAGATACATTTGCTCTCTCACTGCGTTGAGCACTGTATTTATAAATATAGCAAACTATAGAATTTTCCTAGGCAGATGCCCTACCGACAGAGTTAAACCATTCCCCTAAAAAAAATTTTTAAAAGCTGTTACCCTCAATGTCAACTTTGGCATAGGCCAACTAGATAAGATTTGAATGCATTTGTTTGATTGATTTAACAAGTGCATTCTATACAATATCCTCATATTTCCTAAGTTGTCGGCAGTTGACAAACCCTGTATATTCATTAGAACTAGTTTCAATGGCTGATGTTGATTTATAATGATTTGCTATTTGATATGCTCTTCTCTTACAAAGAATTGTTCATAATCACTTTATTCCAACACATAGCTAAAACACAACGCAACTTCAACTTCAAAAACGCCTCCATGCTTGCATTCATCGACAATAAAAGATTAAGACAATTTTCGAGTAAGTAACACAGCAAATGTTAATTTTAACTTCAAAAACGCCTCCATACTTGCATTCATCCACAATAAAAAGATTAGGACAATTTTCGAGTAAGTAACACAGCAAATGTTAATTGTAGAACTGATTTCTTTAATATATATATATATATATATATATATATATATATATATATAACAACACAGTCACTTAATAGAGACCAATTTTTGTCAAAATTCATCCTAAGTGATTTAATAACGTCAGTGTCACTAATAATTAGTCACATAACTCATTACACGGTCAAGTGTTTAATCACAACTCTTTAAATAACTTGTAGACAGCTTGTTAGCCGATATCATTTACTGACAGCAAGTAACATCAGAAGCAGGCGTATACATGATTCCATGTACAAACTGCCTTAGAAAATACATAGGAGGAACCTCCAGAAACCTGAAAAAAACTCATTTACGATCAAAAACACAACATTAGATTAGGTAACAACAACTGTTTATTCCAACACATAGCTAAAACACAACGCAACTTCAACTTCAAAAACGCCTCCATGCTTGCATTCATCCACAATAAAAGATTAAGACAATTTTCGAGTAAGTAACACAGCAAATGTTAATAGTGAATCCGGTTTCTTTAATATATATGTATATATAAGGAAGTTTGGTGTGTACGTGTAGACGTATAAGCCAGAAAAGAGATGTCACACAGATTCGAAATCTTGCATATATCTTAATATCCCTATAACTAAGAAACACGCCAAATTTTTTTATTGATTTTTACTGATTAAGGGATGTAATTAACTAATTAAACAAAATTCAAACTATTTTTGGAAAGCATTGTATAGCTGCTCCTGCTTCCAGTTGTATCAGCAGGATCTGGCTGCTGGGTGCTGGCTATATCAGCAGTGATTCAAAATGTCCGCTACAATTATTACATCGAGTTTGACCTTCTTAATAGTAAACATTGCTCTATATTTTTTGGAGAACTAAAAAAAAATCATCAACTTTTCAAACTAAGTATATTTTTTTTAATGTAAAAAAAAAATTGTAATACGAAAAAAAGTACATATATTTATGGACAAATATAATTAAATGAAAACATTTTTATCAATATGTTTAAAAATATGATCAAAATGTTTTCATTTAATTTATTTGTTCTTATATGTAAATCTTTTCGTATTACATTTTTTTTTTTTTACATTTAAAAAGATATGATTGGTTTGAAAAGTTGATAATTTATTTTTTTATACTTTCGTATTTCTTTGAATTAAATATATCCATTTTTTATCAGTGAAAGTCAAAACTTTTTTTTAAAAAACTATTCATAAAATAAAGAAATTAATACGCGAAATATTCCACCTACAAATAATGACAATGTTTAGTTATCAGCTTCTTTGTTACTGTTGATTTAGGACTCAAAAAAGAAAGAAATTACAATGTTACATTTTATTACTAACTCAACAAGCAATTAAAAACTGAATTTAAAATTGTCTTACGTACAAATTTTTTAGAAAAATTCATTCAAAACATTCACCAGTTACTTTTTAAAATATTATTCTAAATGTAAACAAAAAAGAATAATTCACAAATTCTTAGCGATTAAAAAATAGGGTATGTACAATAGGTCCACCAATTTGCCGTGTGAAATATCCCCCCCCCCTATTTTTAACACAATGAAACTTGCATAACCGTTAATATCATCTTTAAAAGAAAAAACATTACAAAAACTCCTGATGATTTTTTTAAAAAATTCAGCTTACGAAAATAATGAAAATTATGAACGAAAACAATGTTTACATTTTTGCACCGTTAAATCAATTGAAATTTAACGTAGCAATAAAACAAATTACAACTAGATGCTTTAAAAAATTTTCTCGTTCGGCCATGGACCAGGTACTTTTGGTAGTATATTATATATATATATATATATATATATATGTGTGTGTGTGTGTGTGTGTGTGTGTGTGTTTGTGTGTGTGTGTGTGTGTGTTGTGTGAGTGTGTGTGTACAGGTGTGTGTGTGTGTGTGTGTGTTTGTATGTTATACAGAGTAACCTATTGTCAGTTTCAGCCGAACGGCAAGGGGGTCTATATTCTTTTCGCAAGAACTAGTCCAAGGGGATTGTTTTTGCTTAGGAGGAGCGCCACACATAATGTCACTTCTTAGATGCCTTACCGTACAAATCAGATTAGTGTAACGTGGGCACTAATTAGCGATATGTTACGTTGTGGTCTTAATTAGCGATATGTAATGTGGCGGCTTCCTATTAGGAATACGTAACGTAGCGGGGTCAGTTCGTAGTATTTAACGTTAGTGCCTTTTCTTCTCGCACTACTATTCGTCTATTCGTACGTACAGCAGTTTGTTTACAACTGACACGGACCTAGCAGTCAGCCTCTTCTTAGCCCCAAAATTCTTCCCCACTTCTTTTGGTCAAGGGAAGATATCACTTCACGCACGCCGCGTGCTCCTTCGTTACGGCCAATTGACTTTATCCACTGGTCGTCCCCTTTACGATAGTGACTTTACTATCTTGTTTGCGTCGTGAGTCCATTCAGAAAAAGATTTCTTTCGTTGTAAATAGAGCAGACTAATAACACCGGGTTTACTTCTCAGAAGTTTATTATATTCCAAACTTCCTATAACTTTTGAGAGAGAGAGGGTCCCTAATAATATCTGTCTTAACAAGAGGTGTATTTTAACTGGATTCAACTTCGAGTTTTTAGTCCTTAGTAAACTTCTCGGTGAACAAGCTTTTCTTAGCCTTTCCTTATCGTCTTCAGCGACAACAGCTTAACTCCGTACGATCACTGGCCCCGATCTCTGCCTGACCCTCCTTCTCCGATCGCAGACGCTCACTGCTCTGATCGCAGACGCTAACTGCTCTGATCGCAGACTCCAACTCCAACTGATCGTGATTCAATTCGCGGGTCTTAAATAGCATTTCTAAATAATCTTCCAGAAGATTCTACTTTAGAACTTTCGAGCCCTTTCGATTCGTTCGATTCGTTCCAATCTCACTGGTCAACCAGAGTTCACCAACCTAAAAGATCAAAGATTTCTTGGAGTCCAAAAGACTGTGTTTTTCTTAATCCTAGACTTATCGTCTGCTTTCTCTCGTTAAAAAGATGTTATCTTTCCTAACTACTTTTTCGGTGATTCCACAAAGACCACCCAGCAACTCAAGATAATCGGTAGTACATTTTTCTAAGTCTGGCACAAGGCCACAAATATAGGTGCTGGGCGGCGATTACATAACATTAGCCAAGCTTTGCTATTCATGTGCTGATTTGGCGCGGACCTGTATCAAACTCGAAACCTTGCGATTCTTAGGCAGATGCTCTACTGAGCTAAATCGGCCCATTTGCAGCAAGATACTATTTAAACACGTTTGGCTGAATTCCATGAAATATTTCATCTAAAGGATTTTAAATTGCTTACATTCAAGGGCCGGGTTAGCTCAGTCGGTCGAGTGTTCGGCTGAAAACCACAAGGTTCCTAGTTCGATACCGCTCCTCGCCAACGCAGCGTATGAGTAGCACAGTGATCTGTGCGGTAAAGTAAGGAGATGAGGGTAGGTGTGGCGCTCCACCTCAGACGCTAAAATAATCTCCTTGGTCTAGCGAAAATAGACTCCCTCGCTGATTGCCTGATACTGACTTTAGGCCATCCCGACAACTTAACTTTACTTTACTTACATTCAAGCCTGCGTGTAGTTTTCCTTGTATCGCGGCAATTGGACCAAAATACAAGAATCATTATACGAGGACCGAGGGAGGACAACGTATGAAATAGAAAATCATTAAGAAAAAATATTCCATGGTATTCAACCGAACCTGTTTGAATAATACACACACACACACAGGGGCGGGGGAGAGATAAATTTATGTGTGTATTGTTTATGGGTGCCTGTGAGAATTTTCTTGGTCATATTTTTGTTTCAGGAAAATCTACTCAAAACGTTTTATCTGAAAATCTTAAAAAGAAAGCGTCTTTTTTGTTTCGTTTTTTGCGAAAAGTGTTTCAACTCATTAATAACGCAATTAAGACTTTTGTGTTAAGTGGTTTCTATGCTGCGTCAAGGTTGAAGGAGGGTTAATCTTGGTTAAGCTTACAATTAATTTCAAAGAAGAAACAATTTAAAAAATATTTTTATTGCTTAAAATTGGAGTCAGCCTTTTGCTGTTTTTGTTTTTTTTTTTTGTTTTTTTTTATTTATTTGGCTGATTACGAACAAGTTTTCGTTATTCGTTTATGGGGCTTAAATTTTATTATTTTATTCATTTTTACTCTTTTTTTAATTTTTTATATAAAAAAAAACGTTATTCCAAACGCACTAATATATATATATATATATACATAAACTCATAGTCACACGAGATAAGTAAAATAAAGTGAACTCGGTGTAAATAAAAGTAAAACAAAAAAAACATATTTCAGAAAGTGAAATTACTTAATTATTATGTAATTAATATTTTATACTGCATACTAAAGAGTTTTAAAACACTCAGACACTATCTCCCTTTCTTTCGCTCGTTAATTCCATCTCCCTCTCTCTCCTCTCTCTCTCTCTTCTCTCTCTCTCTCTCTCTCTCTCTCTCTCTCTCATATATATAATATATATATATATATATTATATATATATACCACTCATAAACTGTGCACGTACACACATACAGACACATGCGCACGCACACAAATGCACACACAAATACACTAGTCTTTAAATAACAACATCGAATACTTGTAAATAGTTCTGCAAAACCAACTTGCTAATATTAGAGTTGACTTGGTGCGTTTCTGCCCAATATTTCCAGGGCTTATTCTGGTGTGGCACAAGGTCAATTAAAATCCGGAAGAATGATTAGCATAGTTTTCTTATCTTTGTTACAAAATATATAATTAAAATAGAGTCTAACGCGCAGAGTTTCCATAATAGTTATTAATTCTCTGTTGCTACTACTCAAACTTGACTGTGTAGCCAGTATCATATATGGGTTTCGTTGGACGATTCAAACTTTTTTGTAGGGGAAAATATATTCCCTTACTACACTTAACCACCCCCACCCACCCCACAGTAAAATACATTGTTCTTAATAGATTTTGTTAAAGACCACGGCCACTGAAAATCCTTTCGTACTTAAAGTAGTATCATCGTCGTTGGTTTTAGTATCGTCAGATTTCGAACATTGTATCTCCTCACCTTTTCCAAATTTCCTTCATAGTCAGTAACCTTCACAATAAATCGTTGCTCATTCCACGATTGGATGGATTTACTCAAATTCTCCGCAATGAGTAGGTTTATGTGTTTTTTTACGGCATATCAACCTCAGTGGGTCATTTAATGCCGATAAAGTTTTGAAATAAATCAATTCTTAATAAATAATACATTTTTTTTTATAAATACATTTTTCTATTTAACCCATAGATGGGACCATAACAGGTACTATCACTCCGGGTCAGAGTGGACCAGGGAGCAATGGTGATGAAGGGGTGCTCCACATTCCCCAAACCTTCAAAACTGGAACCTCACCATCAGATAGAGCTTAACGTCATTCCCAGGACATGTAGACTCGCAGCCACCGCATTCTAGCACCCATATGATAAAAATAGGTTGGGGCTTGCCATAAGAGCAATAGTGTTGGGAAAATCATATAGGTGCTAGGGCTCGATGGGACCAGCCGATTGATCGGAGGAGGCCTCTCCGACCGCCCCTCTAGCCCAAGATAGGGCCAAAGTGGAGTATTGCATTTCATGAACTGCTCATCCACCTGGGCTCTATCCTTAAGCATCACGGTTCACCAGCCACGGCCAACAGGTGGCCCCATTGGGGGAGTCTTACCCCTCTGCAGAGGTGCATTCTAATGCCCCACCGACAGGGCGGGCAATGAGTAGGGTGTGACAGAAGACCAAATTTAAGCGGACAACTACTGGTTTAAATTCATACTTTTCCCTCTCCTAGACTGATTGTCATGCCGAGGTTAAATATCTAAGCTGTTTTACTATGTACCCATAAATAGGGGAGAATAGTCTAATTCATACCTTTCCAAAAAGTATTAACGTGATCTGAAATGCGAACAGCTCCGTTTAGGGTTTCAACTCAGGTTGAAGAGTTCATTTCCTACGACGATAACCGTTACAGCCTTGTTGGATGAGGCTTTAGAATACACCGACTACACCTCTGAAGAAGTGTAAGACCGTTGTTGGCCGTTGGTGACGACCCGTGATGCTTAAGGATAGAATCCTGGTGGATGAGCAGTCCATGACATGCAAGACCCCACTTAGGACCTTGCTTAGGACCGATCATTCGTTTGGTTACGCCAAGCCATAGCACCTATATTATTGTCCCAACCCAATTTCCCTAATGGCAAGCCCCAACACGTTTTATCATATGGGTCCTAGAAGGCGGTGTCTGAGGGTCTCCAAGTCCTGGGTATGACATTAAACTCTAACTGATTGCGAGGTTCCTGTTCTGGAGGGCTTGAGAAAATGGAGCACCCCCTCATCACCATTGCTCCCAGCTCCTCTGACCTCGAGTGGTAGTACTTGTTAGGGTCCCATATATGGGTTAAATAGAAAAATGTTTTTATAAGAAAATTGGGTATCCATTAAGAATTAATTTATTTTTTTTAAATTTCGGCATTAAATGACCCATATGCCGTAAATCAAAACAGATAAACAAACAAACAAACAAACGATAACCGTTGATTGAGAGTAGACTGTTTACATTTAATAGACCATGCTAAAATAAATTAATATATCAGTTAATTAGTGCTAATTACTTTGTCCTTAAGGTGAATAAAAATATATGACTTTCCATGCTGTTTCCGACCCAAAGATCGAACTCACAACGTCTGGATCACTAGACACATTTTAACCAGTGGTTATATCGACTCGTGATGAAACCTAAGCTTAGGAAAAGAGTCAAAATAAAAGGGTAAGCGTGTTGCAGACCGCAGGTTTACAAACTATTGCACAATTAAATGAGTAAACATTCAAGATAACTCGAAGAAGTCCTTAGCTCAGAGCAAAAATAATAGTAGGAATTATTGTATTAACACACACACACACACACACACACACACATATATATATATATATATATATATATATATATATATATATATATATACACACAACACATGTATATATATATATATATATATATATATATATATATATATATATATATATAATATATATATATATTAGGTTGTTACAAAAATAATTAATGTGTGCTCAAAAATAAAATTTAATCTATTTTCAGATAGAGAGTATTTTTGAAAATAGTGGCCTTCAAAGATGAACATGCCTAAACATGACCTTCGCTTTTTTATGTTGCATGAGTTCAAGCTTGGGCACAATGCCTCCGAAACTGCTGCCAATACCAACAAAGCATGGGAAGATGAATCCACAAGTGATCTGACTGTACGAAGGTGGTTCCAGAAATTCTGCAGTGGAGATGAGAGTCTTGAAAAGAAAGTCTTGACAATGAACAATTGCAGGCAGTTGTTGAGCAAAATCCACGACAAAGTGTCCGAGAAATGTCTCAGACACTTGGTATCAGCATTGCAACAGTTTCCCGCCATTTACAGAGTATTGGAAAGGTGAAAAAGCTCGATAAATGGGTTCTTCATGAGCTCAATGAGCACCAAAAACTTAGGCGGTTTGAAGTGTGCTCGATGCTCAGATTGCGTAACACTAATGACCCCTTTCTTGACCTAATAGTCACTTGTGACGAAAAGCTGATCCTTTACGACAAAAAATAAAAACCCTTTATGCCAAAAAATAAGAATAAAATAATAACAGTCCAGTATTATCTGCGTTATTCGGACTATTGTCCTCATATTCATTGTTATCTGTACAATGTTGTCCAATTGGACACATAGACTAGTGGATAAAGGACAGTTCTAAGTGACAGTTATCTCTGGACTTCAGGTTCAATCCTGGTCAAGGGCAGCAGTAACTTAGAATAATAATTAACACAGAACGCCTCTAACCCAGCTATGGTTAGCGGAATGAGATTACGACAAGAAGGTTCCTGGGTCCGAGAAGGTTCCGAGTCTGACAAGAAATACACGAAGAAGGCCTGAGGGCACATCGGCCCAAACGTTGTACAGATAACAATGAAGATGAGGATAATAGTCCGAATAACGCAGATAATACTAATCATCAAGCCTCATCTCAAACATTCAGAGAAATAACAGACCAGGTAATAAAACGATGTTAAAAGTGTAGCGTAATTATAAGGGTCTACCAGAGTTTGAGAGTGGAAATAAAGCTGTGTTCGGACTGCTAGAGAAAGAGAGGAAAAGGAGATGGGAGCAGGCAAGGGTTGAAGTTTGGAGGAGTAGACACAAAACGGGTTGCCTGTAACTTGACCGAGGAATGATTCCGGAAGGAGAATTGAAAGCTAAAACCGGAAGTTCCGGGTGTTGACCGGAAGCGAAAATGACGTAGTGACGAGTAACGAATGAGAAAAAAATCGTTCTCTTTTTCTTTTCGGGTAGCAGAGTTCAGACGAGGCTGCTGTCCCTCGTGTGGGACAGAGATATAGAAGTTGATACCATGTTAGAAGGTAGAATTATTTAACCGTATCTCTCTCTCTCTCTCTCTCTCTCTCTCTCTCTCTCTCTCTCTCTCTCTCTCTCTCTCTCTCTCTCTCTCTCTCCGAAACAGAGCCCACGACACGAGCCTGCAAATAAATACTAAGCCCCTTGTGATTATGCAACTGTGTGTGTGTTGTTCTTTAAACCTAACGGCTACTAATGACGACAGCTGCTGGGGCTTGGGTTGGCACATGCTAGTATATCGTTCCGGAGTTTACCAAAAATACACTTTGGTACTTCATTATATTATAAAAAGTGAAATCCATGCTTCATACCCGTTACTCTGAATTTCGTCCTAAAACACTCTTCAGACGAGTAAGTGTTGACTGTAGCTACGGTGAAAGTAGGGGTATGTAATTAAGAAAACAACTGTTTAGACAACGTTTAAATGCTTTTCAAAAGCACAACCTTCTTTATAAAAGGTGGCGATTTTAACAATATTAAAAACAATTATAAAGGAACCAACTCCCCTGACAACTCCCTAAAATATTACCTGTTTTGAAAAGAATCTTTTCATAGCCATTTTATAACGAGTTGTTCCCGACATTCTATTGTTGTGAATGTCGACTTGCTAATAAGTATTATCTTATATTGAAAATATACCGCCAACATTTTATGTAGTTAAGCATTTTATGTTAATATACTTTTCAGAACTGGTAATTCTTCTTTGATTGTTTACGATTGTTTCAGTATTGTTGAGTTCATATATATATATATTCACGTTTTTTTCATAAAGATCAAAAGCATTTATATGTATATATATATATATATATATATATATATATATATATTATATATATATTGCACACATTTGTGAAATATATATATATATATATGATTTTCAAAGAAAGAAAAACTTAACCGTCATTTTACTATGATAAATTTATTTAGACCAGAGACTTTACCTGAGTATGAACATAAACAAATCAAGGGATTTAGGATAATTGTTTATTTTAAAATGTGGAATTTAATTCTTCAAAAGTTCTCAACAACATTAACCATGTCTGGGAAGGGGTTACAAACTTTCAAGTTGCAGTGCATACACACACACACACACAAACACACACACACACACACACACATATATATATATATATATATATATATATATATATATATATATAGTCCTCTACATATAGTCATGTTTCAACGTATTGTGTCTCTTCAGTGCAGCAAGACATTGCAAACTGTCTGCAGTGAGGATCGAAACTCGACCGATTTATTATCATTCTGAGTCTCTAACCACCGAGCTTTTAGTGCGACCCACTAACACAGAGAATTTTACTGATGAAAACATATATAAAGGTAGCCAAAGAAAGTTCTATCCATTTCGAGGAGACTCTTGCAATTTAAGCGTAACCAGCAGCCGTCACACACACACACACACACACACACACACACACACATATATATATATATATATATATATATATATATATATATATATATATATATATATATATATATATGGTAAGAGAGTAAGATTATACAGAGAGATATATGGTCAATGAAGGTAAATACACGCAATACATCAATATTTCTGATTAGAAAGAATATCTCATCTTTAAAACTAAGATTGGAATCTGTTCTGTTTGAAGTGAAGATTGTCAGTCATGTATGTCTACATACAAACATGTAGATAAAACAGATATATGGATGGGTACACAAATCGATAAATACGCATAGTTTCCTACCTACACGAATAGAAATCAGAAAACTAAAAACAGTTTGAGAAACCTATATCATGTTAAGAGCATCCCATCGTGGTGAAGTGGTCGGCAAGTTAGTCTCGCAGATCTATTATTACTGAATAACAAGTTGAATTCTCCCTAGATATCTCATACTTGTTTCATGTATGGAGAACTTCCCAGATCTAAGTTAAGAGAAGTAAAAAGAAGGGTAGGAAGCGTCCATGGCAACTTTGAGTCACCCATGGTAAATATTGGGTTGAATACTTACATATATCATATATCATGTTAATTCTTCTGATTCTACCAATCGACTAGTGTACTGGCAAATATACTTTGGTGGGATGATTTTTCTAATCAATTTGGTTCAGACGAAATATCAGTATTCAAAATTCGTAGAACGTATATAGTAGTCCGAAAGTTTGTCACGTCTTCATGAATTTAGAGGCCAAATAATTACATAATGCAAACAGACATTCTCAGAAATAATTTAACTTTTAAAGAATTTACTTTAGAGGTGAAATAATTGCATAATATAACTTTGTTTATTATATTATTTAAACAAACATAATGAAAGTTTAAAATTATGTACAAGTAACAAGACTTTCGGACCAACCTATATACATTACCGCAAAATATTAGAAGATGAAAGATTTATTAATCGTAATCATACACTCAAAGAGTGCACAGGATCGCCTCATCAGTGGTGTTATTGGAATCATGAAGAATCTCGGGTCTTCGAACATCACACCCATTCTCCCAAGTGACCCTACCAAAAGTACAATTCCGGTAGGCGATCCTGTAGCGCAAAGGGGGGGGGGATAAAAAAATATCCACTCATCACAATATAATTCTGCACTCAAAGAAGGCACAACAGCCACTACCTGTGCTTTTGATCTTATAAGCAGTGAGTGACGATCTTATAAGCAGTGAATGACCAATTTGAAGCGACGTACGTCAGGTCCGTCACAGTTGTAACAAAATAAAAAGGTGAACAAGCGAATCTAACACCTTGAAAAGTGTGCGCTCACAAACAGGACTATTCAGTTCTAGATAACA
The DNA here is from genome assembly GCA_023376005.1 of Doryteuthis pealeii. Taxonomy (NCBI): domain Eukaryota; kingdom Metazoa; phylum Mollusca; class Cephalopoda; order Myopsida; family Loliginidae; genus Doryteuthis; species Doryteuthis pealeii. The sequence continues at coordinate 19,691,377 of CM042137.1, forward strand.
TTTAAAAATTTTAAATATTGTTAATCTCAACCCCCGTTATCCCCATTTTTAAAAAAATTTTCTCCCATTTTCA
>CM042137.1:19696449-19708949 GCA_023376005.1 Doryteuthis pealeii
CGGACCTTCTTTTTTTATAAAATTGTCATATTAAAATGCATTTAACAAATAAATGACGTCAAAAACACATAATCTAATACATGCTTTAAATCCTGTTTGTTTTTTTATAAATTACTACAAAGAATATCATCTTAATATAATGGAGATTGTGTGTTTGTCTGTCGGTAACCGAAACTAAATCACTACTCAAGTCACAATTAACTTTGTTATTTACGTCACATTCTCCATGGTTTTATTTTTATTTAAACCTCAATTATTAATAAAATTGTTTTACATTATTAATTTTGTTGGCCATATCTAAATATTTACTACGTACCCTAGGTGTCCGGGTTAGGCACAAGGCCCTATTAATGTGGGACCACCTACAAGCTGTGACTCGGGGTGGCGGATGCAAAAAAATAGTTGATCCCGTCGGCATCCCCCCTCCAGGTAGCACCTCAGTCAATGGGGAATAAATCTAGCCCTGTCCCTTTAAATCGAGGGGGGCAAGTATTGCCTGGGTGTGCCCCCCTGAGAGCAACGATGTTAGCTTGTAAAGTCCATGGCTTTGGCCTGCCCCCCCCCGCCCCGATCGAAACCGGAGTTGATACGTTGACCGTATCTACAGGTATTTGCCTCATAGCCCACTTGTATGGGCTGGGCACAATACCTCGTTTTAACGTTGGCCCACCCACAAGCCGAAGCTCCCGAGTGGGAAAGAACAAAAATTGTGTCGATCCCTTCGGCATTCTCCCTCAAGGGAGCGCCTCAGGCACTGGGCAATAAACTCAGTCCTGCCCCTTTAAATCGAGGGGGCAGGTATTGCCTGGGGGGATAGCCCCCTGGGATCGACGCTATTAACTTGTAAAGATCCAGGGCCGAAGCCAATGGACCCCCACCCTGTTGGGCGGGTGTACATAGTAATAACATGCAACTGTATTTATATATATAACAAAATAGCGGTTTACAGTGTGAACAGAATGGCTAATTTGCATATTGGTTTAAAAAATTTGACTTTAATGAATATATGCGTAGTAATATTGATTTCTAATTGTTTGGTTTTATCTTAATGAATTTAAGCATAAATCCCGGGAATAAATCTTAAAAGAAATCCATTAACAAGAAGACCTAACTATAATTCCATTCTTTACTTCGCGTTTTAGCTAAATAGTTAAATTAGGAAAATATATAAAAAAAAGTTATATATATATATATATATATATATATATATATATATATATATATATATATATATATATATGTGTGTGTGTGTGTGTGTGTGTGTGTGTTCTTTCCCCATTTTACTTTTTCATTTTATCTTTTTCATTTTATCTTTTTTTGTAATTTATTTATTTATCCAACGTAGTCAATATTGAGACTTGTTCGTGTTTTGTTTTTCTTTCCTCGTTGAGTCAGCTTTATTCTTCCATATATATATATATATATATATATATATATATATATATATATATATATATATATTATTGTGATTAAATAACTATCGTCCACGAAACCAGGCTCACTAAAAAGTACTAATAAATTCTCTTATGGTAACACGTGGCATTCTAGACATTCAAATATATCCGTGATTTTTTCATGGGCAATAAAACTATAGTATACATTACTTAATATATTTTAATCTCTCTCTCTCTCTCTCTCTCTCTCTCTCTCTCTCTCTCTCTCTCTCTTACTCACTCACTCACTTTCTGTTTCTTTCTCACACTATCTCTTTACTCTATCTATTTCTATTTATCTCTCTATCACCTCCCTTGCTTTTTCAATAACTTTCTTTAGCATTTCTGCCCCTTCTCTCTGTCTCTGTCTGTCTGTCTGTCTGTCTGTCTGTCTGGTCTCTCTCTCTCTCTCTCTCTCTATCTATCTATCTATCTATCTATCTATCTATCTCATTCCTTTTCATTTTTTTCTTCATTTTTCTTCCCTCAGCATTACATGTTATGCTCCAACATTCTCTTCCTCTCTCTTACCCCCTCTCTCTCTCTCTTTCCCCCTCTTTCTCTGCGATACTTTGTGTTCTTTCTCAATTTTTAAATTGTTTTTTCCAAATCTTTTTATTTGTTTTTATTTTAATTCATTCTGTCATTACATTATTTTTCTTTCTTTCTTTCTTTCTTTTTCTTTATGTATTTCTAGTAGTATCTTTCTGTATTTCTAACTTTTTTTTTCTTTTCTATACTTGTCTTTCTTTTCTATACTTTTTTCTTCCCTCTACTTTTCTTTCTTTCTTTCATTCTTTCTCATTGCTTTTTCTTTCTGTATTTCTGGTAGTATATTTCTTGTCTATACTTTTCTTTCTTCTCTCAACCTTTCTTACTTCTATGTACTTTTTTTCTGCTTACGTTCTTTCTTATTCATTCTTTCTTTCTTCCTTTCTTTCCTTATTTTTATCTTTACTTGAACCCCCAGACCATCAGGAGTGTCGATTCATATGTAAACAACCCTGCCATTTATGACGGCTTTTATTTTTGTATATAGATAAAATTACTTCTTATATTAGGTGTGTGCAACAGTTTTCGGCTCCCTTTTTTAAACAAAAAAAGGTTCCTAAAAATCAGTAACCCTTTTTACCCACACCTATTATATACACACAATTTTGTGTTTCCTTGCGAGATTCAACTAGATCAGGCAAGTTGTTATATGATGTAAACATTTTACAACAGACTGTAAGATATCCAATAGTCTTTCCAATGTTTATCCAAGTCAAGATAAGAACCCTGCCCTGCGGCAAACGACTAGTCATTTTCCACAGAATTATGTCACTCACATATTCCGTTATGTTTGGCGATTTCACAATTTTGTTTGTTTTTGGTTTGTTTTTATTGTTTTCTTCATCAAATTTTAATTTTGTCCCCGCCTCTTTTTCTCACTTTCCTTTTCTTATCATTTTCTATTGTATTTTCACTGATATATTGGTTCCTTTTACTTTATTTTATCCCATTTCTGGAGAGCGGTAGTGACAACCTCATTTTCTTTCTTTCTTTTTTCTTTAGAATATTCTTCTTCTTCTTCTTCTTCTTCTTCTTCTTCAGAATCTTCTTCTTCTTCTTCTTCTTTAGAACCTTTGTCTTCAAAATCTTTCCATTTTCAGAATCTTCTATGACATCCCACTTTCTTTTTTTTTCTTTTTTTTATTGTATTCTTATTCTCATCGACCCATTCTTTCTTTCTTTCTTTCTTTCTTTCTTTTTTCTCTCACGCGCTTTTAATGATCATTCGTTCTTTTCATTTCCTGGCTGAATTTCTTCTTCTTCTTCTTCTTCTTCTTCTTCTTCTTCTTCTTCTTCTTCTTCTTCTTCTTCTTCTTCTTCTTCTTTCTTCAGACTCTTCTTCTTCAGACTCTTCTTCAGACTCTTCTACATTCCCTTACTTCCTTTTTCTCTTCCTTTTCTATTGTATTCCTATTTTTACCGACACATTCTTCTTCTTCTTCTTCTTCTTCTTCTTCTTCTTCTTCTTCTTCTTCTTCTTCTTCTTCTTCTTCTTCTTCTTCTTCTTCTTCTCTTCTTCTTCTTCAGAAAATTCTTTTTCAGACTCTTTTACTTTCCCTCACTTCCTTTTTCTATTCATGTTCTATTGTATCCTTATTTTCATCGACACATTCTTTCTTTCTTTCTTTCTTTCTTTCTTTCTTTCTTTTCTTCTTCTCCTTCTTCTTCTTCTTCTTCTGCAGAAAATTCTTCTACATTCCCTCATTTCCTTTTTCTCTTCATGTTCTATTGTATTTTTATTTTCATCAACACATTTCTTCCTTTATTATTCGAATTCTATTTTATTCTATTTTTTGGAGAGCGGCAGTGAAAACCCCATTTTCTTTGTTTCTTTCTTTCACGCGTTTTTAATGATCATCCGTTCTTGTCTATCTCCGTCTTATCACGTCTTCTATCCTCCCAACTTGCCTACTTTTGCAATCATTCGTATTCCCCCTTTGTCATTTTTAAAACATTTTTTTTTGTTTTTTTGTTGTTTTTTTAATCTTTGAAAAGAATAATTTCATCTCCTTTTCTCTGATTTCCCCTGTGATTTTCTACTTCTTTTTCCATCATCGTTCTCATGTGAAGCTAATCATTTGTCTTCTCTTTCTACCATCATTCTAAGCATCAACGGAAAACTTAATCATCATCATCAACAACAACGTCATCCTCAACGTCGTCATCACTATCATCATTTTTATCTGTTTTTTTTTTCAACTTTGCACGCCTTCACCGTTCTGATCTTTTGAATATTTATTTCTTTTTACACCAGGTTACTGGCTATCAGCATTGAAATTCTGTTTTCCTCTCCTGTTTGAATTTCTTCTTCTTCTTCTTCTTCTTCTTCTTCTTCTTCTTCTTCTTCTTCTTCTTCTTCTTCTTCTTCTTTCTTCTTCTTCTTCTTCTTCTTCTTCAGACTCTTCTTCTTCTTCTTATTATTATTATTATTATTATTATTATTATTATTATTATTATTATTATTATTATTATTTACTCCTTTTGAGTTTTCACATCAGCATTAGCTGATGGTCTTTCACTGGAGTCTGAGTGAGAGCAAGTCTCCTCAGGTCTCCATGACTCTTATGAGTATTCTGGCAGATTGCAGCAGTGCAGTGTTCTGAATGGTTTCAATCCTTCCTCTGATTTCCAAACTTTCCAAGCCCTTTTCTAATCCTTTTGGGACCGTTCCAAGTGCACCAACTACAATTGGTATCACTTTGACTTTCATATTCCATAACTTTTTCAGTTCTCTGGCAAGGTCCAGATATTTGTCCATTTTTTCATTTTCCTTTAGCTTCACCCTGTGATGTTATTATTATTATTATTATTATTATTTATTATTATTATTATTATTATTTGTGCAATTTATTTTCTTCTCTACTATTTTATACTGCTCTCTTTCTTATTTGATCCTTTTTCCTTCTATTTCTTTTTCTCTTTTTCTAGTTTTTTCGATTTCATTCTATTTTCCTGTCCTTCTCTTCCTTCTTCGTCTTCTTCTTCTTCTTATTATTATTATTATTATAGAAAATCTATTTTCTTCTCTCTACATTTCCCTATTTTTCATTCTCTTATTTGATCCCTTTGTCTTCTTTTTCTTCTTCCTTCTTTTTTTTTCCGATTTCATTCTATTTCCATTCTTCTTCTTCTTCTTCTTCTTCCTTCTTTTTTTTCCCGATTTCATTCTATTTCCATTCTTCTTCTTATTATTATTATTATTATTATTATTTTTATTTTTTTTCTTCTTCTTCTTCTTTCCTATTGTTTAATTCCAGTTTCTTCTTCATGTCCCTTTTTTCTTCATTGCTTTTGTATTAGTTTTATCATCTTATTCTACTTGAAAATGTCCATGTCTCTTTTCGCATTTCTCATTTGTACTTGTTATTTCTTCCACTTTGACCTTTTTTTAAAAGATTTTCCTTTTCCATTCCCTTGTATTCATTCTTTCTCTCCTTCACTTATTTCCTTATTCTTATTTAGATTTACTTGTGCGTCTGCTAATTTCCTCTCCTCACACTTTCACTAACCCACTCCCAACGCCCGCGCCATTCTTTCCTTTTTATTTATCTTTGAACTCATAAAATGTTTCTTTCGTCTAGACAAAGAATGGCCATTACTGTTCACATGTCCTCCTCCTTTCATCGCTTGCATAATTACTTCATCGATCCCATTGGCCCTTGCTTAGCACGTGACGTCTAACAGAAATTGTTTAAGCCATAAAGATACGCTTGTGAATGGCGAAGTCGTGCCATGACGAGTCGGTTGGGTTTGATATATGCTTTCATGAAGATCAAGATTTTCCTTCCATACTAATCTGCATCAAACGATTTTGTTGCCGAGTGATGGTTAACTAAATTCTGTGGCTTGCCTTGGCGAATAAGTTTAATATACACTAGCTTGTTCCTTGAACTTGGTTTGGTTTGGTTTCTTTGTGGTAATCTTCAACTTGTTCCTCGTAAATTCCAACTATAAGATAAACTGAACCCTCATTTTATGTCCGTGTTTTTGCAATAAATTTTTTAAATATTTTTGTGATATATCCGGGTTAAGGGATATATTCTGCAGTTGGTATTTGGTATATTATCGCAGTAGTAGCTGGTGCGTCGAATAGCAATACGTCTTCCGAGCAGGCGTGGTGTAGTCTAGCGAGTAAGATTAGGTTGTAGGTGTAGGTGTCTGTACCAACACAGTATCGACTATTTATACATGACACTGTCCAATCAGATTATAGTGAGGGTACCAAGGTATTTACATATTCATTACATCGGTTTGCAATAAATGTTTTTAAATAAAGAAAATATATTCAGTATTGTAAAATTACGGGTCCAAGAAAAATAAAACATTTATTGCAAAACACGGACATAAAATGAAGGTTCAGTTTATTTAATGGTAGGAATTTACGAGGAACAAGTTAAGGATTACCTTCTTTGTTTAAGCATAGATCAAACTCCATGGGTTATTCAAAGCCAAAGTAATACCTGTCCAATAAAGACAAAGTACATTTTTAAGTGAAGGAAATGATATAAAAACGAAGTGAACAAAAATGAGAAATATGTTTTATGATAATAAAACACCGAATATATGAAGAAAAGAATGAAGGAGACTGAATAAAAAATATCAAGAAATAAAAAGAAGTTATAAACAAAAATAAATGATAATGCCGCAAATGAAGGAATAAATATTAAAATAAACAAGAAAAACAGTAGTGTTGCTACTTAACGTATAGCTGGGGGATCATACCTTTCCCAAGTGTATTATTCTGAAAGTAAACGTAATAGTAGCAATGGATTTTAATTCGCTTACTGCAATGTCACAATCCAGCACCTTCACTGTGATGTGGGTGGTTCCCCTCCCCTTAGATGACTCTGAGTTTCAGTCTTTTGCTAAAAAGAATTAACGTATAATGTTTTTCCCACTATTTACCGTTATTTCTTTTCACTTGCCTGGCCTATCGATTATTTAACACAGCCTCGTAAAGGATTTGAACTCGGGATTCCATTAGTTCCATTAAAAGATAGCGTAATATCACCACTGGAGTTCGAATTCACGTCCTACGTTGTCGCAGTCCGGCACATTAGCTAATTTATTGCATATCAACGTTTATATTTATTCAATGCCAAAGCTATCTTTGAAGAAGAATAGTAGGTGGTACAATTTAATCAATAGCTGGAGGAATGAATGGATCCATACTTTTCCCAACCGCATGAGTCCGAAAGTAAACATAATATTGACTAGAATTTGAACTCGCTTACAACGATATCGCAGACCAGCACTTTATCCACAACACCAAGAGGAACTCAAGGCTGAACTATAAATTTACAGAATTCTTCTACTGTTAGAGATACATTCTTCTAATGGACATTTAAATAGATATACCACATTGTTTTTTTGTAACGGTGCAATTGAGGGGGAGGAATTATTTTTAAGGATTAGGTTTGATGTTTTAAATTTTTTATAGTATACTATAAGTTTGATTTTTTTTACTAGGGTCATTAGCGTCAGCCAATTCTCGCCAGATATTACAAAAATAATCAGGCAATACGAAAAAACAAAGGAAAAGACTTGCAGACAGAAAATGACTGAATTATTTAACAATATATATATATATATATATATAATATATATATATATATATATATAGTCATCTAAAGAAACGTGAATTTCGATGTATCACGTCTCTTTAGTGCGGGCTCAACTTTTTAACAGCTACCTCTAGCCGGGTGCGAAAAAAGACAGAATTTTCGTCTGTCAAGCTCCTTATCCTCACCTCCATCGGGGACTGTCAACCAGGGTTGAATATTTAATTGATACAAACAAACTTACAGGATGTATGTTTTTACAATCACCAGATAACTCAAGTCTGTAAACAACAGGCGAGTAAAGGCTATTTTCTTTACTTGCTAAAACTTAGGCACATTGTCTATTATACAACTCAGCCTCGACAAGGAATTGAACTCTGGATTCCATTTCTCATATTTAAAAGAAATTCCAGTCGAAATTTGAACCCGTTCCGCAAATTCCATTCTCTGCCTCGCTAACGGATTGCCCACCCATAGCTCCATAAGCTTTCAGTTTAATTTTTGACTAAGGGAATTTTTTTGTTTATGGAAGTACATTTTATGGCCCAACTGTCAGGGCCACTTGGTTCATATCAGTCCAGCAGGATCGAGATATTTTACGACCCGTTAAAGTTGATGATGCAGAGTTAAGTCTATTGGTCCATTTTCGTCTAGTACAGAGCTGTCTATATTAGCAACTACTTACAAATATAAGATCACGAGCAGAAGGTGTCACTTGCCAACAGTTAATGTTTATAGACATGCAAGAACAACTTTCTTTCTTATTTAGGCGAATCCGTTGGTGCTATAGTAAGTGGTTAGTTACAAAGTGAATGTCTATTCTAGGATTCAAAGTTTCCAAGATTCTAAATAAGTCTGCTTGGTTCTTTTAATTTTCTCAGGGGATCCTTATGTAAGCCAAACGTTCTTTTCTGGAATGAGGAGATGTGGCCTCCAGTGGGACCCAAGTTAAGTTGAAGGAGAGAGTGATACGTTTTGTTAGATAAAAAAGGAACGTTTTTCCCTATTTTTAAAAAGAGATCTTTCGTCTCATGTTGGTGCAGTCAAGACATAAAGGGAGCATATTCCGACAAAGTAGATTAAAAATATTTATATTTAAAGAGAATTATTTGAATTATTTATTCCTATAATTATCACTGTTTCACTAAATACTTATAATATCCAATATCTATTCATGGAACGTTTTTAGGATCCTGGATGGTAATATTACTTATTTTGTATCAAGGATTCTGATATATATATATATATATATATATATATATATATATATATATAAGGTATCCAAAACTGGTAGTGAGGAATGATTCTACATAGGATCTTCAAAATCTCACTGTATGATTATTGCATGTTTTATCAGTAGCAAATATATATATATATATATATTATAATATATATAATATATATATATATATATATGTGTTGTGTGTGTGTGCGTGTGTGTGTGTGTGTGTGTGTGTGTGTGCGTGTGTGTGTGTGTGTGTGTGTGGGCGTGTGAATAAAAAGGCAATAAGATGGACCCTGGAGGCAGGGGGTAGTACAAAATGAATTTTGCCATGTGCCTGTCTAAATAAAAGACATACGTGGTCTGAAGAAGTTCCGTGGGCCCTAGATACCCACAAGTGGAAATGGTCCATAACCACGATACCTATGGTATTTAAGGCATTTTTATTCACAAATAACTTTGCTCTGTTTACAATAATTAATCATTGAGCTCTCATATGCAACCTGAACTTTACAACAAACTACTAGTAGGGAATAGGACCAGCCTAGAATTACCTTGTACCAAGAAACTTGGTACCACACCAAAGAATATATATATATATCTATCTCTATATATATATATATAATATATATATATATATATATATATATATATATATATATATATATACCAATGCCTCCGCACGAGGAGTATGTGACACAAGGTGAATTTCTTAAGTGGATGATAGCAGAATTGAATTTAGAGTTTTTTTTTCGTCTAACAAGATTAAAGAACCTAATCTGCTCTATCATTTATTCATAGCCGTCGGGATAATAGATGGATTTACACCTTTTCCAAGGGTATTATTGGTATGTTAAATGCAAACGGTCTCATCCAGAATTGTAATTCTTCTCCCCATGTTCATTTCCTAAAATGGTAACAATTACACACCGCCCCTCCACACAAACCAAAGCGTTTGACGTTGGCTAGTATTTTAGCTATTAATGAAATTATCCCCTGTATACTTTATATATATATATATATATATATATATATATATATATAGTGTGTGAGATGGTCACTGTTTTAGCTTTTGCTGGAAATGGCGTAACAAAGGCAGTATTATTGGTAGAGTGCTCAATATAATATAGAGCTGTTATATAATAATATATATATATATATATATATATATATATATATATATATATTATATATATATATATTTATAAATGATAAAATAAAATAAAATAAAATAAATATATAAATATATATATTTTTGATAAAATAAATATATATATATGAATGTTCCTTTGTCACCTAATAAATAGATATATAAAACCTTTATATATTATTTTATTTTATTACATATATATATATATATATATATATATATATATATATATATATATGGGAAAAAACAAGGTATTCAGAAAATTATTTTTAATTTAGTTAGAATTATTAGCCGATGTTAAAGTTTCGGTTTTTATATTAACCCATCACCAGGGCATGGTTAATATGTGGGTTTTTTTGTAACTTCTGAATAATATTCATTGAATAAATGGAAAGAACATTTAAATTGTTTTCCATATTTATATTGAATATTATTCCGTAGTTACAACATCATATTGATCTTAGTTAATATACAAGCCGAAACATTTAACGTTAACTCACACTTCTAACTATGAAAATATTATCATCTGAAATCATGTTTTTCATATTTCATTTATTTACATACCATTGTATTTATTTCCATTTCCTATTATATATATATATATATATATATATATATATATATATATATATATATATATATATAAGTTAAATAGTTAACTATATTCATATTTTTCTTTGTTTCCAAAAGAAATAATTTCAAGGTGGACACTTTATGGTAACAATTTTAAATAATATAATATACCTATATTGATTATATTAATCTTTATATATATTTAATTCTTTAAAACGTAATACCCTCTTAAAATTACGGTCAGTCTAGAGGTGTTAATATGAGGAAAAATAACACTTTGTCATTTATAATACAAATATTTAATTTATAATAAATTATCTATTTGAAATTTAAAAATACACATAAAATATCGTTTTCTAAAATTATTACTCAATCTTTCTAATATATAATTAAAGATAATCTTTTTATTTATTTACTGATCTATCTCATTAATTTAATTTATTTTATTTTATTTTACACCTGATAAAAAAAGCTAAGTAAATACATTCTTCTATTTGACCGTTTTTATTTTGAATTCAAAATAGTTACAATGTAGCAATATTCACCGGAGATTAACCAAACAGATTATATATATATATATATATATATATATATATATATATATATATATATATATATATAAAATTCAAACTCATTCTCAACAGATATTACAAAGGTAAGAGCCGGATCTTATCTTCTCTAATAACTTATAGAATAATTATATTAATTTGATGCTTCAAAGGAGTCTAATGATAGATGAGAAAACTTTATATCAGGGACGCCACTCTCAAAAAGTGTTTTAATACTTTTGAGAAGGTTCCCTTGAAAGGATTTTTCATTTATCCCCCTCATTTCATTCATTTTTATTTCATCCAGTCATTCATTTTACCATTCATTTTTAACTATATATATATATATATATATATATATATATATATATATATATATATATATATATATATATAGGCGGATATCTCTACATAGAAATGCGTAAATTCTAATTAAATTTTGCTTATTCCGACACAAGGCCAACATTGAAAATCGGTCCACGAGAATCAAACTCACAGGCAGTGTCTTGCTAAACTCATAGCAGGCTACACCCTGTGTCTCTCACACATTCATTCGTATTTAGCTAAGCCTCATATGGTGCACAATAGTGGGGCAAACAAATGAGTATCAAATGCTCCCGAATTCGGCTGTCAGACAGCTTGCCAACTTGTTCTTTATGATAGACATTATAACTATCCAAAATTCTTCGGCTACTTTCGACAAAGTAGATTATTTCTTGCTGAAGTGCGTATCTACGAGGTGATTGCAGAATTGCACAGACACAGCCAGACTAAAAAAAAACAAATGTTTAGAAAAAAATGATTTGCTTATTTCATTTGTTTATACAATGCCTAGTTTACAATATTTGTTGTCAATTAAGATGTGCACCAAATTATTTGAAACAGGAACTGTTAATTAAAAAGAAATCAATGAAACAGAGATATTTCCAATTATATTTTTATGCTATCTCATTAAGTTGATATTTACTTCTGAAAAACAAAAAATAAAAACCGGAGAGTTCTGTCGATAGATATTTAACAAAAACATCTAAATGAGTAACAATTCAGAGATTCACTGACAAAATATTTTCATGTTTTTTTATGGATTTTTAGTCCCAATTAAAAAACATACTTTGTAATCCTTTTAAAATTTCAGCTGATAAAACTGCCTATAAAACTTATAAGCAGTGTTTTGTTGGCATCGTTCCGTCTGTTAAAGACGATGGCGTAGTGTCCATGAGTTTTTAACTGCATCTGCGCATGTGGCTGAACAGGGCAATTTTTGAATGGCAATCTCTGGTGCTGTGACTGCAAACAAACAATGATGCTTGATGGAGTTGCTGTTGTCTCTCCTTCCTTCTAGCTCTCTTTTCTGTGGCGGCTTCTTTCATCTTTTTTTCAATCCTTTTCGTCCCTTGTTTGACAAGGAGGCGCCAGACGGCTCTGTTTACTGCAACAGCCTCCCATATGATGGTGTTGATG
>CM042137.1:19718949-19723949 GCA_023376005.1 Doryteuthis pealeii
TCATGTACAATTGAAAGAAGTGAAACAGCGCAGTAACGAATAATACTGATAATGGTGGACACGTCTTTCACTAAATTCGCCAACAAATGGAAAGCCTTTACAAAGCGAAATACAAAATCATATAACTAGTTTGCTGGTGTTCTTTACGATATAACATAATATTTCTATATATTCTATTCTTTAGAAAATATATTTCTTTTTTTTTTTTTTTTCTGTGAGATTTTCTGATGTCGTTGTTAGTTTTTGTCATTATGCTGTAAGAATATAACAATAACAAAAATCCTATACGGAATTTTGAAAGTCACAAATGGTATACTAGGAATTTCTTAGATAAAAAGACTACATTTTAAAGAATGAATCCCTGGATCATTTTCTATTGAGATATCTCGGGTCTAAATATTTATTCTTTTAGTTATATACGTAACCAACATAGTAAAAAATTGAGAATGGATGCAATACAATCATATTTCTCCCATAATCCAGTAACACTAGCTCAATAAATATATGAATTTATATATATATATAATATATTATGATAACGTAAACAAATATGGCTATTTTCAGTCGACAATATTTGGGAGAATATGTGCTTAATTGAAGTCAAACCTAATTTTTTTGAAAGTTAATTCATTAATGAATAATTAGGCGGGATTTAACTACTTAAATGTAAGGCTAAACAAATTGATTTTTCTCGATTTGTTTAGCCTTACATTTAAGTAGTTAAATCCCGCCTAATTAATCATTAATGAATTAACTTTCAAAAAAATTAGGTTTGACTTCAATTAAGCACATATTCTCCCAAATATATATATTATATATATATATTTATGTTGAAAAAATGAATAAAGGAAAGAAAGTATAGAATGGATAAAATAGGATATTCTAATCAATTTTACTTACACGTGTTTCGGTCAGGAGTTTGGTTATTTAAAAATAATAATAGTCTGAATAATGTACACATGGATAAACTCCTGACCGAAACACGTGTAAGTAAAATTGATTAAAATATCCTATTGTATACCCTATTGAGGGATAGGCCTCCTACCACCTCCATCAAAAAGATATGTCCTGGATATGACTCTAAACTGTATGTGGTTTTAAGGATCCAATTCTAAAGAGCATCATGTACCTCTGCATTGCAATTACTCTCAGATTCATTCTGACCCGAAATGTTAGTATCTGTTAGGGTCCAATATATGAGCCAAATATACTTGTTAAAAATTATTTGTATTTGATTGGACCAAGCGAAAAAGTCTTCAGAAACACATTATGAACGCAATACCCTACTCCATATGTATACAATAACCCGAGACGGTTTACATGCCGTAAAAAATTAATTAATAAGTCCTACACTTTCATCTCTACTTCTTTTTCTGTTTTCTTATCTCATACTGAAAGGGTTATATAAAAACGAGAGAGAGAGAGAGAGAGAGAGAGAGAGAGAGAGAGAGAGAGAGAGATGTTTACTCCCAAATTTCATTTAGAATTTTTAATTGTATCATACTAATTAGGAATCAAAAAAGAGAAAAGAATGGGTGAGAGACGAAAGTAAAACATAAACAAATACAAAGATAATCCCAATCAAAAATATTATTTGTGATCGGAGTTCGATAGATATTCCACTCCTAAACATCTATTTCAATATTTTCTTATTAAAAAAACAATACCAACGTACCAATGTAGATATATTTACCAACTCCTCCGCGTGAGTTGTATGTGACACGATGTCAATTTTGAAGCGGAGTTTAAAAGGTTTGAATTCAGAGTTTTCCTTCTCTTAAATTGGCTGTCTAACCAAGTTTTAAAAACCCAGTCTTTCCTGCTATTTAGCAATAGCTATAGGAAGAATAGTTGGATTCATACCTTTCCCAAAGGTATTACCGCTAAGCAAAATGTAAACAGATTTTCGTATAATTACCAATTGGTAAGTGATACCAATCACTAACCTATATATTTCAATCAAGCTGTGAATAAGTAGTTGGTATTATTATGCTTTTGACTCGCAGGATTTGAATTCAGGTAAAGGTAATCTAGGATCGCATATTTCTTTTATTATTACACTTCAACCATTGGAAGGTTCATGAAAAAAAAAAACTTTAGCCAAAGAAACGCCCACGTTATTAATTTCCCAAGTTATCAACATAATAGGTATGCAATTGTGGTGGTGCGTGGTCTAAGGGTTACCATGGAAATGGGCACGACGAGACGGGTTCAAATCCTGTACGAAGCTCTTTGCATTTCGCATAGCTCTAATACTCTTGGAAAAGGTATGAATTCAAATATTCCCTCTCCAGCTATGGCTAAATCGTAGGATAGACTGAGCTCTTCAACCTTGGTTAGGGTAGGTTAAAGGAGAGATCTTGATACAGTTATTAGCTAAATCATTGTCAGATATTTTCACTGAATGATATTCAATCTACAGGATTTAGAAAAAAAAAACTGCGTAGAAAATGTATATGTTATATTATTAGATGACAGACTTAGTTTTACACATAACCTTAGACATATGGCCATCACTGAGAATCGAAGTTTCTAGTACTGGTCTATTAGCCTAGTTCGGCAAATATTATATATATATATATATATATATATATATATATATATATATATATATATATATATATATATATATATATATATTAGAGTTCAATTCCTTGCCAAATAAGCTAGTGATAAACATATACTAATATACAATATATATCGTATATATCGTATATATATATATATATATATATATATATATATATATATATATATATAAGATAGTCTTATGTTATTACTTTTACATGAATTACATATACGACAGGTGAGAACATTTCAATTCCGGAGAAAGACGTGACTGCGAAGATCCAGGGCTCAAGAAAATGAACTCAGAAAAATGTTGAAATCAGATTGTAGACTAACTTTATTTTCAAACTGGTACAGTATCTATACATGCAGAGGGCCACAGATATACAATGCCAACTTTATACCCAAGTGTTTGTGCAACATACGCCGTAGCCATCAAAAATAGTAAAAGTCATTGCGTTACACTGCGAGAAATAAACCCCGATTCGGGGTCGTTTGCGCAGTGACCTCTAACGTCATCACACAAACACATTTGAGCTTTGGGAAACGTAATTTCTTTCCGGGTCAGTGATAATTTCCCCCGCTTTCATCTTTCGACAGTCCTTGCCACTGTACAAACAATTCCACGCGCCTATACTTACAAATAACAACAACTCTTAACCCCGACAACTCCGCATATAAATCATTCATGTACTTTCCCCAATAAAACATTCAAATGCTATGAGCAATGGCCAATAACAGTATTTTTGTATTTCCCATCGTGCCTTTATATATCTATTTGTGCATTGTCTTTCTTGTTGGCGATTATAAATCGTGCGAATTTGTATCGTTTCATTCTATGAATGTGAAATAAAAATCGGTTAACGGTGGCCACGAACAGTTGGCATGCATATGAAAAACAGAAGCAAATTGTTTTATTTCCTCGATGGTAATAACAAATCTTACTCAGCCATCTATTCATAAACTAGCAAGCTATCCGGCGTAACCGGAATTTAATTTTTTTTAAAAATAAACCTCTTATGCATATCTATTCATAGGTTAATAAAAGTTGATTTTCTATATACAATGGTACCTTGACTTACGGCAACAGAGAACTAACACAGCATCATTTTTAGGGACAGCCTTCACATTGGACATTTGTGGTCAGGGCTGTTTTTTAAACATTGGCTTTCACAGTCACAGAACGTGCTGTGTTTAAGGCTACGGTAAATATGTAGTCTTCCGAAACTGCAACGCCGATGATTTTATATATATATATATATATATATATATATATATATATATATATATATATATATATATATATATATATCCTTTGCCATCCTTTGCCGGGATTCACTTGTCAAGTTTATTTTCTATAATTATCGAATTTTATGCGATACATGCATTATAATTGCCTTCAAGCAAAATATAAATAATAATTTTTCAACAATGCTTCTATTAAAAAAAAAAACATCCAAAAATCTTATTCACTTCGCCGAAGAGCTTACGGCCGGGTTTGTTTACTAAATAAACGTCCACTTACCTACTATGGTAGAGGCGTGTAGTAGTATCATTGACAAGGTTAATTTCGCAGGGATTGTTCGCTATGTACCGGCGGCCGAACGGATATGGTCTCTGACTATGCCTGTGAAGTCCCGGTTTCGATTCCTGTCGGAGGGGAGTCGTTAGTATACATCGCTGAAGAGACTTAATAAAGTCGAAACAGTCTGTACGGTGTTCTGCATAGCGAGCCTCCTTTGCCGGGATTCACTTGTCAAGTTTATTTTCTATAATTATCGAATTTTATGCGATACATGCATTATAATTGCCTTCAAGCAAAATATAAATAATAATTTATTCAACAATGCTTCTATAAAAAAAATTAAAAAAAACATCCAAAAATCTTATATATATATATATATATATATATATATATATATTATAGATAACGCTGAATAGTCAGAAGAATGGATGTGGTTTTTTTTCGCTGCTCCAAGAAGTAGCGATTCTTTTATTGTTTTTAAAACATATAAGGAAAGTGACAATCATTATTTATTTATTTATTTTTTATTTATTTATTTACTAGTTGAAACACACCAATTCATACGTGATTATATGCATTTAATTATGTGGAAATGTATGTTTACTGTTCATCATTGCTTTATTCGGTAATGTCACATTTCATAACGTAACTTTAAATACCTATTTGTTCTTTTTTTTTTTGTTAAGAGTTTTACTTTCTTTTATTAAATTGTATCTATTCATTATTTATTTAAGTTTCTGTAATTTTGTATATATTGTGAAAAATCTGGATATTAGATATATATATATAATATATATATATTGGGCCGGGTTAGCTCAGTCGATAGAGCGTTCGGCTAGAAACCACAAGGTTCCTAGTTCGATACCGGTCCTCGCCAACTCAGCGTATGAGTAGCACAAGGATCTGT
>CM042137.1:19733949-19756449 GCA_023376005.1 Doryteuthis pealeii
CTAATATTAATAATGTACGCAAAATGAAATTATTTGTTTTCACTTAGTTATATGGTTCCAAGTCACTAATAATAATACTAATCCTTAGTAAGCAATTATTGCTTTAAATGACTATTATTACGGTTTAGTTCAGTTCGCCTCCCAAAAGTTCTAGAATTCGAACTTAACCATTAGAAGCAGTTTAACGTCATACCCAAGTCAATACGACTCTCAGATAACGCATTCTAGTACGTATATAATATAAAGGGTTTAGGGTTTACCGTGAGGGCATCAGGGTCGGGACGATCATTTAGGTGATAGAGCTTGACGTGACCAGCCGATTGATCGGACTGTCTACTCTAAGTAAAGGTCAGAGTGGAGTGTTGCATATCATGGACTAGTCAGCTACCAGGATTCCGCCTTTAAGCATCACGGGTCGCCACTCACTAACCAACAGGTGGACCCATTGGTGGGGAATACCCATCTCCAGAGGTGCAGTCGGCCTATTCTTCTGCCGATAGAGCAATTAGCATTTGGGAATTAGCCATCTTTCTAATCTTCTTCGAATTGCCCGCCACCACTACCACCTCTCTTTATGGGCTCACCCGGACCTTTCTCTTCCTCCGAGATCTGCTGTAACGTCTACTGCTGTCTACTGCTCCGCTAAATCTGTTAGTCTAACATATGTTTGTTTTTATTGTTTTTTTTGTTTTGTTTTTTGTGAGTTTTTTTGGGGTGGGGTTACATATGTACGAACTCTGACCTTTTCTGCCACGCTGCTCAAATGTACGTGTTTGTTAATCAGCATGTCTTGAGGATATAATTATATTTAAAATTTTCATATTTTGAAAATACTTTATTAGTATAAACCCCCTATTTACAGAGTTAACTATAATAATCCACACAACTTTCGTTTTAAAATCATTTAACCCACAGTTACATAATTCGGCTGTTGGCCTCATTATAACATATAAAGTTCCCATTATTAAAAGTGTAGAATACCCTCTCAGTAAAGATGTTCGATCGGTGTGCGCGCACTTTTAACAAAGTCACAAGTGAATATTTTGAAAGACTACCAAGAATCTATTACTGGATTTCAATATATGTTTCGGTACCATATACTTAAGAAAAATATGTGGATTTTTTCTCTTAGTTAATCAGCCCATATTTTATCTAATTTTAAGAACTCTAAAAAATACTATCATTTGGGCAATAAAAATATTTACATTTTTATAATTCTCTGGAGAAATTAAATCAGTAGAAACTTTATTCTGAACTTCAGTCGGAGATGTAAAAGATATGACCGGAATTGGAAAACAAACTGTGGAATAAAACTAAAATATCATTTTTTGGTCTCTTCTTCTTCTTCTTCTTATTATTATTATTATTATTATTATTATTATTATTATTATTAGTTGTATTATTATTATTATTATTGTTGTTGTTGTTGTTGTTGTTTTGTTGTTGTTGTTGTTCTTTTAGACAGGGGAAATTATCTTTAAATGATTTATTTGTGAAAAGTCAAATAAATAGATAAAGTACTTTTAATGTTTTAAAATTCTTTCTTTAAAGCTGGCACTGAATTATTTAACATATGGGCATACACATTTAGTCAGGGGAGAGAATCTCACTGGGAGAGTAGTTACAGAGCCGGACACAGAAGCGGACACAGAAAAAATCTGAAGTAGGCGTCTGGGGTCAGTTGGGCCATTGATGATTACCATAGAGATGACAAAATTATAAACATAAAACATAGCTTTATACTTCATAATTTACAAGAAGTGTTGATAAAAAAAGACAAGTGCCTCGAATAGTTGAGAAGAGATAACATCTCCACCTTGTCTAAAAGTTCTAAGGACTAGATTTATTGGTAGGTATATAAGACATCCAAAAATGGGAATGCCGATGGAATTAAGCAGTATTTATTACCGCCCCTAGGAAATCTTGTTTCCTGCGTGGCACTCCAAATTAAACCGACCTTGTGTCACACCCCAACACTGTAGGGTATATAATCGCTTTCTCGACAAAACGATCATATCGCCATTGATTATTTTTGCTTCTCACGTTGCTGGACAGTTGCCTCCAACAATCAGTTGTGTGAAAGTGCAACACTCGGTTCCTTCTTAAGAGTTATTTTGTATTTACCCAACCCATCCGACACAGAATGCGACACAGGTTCAATTTTTAAGTGGTATATAGCTGGCTTTATTTCAGAATTTAACTTCCCCTAGCCTGGTCTGCGTTTGCCTTTATAATCTCATTAGAGATCGGTTCATGTCTTTCCCAAAGGCATTAGATCGAAATTCAAATTTGATGTCGGTTCGCTGAGTTTATTTTCTCAGATGATAACCGTTACGCAACGCTTCTCTGTTGTTAATTAAAGATGACACTATTCATAATAATCAAAAATAGAAACTTTGAAAAACATAGGGAACATGTCAGGTTCAATGGAATATTTTATATCTATTTTTTTTATTATAATGTATGGTTGATCCTTAGGAAATCACAAAGTATTTCTCTTGCTAATAATTGGCTTTAATTGGCTGCTACATGTTCTGTAGATGAAAATGTCGGGAACCCATTTTACTTGGTGACGATTTTATAAAAAAATATCTTTATAATAGTAAAAAGTCGTCGGGGCGGCCTAAAGTCGGTATCAGCCAGTCAGCGATGGAGTCTATCCTCTTTTCAATAGGGCTAGACTAAGGAGATTGTTTTGGCGTCTAGGGTGGAGCGCCACACCTACTATCAGCCCCTTACTTTACCGCACAGATCTCTGTGCTACTCATACGCTGAGTTAGCGAGGACCGGTATTGAACTAGTAAGCTTGTGGTTTCTAGCCGAACGCTCTACGGATTGAGCTAATAAAAATAAATTTCCGGTGTTTTGCTTAAAAAATATTATTCGGGACCATAGGAGTGTTTTAACTTTTTGCGGAGATGGGGGTGGGTCCAAAGCTGGGCCACAATGGGACTATTTAATAAGAAAAATCTGCATTTAGTCATAATGAAATAGGTCGACCCGGTGTGTTTTTCAGGGAGCAAATAAAATCATGGTCAAAAAGTTTACAATTTGTTTGTTTTGTTTTGTCTTGTTTTCAAATCGCATCTTATTTATTCATTTATTTATCTATTGAGTATTGTGTTAATTCATGACGTAGAACAGACTCACTAAAAATGTTCTTTTCCGTTTTGGGTATTTATGTCGCAAGCTTTTCTCTGAGCAGCTTCGTAAATTTGATTTATATATCATCACATGTGTCTAATGTATGATACTCAAAAACCACTTGACCTTTAATTTCTGTTGACAGATAGATACACACTTACTTCAAATAAATGTATTTTTCATTCATATAAAGTATAAGTAAAAAGTTTTCATTGTATACCGTAAAAAGAAATCTTCATTATATAATATATATGTGAATTATAATATTTTTCATAGTTTACTTCATTAATGATCAAAATAACATTTTTCACATCAGATTTCTACCTTTCAATTGGAATTGTTATAAAAATATATATATATATAGACGAACCCACTTATCATAGAGTAATTGAATGCTATTTGTTGACAGAAATTAAAACAATATTTAGGTGTGTGTGTTTAATGGCATATCAACCTCCTTGGGTTATTTAATACCCAAACCATCATTGTAGAAAACTAGTGGTATTATTTAACCCATACATGGCGAGGGGATCAGGTGGTGCATGCCTTTCTCGAGGGTATTAGTCCGAAAGTGGAAATAATAGTGCGACTGGAGTTCGAACTCTCTACTACGTCGCTGTCCAGCAAATTAGCCACTACGCCACAGCCCCCCCCCCAACAAAAAAATCAATATTTAAAATTGGCTCAATACAAAACACTGCTGTAATTACAACAAGTTGTTATTTTTTCTTTCTTACGAGTAAATGCATGCGATTTTCTTGCAATTAAAACCACAATTAAAACTTCAAAGTAGATTAATTACTGCAATTAATATATTTGTAAAATTATATTTGTGTGTGTGGGGGGGTAGATATGCATGTTAGAAAGAGCCACCGTAAACGTCACATCATCATAAGTTATAGCAAGGTACGTATAGACACTAATTTAGAGAGTTAAAAAGATAAACAGTGTATTTTGCAAGTTCAATCTGACTCAAAACTTCATTTTTTTACTCATCCAAATTCTCAAAACAACGGAGATGCTTAGGATATTATAATTCAAATCCCCTATTCATTGGTAATATAATACTATGAATGGGGCACCGTCTCACTGTATGTATGTTAGGTATGTACGGGATGTATGTATGTTATAGATGTATGAGAACGATGCTCCGGCACAGTATTACAGTCGTCGAAACCGCCCGTTCCAACTTCCCGTTCTTATGTTGTCTGTTGATTTACAGGAAGGCTGAAAAAGAGCTGGTTTCGTTCCTTTTACCAACTTGGCTGAAATAAGATTAAATAACCAATAGCTGTCAACGGATCAACGAAACAATTGAACACAACGCCTTTTTTATGCTTATGTACAACTTATATACATTTATTTTACAAAGGAGCGAGGTGATTTCTTGTCAGCTGATTGGCGATCTACAGCTAGATTTTGGCTAAGTTATCAATTCTGTACCGAGTGGCAAGGCATCAGAGTGTATCGGTAAAGTTTTATCAAGGGCCCAGAGCCATGGCAAGCTCTCTTCTCCGGTCTTCCTCGGTCCCGGTCTCTCCCACTGTCTCATCTCGCTTCTATTGGTCTAACTCTCTTCTGACTCTAACGGTCTGTTATTTATGGGATCCAGACCTCCTCACCCCTAACATATGTCTCTGATTGGCCAGCCACTCGATACTATTGCCTACGTGTCTAAATGGTCTTGAGCCAGCCTAGCTCGTATCTTTCCATTTGGGGTTTTTCCAACTTCCACGAGTCAAGGCCAAACATTGTTTTATTTATCTAAGTTTTTGAAATTGTTGACGAACTTTTCAAAAACTGGAATCTTATTTATTAAATTATCCTTTTATTTTGTGAAATTTAAAATTCCGATTATATATATCAAATTCCATAATTTAAGGAATCTCTTTGTCTACATGAAAATTCTTTGCTTAGATGAATTTATATTTTTAGTATAAACAATTATTATTATTATTATTGTTTTTCTTATTTTTACTTTTAATTTTAACAAACCACCATAATTAATAATTAAGGTAGTTTTAATTAATTAGTATTTAATTAATAGGTCGCCAATCAACCCATAATACAATAGTGTTACAGTAAATAGAGGCATCAATATCCTTATGGATTGCTTATATAAGGGAAAATAAACCAGTTCATGCGTCGTTTGATGTGTTATAAAATAAATTTAGAAAACTGGAGATTTCTACTGCAAGTATAAACATCTAGCATTATGCAAACTTTGATTTGAATATTGACGAGAAAAATGAAGGTTCAGTCCCATGAGGTTCGGTCCGAAATACTAGATTGTTTAACACATTGCCTACAAAATTTCTTCCACGTCTGTACCAATTTTCTTGGTGTTTTTTACCTGTATGATGGGATATTTCAAAGATTACAATCTATTCACACCAGAACTCATTCTATACAAACAGTCCTATTATTGTTGTAATCTGAGTCCGACTGCTTAATTATAATGAACTAACAATCATTGTTTGTACTTACTGTAGGATCACAGGGTTGGACGAGCTGCTGTGAACTGCTTAAATTAGACAAAGACTTAAACAAAAAACATTTAACAAGCTGAAAAAAGAACTGAGATTATAAAAAAAGACAAATAAACCAAATATTTGAATCGCAGCTTAAATTTTTGAAAGAGATGTTCTTTTTCCGCAGATTGTTTAGCAGGATCAAAAGATGAAAAGAACCATTTTATTTTATTTTATTTTATTTTATTTGTGGGTGTTGCATTCTTACAGGATTCTAATGGACATATTAAAGAAACCGACCGCAGGTATTGTTTATATATTAAAGGGATATGCCAAAATTATGAGATGCCAAAGTTTATTGGCCCAAATGCAAGTGTTGTATATTGAAGATATTTAAAAGAAGGGGAAAACGGAAATAGGATCTTCCGGTTGAATCGAAACAAAGAAAAGATGAAAAAAATAACAAGGGACTTTTTCCGGGTAAAGCGAACAAAGAAGGATGGGTAACAATAAGTTCGGAAATAGATTTTTCCGCTGATAAAGATAACAAAAGAAAATGCGAAAGCGTTTGATATATATAAAAGGAAGTCAGGGATCCCAGGTCTGGCAGTCAGCGGACGG
Organism: Doryteuthis pealeii; assembly: GCA_023376005.1. Classification (NCBI taxonomy): domain Eukaryota; kingdom Metazoa; phylum Mollusca; class Cephalopoda; order Myopsida; family Loliginidae; genus Doryteuthis; species Doryteuthis pealeii. The sequence continues at coordinate 19,740,186 of CM042137.1, forward strand.
CGGACAGAGAACAGTGAGTGACCGACGCTCACGGTCCGTCGAGACCAAGGGCGGTAAGACGCCACCAGCCACCCCTTTACCTCAACATCGCCAGTCATCCCAACAGTAGTAGTAGTCATCGTCAACCCTTAGGTATTCCTATTGTCAACTCTCGTCATCCACACCACGGCAGAGATTAAAGAAATAAAGCTCTACTATACCCATGTGTTGGATTTCATTAAGCGACTACTACATGTATCGTCTAGTGGTTAGTGACGATACCCGTAGTATACCCGCAATGTATACAGATACGCGATTTAGCAGCGTGAATTTGAAGCTGCTATATAACACAAGTAAAGGATAGCAAATTGTATCAACCATAACGAACTAACAATAATGCATACAATGATTAAAACGGGGGAGCGGGTAAAGTTTAGGTACCGGAAAAGTTTACCGGGAAGGTGGGGTCCTTTTAAAAAAATTGTGATATTGTAAAAATTACCTGGTACATATTACTTAAGCATATAGAGAGCTCATTCAACTGTTGCATAGGGAAATCTAATAGATTGCAATGAAGTTATCATAATAATTGATCAGAATAATTTTGATTGTTTTGTTATTGTCAAAAAGTACTACAATGGTTATATTATAAAAAATACTAATAGTCGCTTGGTTACCTCATTTTATGAATAAACCCCACATTTTAGAGGTTCCAAATACTTTTTATGATATCACAATTTTTTCTTAACGGAAATCCCTTTTTTGGAATACATGTCAGATGCCCAAACTTTGACCCCAACCCCTGGGTAATACACCGTGCTGGGGTAGCATAGAATACGTCGACTTTATCCGCTGCAAAGGGGCAAGTCCCCTCACAAAAAATGGTGTACTAGGTATGACACTAAACTGAATCTGATTCTGAGACTCCAGTCCTGGAGCTCTGTGGAATCAGTTTCAGAGGCATTACTCCCAGATCTACTCTGACCCGAAAATATATTAGCTGTTATGTTCCCATATGTAGGTCAAATAGTTCTGTCTAAAAATGATTCGTATTCAATGGGCATTTCTGATTCTATATAACTGTAAATTATTTGTATTAAGAAAAGTTACTTGAAGCTATAATTGCTTACTAAATATTATTATTATTATTATTATTATTATTATTATTATTATTATTATTATTTAATCCTTTTGAGTTTTCACTTCAGCATTAGCTGATGGTCTTTCACTGGAGCCTGAGTGACAGCAAGTCTCCTCAAGTCTCCAGGACTCTTCTGAGTATTCTGGCAGATTGCAGCAGTGCAGTGTTCTGAATGGTTTTAATCCTTCCTCTGATTTCCAAACTTTCCAAACCCTTTTCTAATCCTTTTGGGACTGTTCCTAGTGCACCAACTACAATTGGTATCACTTTGACTTTCATATTCCATAAATTTTCAGTTCTCTGCAAGGTCCAGATATTTGTCCATTTTTTCATTTTCCTTTAGCTTCACCCTGTGATCTGCTAGCACTGCAAAATTCACCAGTTGACAAGTTCTTTCTTTTTTGTTTATCAACACTAGGTCTGGTCTTCTTGCTGGGATAAGGTGATCCGTTATTATTATTATTATTATTATTATTATTATTATTATTATCATTATTTGAAATCATATTACTGTTTGGAAAGAAATAACTATTATTAAATAGAAATTATTACTTGAAAAAGGATTATCATTAAGATTAGAAAGGAATACTGGAAACTATTTAATTGTGTTCAATTTATTTGTATTAGATATATTGACATCATATAACTGTGTATTAGATTATTGATATAATATAACTATGTGCAAAAACTATTACAAAACAAATACACAGAAAACGTAAAAAATAAAAATACAGTGAACACAATTCTCCGACCTTTCAGCATAAAATAACCCTAAATGTGTTGACAGTCCGTTAAAATCAATCAATCAGTCGATCATTTAATTTTAAAGCATTTGATTAAACGTTGTATTGTGACTTAGGAAGCTTTTTTTGATATTCTTTTTATGTGACGTCTGTTTTGACTGTGAGCAATAAAGTCCACACGACATGAGGTAGTGAGTGCTTAGAATGGAATTACTGGTGTATAGGAGAATAAAAAGAAAAAAAATCGTGGGAAGTAAAATAAAAACAAGAAAGAAAAGAGATAAGAAAGGAGAGGGCAGTGATATTCTAAGAGAAACAAATTCTTATCGGCACCGGTAAAACATAGAAACACACATGTGTCTTTTACTACCGTCATAAAGAAAAAGAAAAAAGAAACCACAGCAAACTGTTAGTGCGTATTACAACATGACACGTCAAGTTAGCCATTCGGTGAATCGGTGGGGCTTAGAATAAATCGAATACGTCCTCTACAAAGGGATAAGACTCTACAGAAAGGATGTCCTGATTAAGACATTAGCCTGCATCCCGTGACGAGGCTGCAGTACTGTAACTCAGTGAATTTTGGAATTACCCTATCATTGCCATGACTCTAAGGTTGTCTCTGATCCACATGTTTTGTATTTGTTAGGGTTTTGTCTGTGCGTAAAATAGTGTTAAGTTTCTGACCGCCATCCTTGGCCAGTTGAAAATGACTTAAGGTAAGTAAGTCCTGGCCATGGAATCCTTTGGTAAGTAAATAAGTCCTGAGTTATGGAATCCTACGCAGTGTCAAAGGTCCAGTGATATAATCCTATGTTCCGACGTCCACGAAGGCTCAAAGTTGTTTTGAGTAGGTATGACCAGAACAGCCGGTATAAATAACAATATCAGCAGCACAGTACTGCCAGTGATTGGCCAAGAATGTGGTCACATGATTATCGCCGAGTCTATAAATAAGAGTGGGCATCTGGCACACACCTTATATTACAAAAAAAATCTGTCAAAAATTGTTGTTATTATTATTAGAGGGCAATACTTGAAACCTCAATTTTTATAAACTTTAATATTAAAAAGGAGCACTTGAGACCATCGGGTTATTTTGTATTAGATGGAATAATTGATAATAGATATCTGTGTGCAAGCAAAGGATTATTACAGACAAAAAAAAAAAATTAGGTAATTACGTTCATTGTACGTTTATATATACATCTTGTGTGTGATTGTTTCTTTTTTTTGGGGGGGGGGGATAACACAATTACATGATATCAAGAATTCCTATCAAATAAAATTAATTTGCAACAGGGTTGTGTTGCTTTCATATGTTCCCATGAAATACTAATAATTATACAGTTTTAAGTAAGTGTTTTTATTTTATATTAATCATTTGTCCGCACAGTTATATGGTTTCCAGTAACTAATAAAAATTATACCTTACCAACGAAAGATAGATGGAACCTTAAAAGATACCCCCACTCCGGGTCAGAGTGAACCCGTGTGTAATGGCAATGAAGGGGTGCCTCACACTCCCCAGAGCTCAAAAATGAAAATTTCATCATTAGATGCAGTTTAACGTCATACCAAGGATATTAAGACCCTCAACAGTTGGGGTTTCCCATAAGGGTTATAAGGATTGAAACGATCATTTTGGTGCTAGGGCTTGACATGACGAGCCGATTGTTTGAAGATGGCCTCTCCGACCGTCCGTTTGCTTAAGTAAGGGCCAAAGTGGAGTGTTGCATGTCATGGACTGATCAGCCACCAGGATTCCGTCCCTAAGCATCACAGATTGCCACCCAACGCTAAATGGGGGCCCAATTTTTGGAGTTTAACCCTCTGTAGAGGTGCAGTCAGAGTATTCTTCTGTTCCAGCCGAAAGATTAACTATGTCACATCCTGCTCATGCGGAGGGATTAAGTAAATACATAAATACTTCGTCAGTCTATTTTTTAATACTGAATTATTTGATGGCCATTTGTTGATGTTATCGATTTCGATGTCGATTTGAAAATCAAACGTAATGAAATACGCGTATACAGTCAAAACTAGTATCTGTAGAAGTTATCCCCCAGATATCATAGAAACAATATGATACTCACCGTTGCAATGGGATTCTAACTACCGTCGAGTTAGCAGACGAGAACAACAGGCAAGCTGTAACTTAAATACAGTCCTTGCATGCTGCTGGCATAATGCAAAGTGATGGCTGAACAGTGGGTATTATCCATATCTTTACTCACCCTGAAAACCAGGAGCCAATCAAAACCCAGGAAGTGAAGTTGCCAGAGTTCGTAATGGAATAACCCAAAGCTCCATATAAACCACCTATCAAACTCTAGAGTTAGTTTTGCATTCATGTTGTAACAGAGCTGAATACTTGACACAAATCCAACAGTATCTTTGTGTATTTAGTTGTCCATTTGCTAAAATACTCAGTTAGATAGTTCGAAATAACCTGAGGGTTCACTTTGAGTAGAATAAAACCAATTATATCGTTATCGATTACTCAATCACAAATAATTTTACAGAGAGTGGAAGAGAGAATGAAAGAGCGTTATAGTAATTTTAATAAGAGAGAGGTAAACACCTTGCAACTGAGACAAACCTTTGCCCATCTTTCACACGCAAGGAGTGGACATGAAAAGAAACAAGGAAAATGAATTCATCTGTTAGATAGGAATAATTCTTTTCACACGGAAATAGACACATTAAGGAATGTTAACAAAAATAATTAATTAGATTTAATTTCATAGCTGAAATTATTTTAATATCAGATTGTTGAAAGTCAGATATAAAATATTTTAATTAGATTCTATGGAACTAGAGATATTTGTAAAAATCCATGATGTAAAAAAAATATTTACAGGCAACATTGAAGAAAACGTAAAAGTTTGCATTAAAAAAAACTAGAAAAATTACTAACTGTTAAAAAACATAAAGAATCTTTATTACATTTTAATTAGATTTTAGATTTGAAGGAATTCGTTTTTCAAAATAAATCTAAGATATTTTTAGCCATGATTTTAAATCCATCCTAATTAACTTGATATTTCGTTACTTATATAATTGTAACTTAACAGTAAATTTATATCTATTTTAAAGGTAATTCCATTCGCCATGAGGGGTTCTGCATGATTATTGTGAAGAATTGTAAAAAAATAATCGATTGCATGAGAAAGAAATTGACAGACACATCGACAGACTGAAATATAGAAAATAAATAGACAGAAGGACAAGGATACTGATAGATAGATTTAAAGATAGATGCGCGCGCAAGAACATATTTACACACACACACACATACACACACACACACACACACACATATATATATATATATATATATATATATATATATATATATATATATGAAAGTAAACAAACAAACAATGTTTTTGATATGGCCTTAGCCGACGATTTTTGAGAGAATATTTGCTTAATTAAAGTCATACCTAATTTTGAAAATTAATTAGTTGATAATGAATGAATTTGGCGGGCATATCTGTTCAAATGTAAGGCTAAACAAATCGAGAAAAAGTAAATCTCTGTATGTATATTTCAGCTTAGTATGCCTTATCATATACATATATAAAGAGAGAGAGAGAGAGAGAGAGAGAGAGAGAGAGAGAGAGAGAGAGAGAGAGAGAGAGAGAGAGAGAGATAACTAAATAGACAGAAATATAGATAAACAGACTTACAGACGGAAATGTAGAGAGAGAGATATTGAAAAAGACATACACACATGCATAAAAACACAATGATGTAGATATATATACCGACATTCATATGTATACATATACCCACCTATATATAAATATATATATATATATGTGTGTGTGTGTGTGTGTGTGTGTGTGTGTGTGTGTGTGTGTGTGAGTGCGTTTGTATAGATAGATTAATATATAGATAGATAGTTAGGCAGACAGACAATTAGATATCTAGATGGATTCGCGCGCACACGCCCCCCCACACACACACACACATATATATATATATATATATATATATAGAGAGAGAGAGAGAGAGAGAGAGAGAGTGAGAGAGAGAGTGAGAGAGAGAGAGAGATAAAGATATAGATTGATTGAAAGATAGTCCGAAATGTATATAGACATACATACATACATACATACATACATACACACATGAGTATGATGGCAGCAAAATCGTGTTCGAGTATTGTCGTTCCTTGATTAAAAAAAGTTCAGTGTTCAACATTTCAACGGTGAGCTTCAAAAAGTTCAAAAAGCTCAATGGTTAGCTTCAAAACCTTAAGTGGTGAGCTGCGCGAATGTGGCTTTTTAATCCAGTTAAAGTCTTGCACATCTTCCCACATTCACAACAATTTATTCCAGTGAGCACGGGTATTTTATTGCTCGATTTCGCCGATGCGCATTTTGGTGACTCATCAGACGAGCTCTGCTCAGACACGGTCTTCCACACTGTTCACATAGTAGATCAATATAAAGCCCTTGCTAGTCTATTGCTTTATGAACGTTCCCCTTGCGAACATCTCGTTTTAACCGTTCATGTTGCTTACGATTGTTCTCAAACTTCTTTTGCCTTTCTGCAAAGTTTCTCTTCACTGCCCACGATCCATAACTTCAGGTTTTCTCGTCGATGCTACACTTTTGAAAGTTTGAATTCAATAAATCCTTTTACCTCTTCTTAGGCTTTTGAGCAAACGCTTTCCCCGTGAAACAGTTGTTTAGAAATTCGCCATTGTCCATCCTTACTAAATGCCCCCTCCAGTTCAATTCATGCTTAGTTATAAGAGTTTCTATAGTTAGACATGCTCGTTCCAGAACCTCAATCTCACTGACGTACATTTGCCAACGCACCCCTAATATTCGTCGTAGGTACTGCTGGTGAAACACTCGAAAAAATTCAAATGTTTCCTGTTCGTGGTTCGATAACTGATAGAACACATGAAACATAGACCTTGATTTTAGTTGCAACAAACGTCAACTCCACAACCTTCTGTTTAATTTTCCAACCGCATCACTTGACTTGCTACTCCGTAAGCAGACCTCATCATCAAGGATACCAGTCATGTTTAGCGTGCTACCAGGTATAGAAACTTATCTACAACTGCTAACTTCTGCCCATAGACATAGATAGTCGTTTCACAGTATGGTTCACCTGGTTCCGGTTGATACATTGGGACAGTCTTTTTCAAACTAATTGTAAGTCCCAATGCAATCATCAAGAATGAATAAAACAACGTCTTCAGCATAAAATAAACCAACGCGGGTTGACATGCCGTAAAATCAAACTAACCAACCATTCAACCAATCGATTGAATTAGACATTGATTTTATACTTGTTCAATCTGATGTTAATTCGTGAAAACTTGCTTTTTTTCTTATAGAAAAAAATAGGTGTATCTTTTGTCGAAGTAAAAGGAAAAGGTTCATGAACCCAATTAAAAAGCAGCCCACGCAGCAGGTAAACTAGAAGTCAATGAGGAGAATTATGGGTAAGACTTGTATGTTTATTAAATTATGTTGGTTAGTTTGTTGGTTTTTAATGAATATCCCTTTTTCGACCAGATTAATTGGACACTTAAGGACAACATATTTAGCAAATTTCGTTCTAATATTTAGTGCCCTTTTTCTCTTCCTTCCATTATTTATTTATTTATTCATTCTAATTCTATTTTATTTTATCTATTAATTTGTTTATTATTTTGTTCTTTTCATTTAAAATTCGTTCGAATGCTGTTAGTGTCAACAACGAAGCCGGAATGAAGATGATTTCTACCCTGGTCTCTTGGGCGGTCCCATAACCCAGAGGAGACAAAACGATCAATGTTAAAAAAAAAGAAAGATGGAGATTGTTTACAATCACAATTTAACCTTTTCTTCCCTGATAAATGAATTCAATTAATTCCAAAAATCTCGGCAGAATGAATTATTTACATATCGTGAGGAATAAGTTCTAAGATGCTCATTTGTGTATGCATGCTTATTGCTTGTCTGTAATACCTGATTCTGACCTGCTGAAATATAGGAGTAGTCGGAGTCGGAGTGCAATAAAGTGGTCACAGTCGTTAGTTTTAGATCAATTTATATTTTATATGGCCCTAGTTTATTCTTTAAAGTTATACATTGCACATTCTAGGCTCTTTTTTTTCTTTTTCTTTTCTTTTCTTTTTTGTGAACAGAATAATTGTACATCTATTTCATGTTATCAAATACTTTTATCGTTACTAAATAAACCACGAGGGTCGACTGTAAAGTACATAGGCTGACCAAGATACTTACACGGAATGTGACCAGATGAGGTTTCTTTTTCAACTGTCTTTATTGAACTAGCTCCACGCACTTCTTCCATCGGTGTTGCAGTGCTTTGATCCCATTGGTTAAAAAAGTCATCAAACACAGCAGATATGATCTCATTAAATGGGCCCTACAGTTTACTAACTTTTCAATTCACCCTCGTATGATTTTGTTTCGCACTTTTTTTATTAGGATTATACCTTTTCTTGTCTCATTTTAATTGACGGCTTAAAACGTCAATTAAGTAGCAAACTACCCCTGGAGGATATGAGATCAATTCCTGGTTCTGGTTCCAATTGCCTTAAAAAGGCAAAAAGTGGTTGATATCTCCAGGCATGGATGGCGAATGAGAACAGTATAGCACCATGATTGAAATAAAGGTCAAGGTTTTGAATTCCTGGAAGATTAACCTGTACGACAAAAACCACCTGACGAAAACCGGAGACTACGGTGGCCGAAATGTTGCTTATATATCAACCAAGATGAGTATAGCAATCTGTAATGTGTAGAGAATAACAGTAAAAACATCGCATGTCATAAATATAGACACACAACAATTATTTTTATAACAAGTCGCCTTATTTTCCAATTTACATGTTCTTCTTCTATTTGCTACTAATTACATATTTGATAATATCTTGTCAAAATGTAAAATGATAAGAGGTGTGACGTCAGCAGTGAATAGACGTGTGACACATGCGTAGAGAGAGTCAGTGGAATTTAATAATGAAAAAAAGCCAGAAAAAGGAAAGTGGAAGTGATAGGTAGGAATAACTGACCTTGGTTTCTGATTGGACAGAACAAGGCAAGAAAGACAGTGCGACTAATGGAGATAGTGAGAAAGTTGGGAGTCTTGCTTAAGTTTTTAAAGGAGACGGACTAAGAATGTGGGCTTGTTGTTTGAAAGGGATAGACGCAAGATGCGGTCTGTCCTCCGATGCCATTTCTCGATGGGTAACTTGGGAGTGGAAAATATAGAGCTCTGAAAAAAAACAGCATCCAGTCTCGTGTTTCGTTAATTAAAAACTAAGCAATGACCAAGACAATACATCCCAAGAAGCAAGTGGTTCCATAACAGAAGAACAGGGAGAATCCCAACTCAGCAGATAATTAAAACAAAAAGAAGTAAATAAATATAGAAATTGATATATATCCTCTTTAAGTTAACTGAGGGGTTAAGACGTCAGTTAAGGAGCATATTACCACCTGGAGGCTGTGGGTTCAATTCCTGGTTCGTTACAAAAAAATAAAAAAAGAATCACCAAAAAACTAATTAATATTTAAATACGAGGTACTTTCTAAAAATAAAAACCAATTTACTTCCGCAGAAACTGCAACTGATACAAATAACAGAAGAACAACGTTGGAAATTGTGTGTTCAGATTTAAAAAAAAAAAAAAAAAAAAAAGCATTACCTTTTCTCGTTAGTCTATTTTTCGTTATATTTTTATTCTTTTCCCTGCAGTCAGACAAAACAGTCACTTCTACAATGCGACAGAATCTTTTTTCTTGTTTACAACATGAGGTTCTTTGCTTGTATAAAAACCCCAAGAGAGTCATACACTTTTTTATTCGCCAGAACGGCCTCTTATTTTTATTCGTATTATTTGCTGGCTCGGTCGCTTGAAAACTACATCTCGTTGATACAGTAGAGTGCATCTTCAGTCATGCAGTAGACATGATGTCTTTGGGGTGTTGTGTCTCCTAACATCAGACACCCGAACCCAGACGACCCATCATTGACGGATCAAACTTCGACTCTTAGCTTAGCTAAGTGCTTATACGGCGAGATTAGCCCTGATTTGCCACTCGGAGGGCCAATCGCTCCAGTACCAAGTTTGAAGCCACAATAAAAAATGAGATTAAGCACCAGACCTCCAGTTTAGTAGCAACAAGTATATTATATAGAAAAATGTTAATCGTTGCTTCCTTTAAGACTCCCGGTCAATTATGTCATGGATAACGTTTCCAAAATTACACCGGCGGCATATAGCATAACGGTTATCGATATACGAAATTGAATCGGGGTCCAGAGCTCAAATCTTTCTTAACACGTTTTGCGTTGCATTAAAACCAGGTTTACTCCGCTTAGAATTTGGCATGTATCACATCCTGTCTGTGACGAAGGGGTTGAGTTGAAATATACACCGGTGGCGTTAGATGTCTCGACAAAGTTGGTATTTTTTAACGGGAAAATTTTCTGGGTGATAATATTACTGGATTGAAGACAAAGTAATTAATCCGCAAATTGCTGTTAAGCTTTGTTCATGGAAGGCGCTCTTAACGTAACAGTTATCGTTAAAGAAAAGGGAATCGTCGAACTGAGATCAAAAACTTGACTGTTTGTTTCAATTCCCACTAATACCGCTAGGAAAGGCACGAATTCCAGCAAAGGCTTCAGAGGTTTAATGTGGGATAGACTGGGCTCTTTAGACTTGGTATGGTAACTGGTCTAGGAGAAGGAAAACACTGAATTCAAACCTGTTAAACTCCACTTATATATTGACGTTGTCATATATCCTACTCGCGCAGAGGAGTTCGGTAAATATATACACAATATGTTTAGAAGGTGGACAACTCTGAATTCAAACCAGCTTTACTCCGCTTAAAATTGACCTTGTGTCACATTCTATCCGTGGTGAACGGGTTAACTTAACACAGATTGAGTTAGATTCTTTTTACCGAGACATTTTTTTTTTTTTTGGTTGACAAACATTCCTGTTTTAAAGATTAGCTAATTAATCTGTGCATTGATGTAGTAAATGAATGAGATAGAAGTCTAGAGTTCGATAGAAAGATCTTTTTGTTACAAAACGAAATTTTTACTCTTTTTTAAAAAATATTTTTCTTTTATCTTCCTTTTTTGTAGTCAGCAAAATCAGTCTCTTCTAAGATGAGACAGAATCTTTTTTTGTTCTAATTTACAACGTCAGTCTTTTTGCTAGAATAGCGTGTTCTGTCTCGATCAAAAAGCCCAAGAGAATTTTCGACTTTATTTTCTAAGATGTCTTCTTATTTCAAATGGTATCATTTGTCTGTACGGTCGAAGCCAGTTTCTTTGCACAATTCCCAGTGTTACACCATGCCTTCCTCCCCATCTATTGTAAATTTACCTTTGGCTCAGCTTGCTACATTCATTTATGATGAGGTTTACAGTATCTTCCCTTTTTGCAATAGCTCAGTCGGTAAAGCGTTCGGCTAGAAACCACAAGGTTCCTAGTTCGATACCGGCCCTCGCCAACTCAGCGTATGAGTAGTACAGGGATCTGTGCAGTAAAGTAAGGAGCTGGTGGTAGGTGTGGCGCTCCACCTCAGATGCAAAAACAATCTCCTTGGTCTAGCGCTAGGGAAAAGACTCCCTCGCTGATTGGCTGATACCGATTTTAGGCCACCCCAACGATTTTACTTTATTTACTATATATATATATATATATATATATATATATATATATATGCGCGAAAAATATATATGCTGAAAATCACATGGGCGGGAAACTGCCAGCATTCAAGCGCCGTTGATTCTATGCCCATGCTACCTTAACTTATATAAATGCACTATGCATGACTCTGAATTATGTTTACTTATAAAAATATCACACCCTATTATATATATATATATATATATATATATATATATATATATATATATATATATATATATAATAAGCTTCTTCCTAAATCTTTCGTCGGTTATCATCCTGCAACACCTTCTGGTCAATAATGAGACCGTCCAAATTGTTTAAGATACAATACAAAAATGTAAATCCAGATTATCTGGTGTCGTTTAATCGCAGATTCCTTATTTGTCTCATTTTATTTCTCTTCAGATGTAAGATAAGGTCAATTTCTTAAGCGGGGTATAATAGGTTTGAGTTTAGAGTATTTTTCTATTAAACTAGTTGCAAAGAGACTGATTCATATATTTCCAAAGGGCATTAACGCAAACAGAATCGCAAAATGCCTTGTTCAGTATTTGATCTCGGTTTTGTCGAGTCCGATTTAATTCGTATATAATTGTAACTTTACACAGTCCTCCTGAACTTTGGAATTAGTACTATATTACGATGACTAAATATTGTTTACTAATCTAAATTACTATTATTACCAATTAATGAGTGAAATAATAATAATAGCATAATGAGGAAGTCTTGTTACTCGAATTTCAGCAGTATCAACCAGACGTCTAATGGGAATGTGCAAATGCATGAAATATCCATTATTGGGTGGGAACGGTGATCGACTTAGAATTATGCAAATAATTAAGATTTGTTACGCCAGCTAATATGCATGAACCAGAAGTTGCCCAGACATCGTCAAATTAAATTTCTATGGGAATTCGAAATTCAATCGAATTACACCATGAAATGTGATTTAATTATTGTAATATCCATACTAATATACTAAAGTTTGTATGTTTGTTCATGCATCTGTTAAATCATCGCAGAACAAGAGCAACCCGAACGAGGTCAACAGTCAGCCCAGTATTGCGAGCCGTAATACCTGAGGACAGGATTATAGTGGCTAAGAAATCTCTGACCCGTGTACTAACTGGTCCCATGACAAGCAATGCTCCCCTTCCGCATACATTTGTGCTAGACAGGCGGCCGCAGAGGCCCAATCCGATAAAATTGGTTGATATAAAGCACTTATATGATTGTCCCCACCGTATTCTTCAAATTGCTCTTATGACAAACACCCGCTTTTCAACATAGGGGTGCTAGAAGCTGATAATGGAGCGTCAATCATAAGCATTTACTAATACACATACAATTAATGTATTAAAATTATGTGTGTATGTGTGTATAGAATTAATAAGTATTTCTATCAATTATTATTTCTACCAATTTAATAAAACACATAAAGTTTAGCCGAATTAAATTGTTAAACAAATCATATATATATATATATATATATATATATATATATATATATATGTGTGTGTGTGTGTGTATGTGTGTGTAAGTGTGTGTGTGTATTTGTGAAAATTATAAAAGGAAAGGTAGATAAACCAGCGCGAACAATTGATTCAATTATTATTTCGTGTTTATTTATTTAAAGACAAGATATTAATTGAATCAATTTAGTTGGTTTATCGACTTTACCTTTTATATTTTCATATTTTGTCGAACTTTTCTAATCTGCTGTTTTTTCACGCACACACACACACACACACACACACACACACACACACACATATATATATTATATATATATATATATATATATATATATATATATATGAGTGTGTATGTATATAATGTAGCATTAAATAATCCACAAGGGTTGATACACCATTTAATACCAACCAATAAATCAACCAAAAATGAAAAAATGAAAAAGAACTTTAAATTTGGCAAATGATAGAAACGGAAAATGCTGTGTACAATGAATCTCCCAAGAATATCGGAAATGTTGATTAAAATCTTTTTGGTGCTTATTTACGCCCTGTTCATATTGATGCCATGTTCATATTGTTGTCAAGTTCTGCATCCATAGAATTTTGCTAAAGTATATATCTGAATCATTGCATCAAAATCATGTCTCTTGTCTTAGTTTCCAAACATTGCCAGATCCTCCTGCTGGTAGAAAAAGTACAATATTCTGACTTGGAATCGAGGGTTTAAAGAAGAGTACCCGCAGAAAATAATGTTTTTTACTGATGGAATCCCACCTTACATACTCAACCTCGTTGAAGGCGCGTCATGTAATGGTTAGGGTCATAGGAAATGGACAGATCGAGACGAGTTTAAATCATGGATTCGGCTATTAGCATTTCACATAGTGCTAACATTTTCGCGAAAGGTGCAAATCCAACTATTACCTCTCCATTTACGGGTAAATGTTAAGTTTCTGACCACCATCCTTGGCCAGTTGAAAAGTAAGTCCTGAGCTATAGAATACTTTGGTAAGTGAATAAGTCCTGAGTTATGGAATCCTACTTAGTGTCAAAGGTCCAGTGATATAATCCTATGTTCCGTCGACCACGAAGGTTCAAAGCAATGTGCGTAGCTAAGATCAGAACAGCCAGTATAAATAACAATATCAGCAGCAGAGTACTGCCAGTGATTGGCCAAGAGTTGGTCACATGATTATCGCCGAGTCTATAAGTAAAGGGCTTTTACCACACGCCTTATATCCCAAAAAAAAACCTCAACAGTAAATAGTAGGGCTGATAGTTCTTAACCTTGGTATGACAACCGTTCTTGGAATAGGAACACTCTGAATTCAAAATCAAAGGGAGTCTCTTCTCATTAGTCAAAACTACGTTGGGATCTCCCTTCCTCCTTCCTCTACTTCTTATTAACCTGAACGTTTACAGTTGAAGGGGCAATCTGTGCCGTTCCAATGGTCTTCAGTTGTCAATCAGCTTACGAACAAATCACCTTGAAAACCCAGTTCCCACAAGATCACTGAAGTTAAGCAGCAATGAGCCTGTTTAATATTTAGATGGGTGGCTATTTAAACAATTGCAGGTACTGTAAACATCCTGATATCAAAATGGTTTGGTCGGCATGAAATGACTCGAAAACTATTTATATGCCGTAAAACAAAACAATAAACCAACAATTGTCCATCAGTTTAGCAATGATATGGGCATCGTTAAGCTGTAACAATCCCACTGGAAAGATATGGGGAAGAGGATAATAAGAATTCTCTTTCAGATGGTCATTAACAGATTGGCATGGAGTTAATACTGTACTCATCAGTCTTTTATGAAATCAAAGATCATGAGACTGAACTGTTCAGAATTTTAAAAATAGAAAAGGAAATCCAATGGAAGCAGAGAAGTCATCCACCACTATTAATTGATCAACTCGGTTACTGATCGAGTAATTGATTTCAAAGGTATGTAAACTTCCCTAGGGTTATTTTATGCCTATAGGTTAGCTAATCGCGTTCATTAGATGTTCATATTGTTTCTTCAGAGCTTTTTAAAAAATCTTTTTTGCATACAGTTATATAATATCAAGTATTAAAATATAATACAAATAATTTATATAATACAACTAATTTATACACAATTGTATACTTTCAAGTTATCTAATCTAATACTAATGATTTATACTCAATTAATATAACTATTTCTATTTTATAATAATTATTTATTTACACAATGGTATCAAGCATTTCTCTCTGATACTAATATGTAAAGAGATCTATTTTATATCAATGAAATGGTAGAACTAATTTTATGTTAGGTTTTACATTAACTTGTTGAGTAATAATAAATTAGTATAATCATTTCCATTAACATCATGTGTATCAAGCCGTTGATAGAAATAATGTTAATGTTATATTTGTCATTAACATCATGTGTATGAAACTGGAAAAATATTTTTGATTAAATGGCAAATATATATATTTGAATCATAGATGAGAGTCTAACAGGTTCTACCCCTACAGGTCTGAGTGAACCTGGAGAATTGGCAATGATGGGACACTCTTTACTTCCCGTATTTCAAGATCTTTTGGGGGGAACGTTACTCCTCTCTGAAGAGGATAGAGTCACAGTATTCCAAGCTCTACGGAAAATACTGAGTAGAGTGCTGGAATATAGAGGAAACTTGTTATCATCTAACTTTCGGAGAAGATAATAATGATGTTGAATATTCATATAATACTTAAAAGAGAATAGAATAGAAAACATTTTCTCATTTTAACTTTTTGTGTGTTATTAACGTTATCATTATAATTATAGTCGTCGCGGTTATTTTAATATCTTCTTTTTCATTTTAGGTTTATTCATTATTCATCAAACCGTTCAATTATTGCTTCTCTCGATGGATTTGACACGTTTGGTCGAGATCTAACTTGATGTATTGGTTGAATGCGATATAATAGGTTTCATAATTAATTTACCTGATGAAAGAAATTTTAAATCATGTGAGCAGTTCAAAAGGTTATACTGATTTCATTGATATTGTATTTGATTTTTATTGAGTTTTCTAACTTGGCAAATTACATTATCACGTGCTATTTAAATGGCTTTTGATACTACTAAGTGAAATGTACATCTCATTTAAGAGCTACACAGTTTTATCTCTTTTTCTACTATGGCCATTTTATGACATTAATAAATTATAAATATATAATTAACGGTTTATATATATTGACTGTTAACTTTA
>CM042137.1:19761449-19763949 GCA_023376005.1 Doryteuthis pealeii
TTGTCCCGGTTTCGAATTTCCCGCGCAAAATAAATGCGGCGATTCTAAAACATAACACATCAAGGGTTGCCACAAACCCAATCAACGACCGACCTCAGGTATTTTGAATCCCTTTCCTAGACTGGTTACCTACACAAGACTGAAGGGCCCAGTCTACCCTACTATTTAACCCATAGCTGGAGGGAGAATATATGGATTCCCAAGGGTATTAGCGCTATATATATATATATATATATATATATATATATATATATATATATATATATATGTGTGTGTGTGTGTGTGTGTGTGTGTGTGTGTGTGTTTTAACATGTTCCACCTCCATTCACTCCAGAATTGGAACTTCACCACTCAATGCAGTTTAAATTCCTACTCAGGACATAAAGACCCTCAGCCACTGCCTTCTCACATATATATGATAAAAAGGGTTGGGGGTTTTCCATAAGAGCAATACATTCGGTACAATTTTATGGGTTCTGGTGCTTGATATGATCAACAGATTGATCAGATTGGGCACTTCGTATGCACGTCAACCACAAAGTGGAGTATTGCATGAAATGGACTGCTCAGCCACCAGGTTCCGCCCTTAAACATCATTGATCACGACAGCTAACAGGTTGTCTCACTAGTTTTGGTCTCACTAGTTGTGGTCTTAATCCTCTGCTGGAGTGTAGTCGATGTATTATATAGCCACAGCCGTAATTTTTTCATCTGTAATTTTAGTGGTAAAAATGGCTATCATCTGTCAAGATCTGGCAGACTACCTATATTGAAATGTAAATATGTAGCCAGATGTCAAATATTTATATTGATTCCTTTGTTCTTAATCTATAATTTCCGTTTATATTATTACTATCATTACGAATTAACACCATCCTTATAAACAGTGGGTGTCTTTACGTTGTTAGAAAAAAAAAGTAATAATGTACAACAGAAATGTGGATTTCAAGCGTCGAAACGCAACGCTAATTATAATAGATTAAAATCAATGACATAGTCGTACTCACATATTTACACATATTTATCGATGATGTACGAGTGTAATGGTCATGGTAAACAGAGTTCAAATCCTGGACGAGATTATTTGCACTTTGCATAGCGATAATACCATTAGGAAAGGTACAGATTCAGCTATTCTCCCCCCATCTATGGCTAAATAGAAACGGAAAACTGGGCTCTTTAATCTTCGTATGGAAACTGGTCTAGGAAAAGGAAAAGTCTGAATTTAAACCTGTAAAACTCTGCTTAAATTTTGACCCTGCATTACATCCAACTTGCATGAAGGGATACAGTTTTTCCAGGCTGTGGGTGTATCGGTGCTGCTATATGGCTGCACCACTTGGACCCTAACGAGGCGTCTTGAGAATAAGCTAGATGGACGCTGCACAAGAATGCTGCGTGCAGTCTTGAACAAGTCATGGAAGCAGTACCCCACGAAGAGGCAGCTGTACGGTTACTTGCCTCCCATCTCTCAAACTATCCGAGTGAGACGGACAAGGCATGCAGGACACTGCTGAAGAAGCAGGGACGAGCTCATAAGCGACGTTCTCCGGTGGAAGCCAACACATGGACATGCAGGTGTGGGGCGCCCGGCAAGGACCAACATTGACCAGCTATGCAAGGATGCTATTTACTCAGCAGAGGACCTCCCAGGTGCAATGAATGATAGGGAAGGTTGGCGAGAGATTGACATGGATATCCGTGCTGCAAGCGCGACATGATAATGATGATCATGATCATGATCATGATATATGTGTGTTGTGTGTGTGTGTGTGTGTGTGTGTGTGTGTGAAGAGATGGAAGTGAATCCGACGGTATGTAGTATATTAAGAAAATTGAAAAAACACAGGTTTAAATAAATTGAGTGGTATGTTTATAAGCCGACGCTGCAGTGTTTCGATCTATTAATTAGATCTTCTTCAGGGCATTTGATGTTATCCCCTTTCCTTGTATCAACAAATGCCCTGAAGAAGATCTAATTAATAGAAAGAAACACTGCAGCGTCGGCTAATAAACTTACCACTCAATTTATTTAAACCTGTGTTTTTTCAATTTTCTTAATATACTACACACACACACACACACACATATATATATATATATATATATATATATATATATATATGTCTGCACGCGCGTATATGCGTGTAATATGAAAATATGAAACAAATATATATTCATGAATAGTTGTTCATTCATATTTTTATACTTACATACATACATATATATATATATATATATATATATATATATATATATATATATATATATATATATATATATATATATATATATATATATATATATATATGATGAAAATAAATATATATGTATGTATGTATTCTCGTTTTGCGGCAAATGCTTTGGGATTTTGCTGGACATAAAAGTCACACAAGGGCCCACAACTCCTTAAATCTGTGCTTCTAATCTCGTGCTCTTGAACGGCCATTATTTATATTAGATAAACTCAAAAAGAACCAGAGCATACTGAATACAAATC
>CM042137.1:19766449-19778949 GCA_023376005.1 Doryteuthis pealeii
TAAAGTTTTGAAATAAATCAATTCTTAATGGATAATACAATTTTTTTATAAATACATTTTTCTATTTAACCCATAGATGGGACCCTAACAGGTACTACCACTCCGGTCAGAGTGGACCAGGGAGCAATGGTGATGAAGGGGTGCTCCACATTCCTCAAACCTCCAACTGGAACCTCACCATCAGATAGAGTTTAACGTCATTCCCAGGACATGTAGACCCGCAGCCACCGCCTTCTAGCACCCATATGATAAAAAGCGGTTGGGGCTTGCCATAAGGGCAATAGCGTTGGGAAAATCATATAGGTGCTAGGGCTTGGCGTGACCAGCCGATTGATCGGAGGGGGCCTCTCCGACCGCCCGTCTAGCCCAAGATAGGGCCAAAGTTACGGCTTCCGAATATTCATTGAGACATTTGACAACACTGTTTGTTGCTTGTTTTGTATTGGTTGAAGAAACTTTTAATCTTCTTTTGTTTCGTTGTACTTCCTCCTTTTCCCCAAAGCTTTTACTTCTGGGATGAATCTTCAGTTTATGAAACAAGAAAAGGTCGCATGTGGCTAGATCTCATATGAATTGGGTATGCTGAATTTGCACAATTCAGTTTCGCCAAAAACGACTGGAGAAGATAAAACAATGTGGGCAGGTGCACTGTCATAGCGAATCTATCGTACATTGTGGAGACGACAGGATTTTAATATTAATACAATTTAGTAGCAGTGTCCCCTTCAGAAGTATATTGATAAGGAACTACACTCTCTATGTTAAAGATAGTGAACAGTATTTATTCTAATTGTTGCATACTCATACACATATATCCATGTTGGGTACATACACAAGTGTTCTTTTACTGGAGAGAGGGGGAGAGATAGACACAGTTAGATAGAGAGATGCATAACTTACTTCCTTGGCTATTGGTGATCTCTAGTCGTTTCTATTCTTTCTCTATGACTTCTATTTCTCTGTTCTTGCTGGTTGGTCATCCTTGATTCATTTCTTCGTCTAGTCAGTCTTGTTGCCAAGACATTCATCAACCACAAAACCATATTATTTATTCAAACCTTTATTTACTTAACTAACATCTTCCTTTAACTAAACACAGCGCGCGTGTGCAGTAAGCCCCAGCTAAGGCAGATAGGCCTTATCTACCTTACGTCCAAGCTGAAACTGAGAGCCAACCAGGTCCCACATGACTTCACGTATTTCGCGGACTTTCTGTAATATTCCATGGAAAGACCCGCCCGTGACATGAAAAGGGGCCACCCTTCAGAAATGCAGGGGGTTGACAATAATCTATGCATAGATTATGTAACATAATAACCACCCTGTCGGTGAGGGTCAGAATTCGTTGACTGTATCCTCTGCAGGCTTTTGAATATTCATCAAAATATCATCATCGTCAGGTCACGCTAGCAGCACGTATATCCATGACAATCACTCGCCAACAGTCGCAAACGATCATCCGGGAGGTCATCTGTGCAGCATTCAGAATCTACAGAGAGCTGGAATATTTAGGTCCTTGCTAGACGGCCCAACCTGGCGTGGGCATAGGCAGATTTCCACAGGAGAATTTCTCATATGAGTTCGTCCTTGGTTTTCGAGTTGTGTACAGCATGTCTTGACCGTCTTACGCGGATGGTTTGTGTGATAGGGAGTAATTATCCATAAAACTGCTTTCGTGCAGAATACTGTTTACCAATTTGTTTAAGACTGCTGGCAGCATTTTTGTGTAAATCCATCTAACTTATTCTCATATATTTTTAGAATGCAAATCATGCAGGCTTGTGTTGGACCATCCACACTTTTTGGCACAATCGATAGGAAAGAATTGGTGCATCAAGGGTTGCCACAAACCCAATCAACGACCGACCTCAGGAATTTTGAATTCAGAGTTATCCCTCTCCTAGACTGGTTACCTACCCAAGGCTGAAGGGCCCAGTCTGCCCTACTATTAACCCATAGCTGGAGGGAATTTTGAATTCAGAGTTTTCCCTCTCCTAAACTGGTTACCTACCCATATATATATATATATATATATATATATATATATATATATATAACACTAAAAGTGGAGGAATCATATGTAATTTGGGAGAATAATTTATTAATGAATGAAATATAAAATAAATGGGGGAAGGGGTTACACGAAGGCCTTTTCAACCGGATCTTTTAAGAAACGAATGGGGGTGAGCCAGAAGGGGACAAAAAAAAAGAAAAAAGAAATAGGGGGAAAGAGGGGGTTATGTCTGAACCCTAGGTGGAAACAGGGTTGGAAGTGTCTCCCAATAAATAGAGGGAGTGCTTTGGTGTTTGTTTGCACAGAGTAGGCCGGAAAAGGAGATGTAAACAGCTTCAAGGAGGTTAAATGCTGTTTTGACCTAGCCCTGTGCAAAATAGAGAAGCACTCATCTGAATAGTCCCTTCTACAAGCATTTATAGAGAGGTGCTCGGCTATGGACGAGTCGAATGCTTGGGAAAGCCTGGATGTATTATTATTCGTAATGGCATTACGAAGTGTGCGTGGGACGTGTTGTTTGATTCTGATTTCGAGCCTCTGGGATGTACGTCCAACATATACCGAATTACACCGGCATTTAAATTTATAAAGTACATTACTTTGATGGAAAGTTGGAAGTACATCCTTATGAAAGGACCGAAATACAGGTCGAGTAGTGATTATCGGCCGCACTTTCACTGCATTGTAGCAACGCATAACTGAGGAGGAGATCTTATTAGCAATGGTTTGGCTAGTAGGGCCAATCCATGGAAGTCTAACCTAAACAGGACATTTAGAGGGGCCGAAAGGCTTGTCACTTCTAAATTTGTTTACTGTTAGATTGATTGTTTTGGTGATGATATCATCTGGGTACCCATTGTTCAAAAACACATTTCTGATTTGTTTGAGTTCACTGTCGATTTTATTACTGGAACAAATTTTAAGGGCCCTAAATGTAAGACACTTGATTAAGTTGATCTTGATTTAGGGGCGAAGGCATCCCAACTCAAATAAAGTCCAGTGAATGTGGGTTTTCTGTAGATGCTAGTTATGAAACACCATTTAGTGTTATACAAATTCTCTTGTACCAAAAACTATTCATATATATATATATATATATATATATATATATATATATATATTATACTTATTAGGACTCATCAGGATTAATCTTATTAGGACTCATCTGTATCAACATTACTATATATGTGTGTATGTGTGTGAGTGTGTGCGTATGTGTGTATGTGTGTGTGTAGGTTTATATATATAATATATGATAGTATGTAATATATGGAATATAATGAAGGATAGCAAATAAGAAAAGTGTATGCATAGAAAGAGAACTCAATACTAAATAGCAGAAGAGGTTTAACACCTAAAAATATAAAATTATGGATACTATATTACTATATTACTATATACTATATTAAGTTTCATGTGTATAACACAATTTTCAAACGGTAGAATATTAAAAAGTGGTTGATTAAGCCTTTGTATAGCGTTATATATTTTCCCCTGGTTAGATCTTTTTACGCGAGACATTTACTCGAAAATATATAACGTGCTTAGGTATTATCGCATGTGACATATAATTGAAAATATAAATAGATAAAATAAACATTTTATGAATACATTTGAAAAATAAAAAATAGAATAAATGAATTAAAATAAAAAATGAAATAAAAAATAGAAATATATATACATATATGTAGATAAAATTAAATTAAAATTATCATTATATATATGAATATATATTAAATATATTTAATAACTATCACTTAACTTACACCCCCTTCCTAAAAAATAATAGACTCTCCAAATTTGATAAAAACACAGATAAAAGAATTTTTAAAAATGAACAAAATAAAAATTATGTACCCTATGATGACGACTGGCGAAACAGTCGAAAACGCTCGGGATATAAGTATGGGAAATATGATATACTAATATACTAGATATAAGTATGGGAAATTAATAATATATATTGGATCCAGACTCAAAAAAGATCGCAAGACGACTGGAAATAATAAAATTCCAAAAAATGAAGAAAGAATACTCCGTATTGTTCAATATCACATGAGAAAAAAATATGTGTGTGTAGTATATTAAGAAAGATTGAAAAAACACAGGTTTAAATAAGTTAAGTGATGAGTTTATTGGCCGACGCTGCAGTGTTTCGATCTATTAATTAGATTATCTTCAGGGCATTTGTTGGTATATGGAAGGTAATAAGAATTTTTTATCACGGAATAACGAGAAAAGCGAGTGGTAGTCCTTGTTATTCAGTCTGTTTAAAATTTGAGGCTTGAAAAAAGGAGACGGTTTGAAATATGACGTCAAATATTCTCTTTTACGGTGTGAGCATGAAGATGATCTAATTAATAAATCGAAACACTGCAGCGTCGGCCAATAAACTCACCACTTAACTCATTTAAACCTGTGTTTTTTCATTCTTTCTTAATATACTACATACTGTCGGATTCAATTCCTTTTCTTCACATATTTGTGTGTGTGTGTGTGTGTGTGTGTGTGTGACATGTCACTCCACACCTTCCTCAACAAAAATCAACCCTTTCCCACAATCTGGGTAATAACTGGTTTTCCACTTTTCCTCTGGTCAATAACCATTACGCCATCCGTGCCACTTTATTTCAACGGTGTCTCCAATGTGCAGACGTACAAGTCTTCTTGTTGTTTTCCGTATATCGGGATCCAGATGTAAGAGAAAGTGTTCTATAGTATTTTACACAGTTGCTTTCAATCACGTCATTGGTCGTCCTCGAGGAGATAATTGGTCTACACTAGAAAATCATCAAAAAATTTTCCATGGTCTTAAACCAACCTGCTTGAATAATAACTTTCCTCGAAAATGAGTCGAATTCTTAACCTCCATGATATAAGTAACAATTATTCGTTTGGTATATACACTCGTGTGGTCACTAGCGTAATATTAGATATGAGAACCGATATACGTGTGTATTTGTCTCATTATGCATATGTATGCATCTCGTGTGTATTTGTCTCATTATGCATATGTGCACACGGTTGTGCATCTCTGTGTAGTTGTATATATGTGTGCATGTGTGTGTGTCAATGTGTTTATTTTATAAATATCTACGCGTATCTGCACTCTTATATATTTTGAATATGTATGTCCCTCTCTCTCTCTCTCTCTCTCTCTCTCTCTCTCTCTCTCTCTCTCTCTCTCTCTCTCTCTCTCTCTCTCTCTCTCTCTCATATATATATATATATATATATATATATATATATATATATTGGAGAATATGTGCTTAATTGAAGTCGTAGCTAATTTTGAAAGTTAATTGATTAATAATTAATTAATTAGGTGGGCATACCTATTCAAATGTAAGGCTAAAGAAATGGAGAAAAATCAATCTCTGTATGTACATTTCGGGCCATTAGGCCTCATCAGCAGAGCTATAGATAGGAAGACCGCCTATAGCTCTGCTGATGAGGCCGAAATGTACATACAAAGATTGATTTTTCTCGATTTGCTTAGCCTTACATTTGAATAGGTATACCCGCCTAATCAATTAATTATTAATTAATTAACTTTCAAAATTAGGAACGACTTCAATTAAGCACATATTTTCCTAAAAATTGTCGGCTAAAAAAGCCATATCAAAACACATCGTTTGTGTATTTACTTCTCATATATATATATATATATATATATATATGTGTGTGTGTGTGTGTGTGTGTGTGTGTGTGTGTGTGTGTGTGTGTGTGTGTGTGTATGTATGTGCCCTCCATTCTACTTAACAAAACTGTGGAGCTGTCTGAAGAAAATTACCTCTAATGCCTGACATATATCAAAAATATGTAATGTGGAGTGATATTTTGTCAGATTTGGGAGGTTCATATCTACTATATACTTATTGGATCTCCTGCCTCTCGCATTCTTTCCATTTCCTGAGGAACGAACGCTATAATGCTAAACACGTCGACAAATTTGTTTAAAGGTCATCATAACGCATTCGAGGCCATGGAATCTCTTGTTTATCCTCCGCTGATGTATTGGATAGTTTCAGTAATCATAAATCATCTTGTAAAATCATGGAAGGTTTTATTCGCTAGTAAAGGATCCATCTCACCAGCAGCAATTCTAGATATCAGATGAGATGTTGTACCACCCACCAGCTGTTTCTAATGGCCAGTACATTTTCTGAATGAAAAATGAAATCAATCTTCAAGAATTGTTCTGATGTTTAACCTCAAATAGCACACAAGCTTGGTTAGGTTCATAAATTAGCACTTATAACTATGTCTTCAAAACATCAACAAAACAGTGATTCCTTATTTGAACTAGCAAATATATGCATCCTCCGGGTACAAATTTAAGTTTTGATATAATAAAACATCATATTAAATTAGAAAGGCTAATGAAACTGACTAAGAATGCAGATAAAAAGATCTGCAACAGAGGGGGTATAATCGAAAAATAGAACAACTTTGAAACTAACTATTCATCATTTTCCATTACTCCCCTGTTTCATTGGTAAATTTTTCTAATTTAACTATTTAGTTAAAATAGGAAGTAAAGGATAATATTGCAGTTATTTCTTCTTGTAAATAAATTTCTCTTAAGATTTATCCACGAATTTTGTTTTATATTTCTTAAGATAAAACCAAACAATTAGAAATCAATAATACCAAGCACATATTTATTAAAATAAAATTTTAAATATCAATATGCAAATTAGCCTTCTCGTTCAAACTGTAAACCGCTATTTTGTTGTATATATAAATACAATTGCATGTTATTAGTAGATATGATCAACAGTATTAATAATGTAAAACAATTTTTATTAATAACTGAAGGTTTAAAGAATAAAATCATGGAGAATTTGACGTAAATAATTAAGGGAATTGTGACTTGAGTAGTAATATAGTTTCGGTTACAGACAGAAAAACACAGATCTCCATTATAATAAGATATATATATATATATATATATAATAGTAGTCTAACAGTGTGTTTGAAAAATGGCGAAGGCCGACAATTTGTGGGAGAATATGTGCTTAATTAAAGTCATACCTAATTTTGTTAATTAATTAATTATAACTAAATGAATTAGGCGTGCATATGGTTTAAATGTAAAGCGTAAACAAATCGAGAGAAAGTCATCTCTGTATGTACATTTCAGCCCATTAGACCTCATCAGCAGAGCTATAGACAGGGCTGTGCTTTGTGCGTGATTCGAACCCTACCTGTCAGGTTGACAGGCGGACATTCTAACCACTACATTCTGGCTTCCTTAGAATTTCTCGTTCATTTTAAACTGATATGTATATCGCACTTTTTGGGTGACTTATGGCACGACAGTATGAAGTAGTCAAATATATATATATATATATACCCAACCCCTCCACACAAGCAGAATGTACCACAAAGTCGATTTTAAGTTTACCAGGCATGAATTCTACTCAACAAACCCCAGATTTCCAGAACTGGAGCCTCAACAAATTTATGATAATTTCTCTGTGAGTTATTATATTTTTTTTTATTATAAAAAGAGGGTGTTGGATTTTTTAGAGTGTCTGAATTGGGACGAATTAATGAAATTTCAGTTTATTTAATTGGTGAAGCTTTATTTGATATACGGGGAAATTGAGTTACGAACGAATTATAATCGTAAGTCAGAGTATAGCTGTATTAACCTCCGAGCGTAACTAATAAAATTAAATTTAACAGTATTATCTGCGTTATTCGGACTATTGTCACCATCTTCATTGTTATTTGTACAACGTTTTCGGCCGATATGCCCTCCGGCCTTCTTCAGATATTTCTTGTCGGACTCGGGAACCTTCCTTCTTTTGGAACTCGGACAATTTTTTGTCGTAATCGGGAGCCATCACGAAACTATTTAGTCCACAGGGGTTCTCATTCCGCTAACCATAGCTGGGGTAATAGTTGTGTTAATTATTTTTTTAACTGCATTTACTCAGTATTGAACTCGGTTCCAGAGATAACTGTCACTTAGAACTGTCTTAACCTAACTACCTTATCCACTAGGCCATGTGTCCAATTGGACAATTGAGTGTGAATTGTGAAGAAGGCCGAAACGTTGTACAAATAACAATGAAGATGGGGACAATAGTCCGAATAACGCAGATAATACTAATCTTCAAGCCTCATCTCAAACATTCAGAGAAATAAATTTAACAGATTCTAAGTTTATAAGTTTATTTGACTATTGAAAATTGATTTGATATACGAGGAGATTGAGTTACAAGTGAATTGTACTCGTAAGTCAATTTACCACCGTAAATCAAATACCATTTATTTTTCTTCACCTTTTTGAATAACAAATTTCATCACAGACACCTTTAATCTGAAAATAATCTTCATCTACTTTTACTTGCCTCTTTCTAATTTCCTACTTAACTGTGTACTCATCCGGCATCTGACAGCGAAAGAGTTATCAAAATAGAATTTGGCACCATCCCAGTTTTTCTCTATTTTTCTTTCACTCGTAGCTTTCCTTTGTCCATCTGGGCAAGACATAAATCTTGAGACTTTGCAGAATTTCACAGATTAACAGCAATGCAATTCTCGAATATCGAAGATAAATTGGAATAATTATTAACCGACCTCACATTATTCGTGTATATCACTAACACCTCGAACCTGTCACTATATACTTAGGCTAAACATGTACTAATTATGTAATCATAATGATATATTTATGACTACCAGTCTGGCAATAATAAATATAAACTCGTTGGGTTCCCGTTGTAAATAGCTAGCCATGATTGTATTGATGCTTCTATCTAGGAAGGAGTGAATTATTCATTTTTAGCCGAACCACTGTTGTATACTCTAGAGAAAGCAACAGTTTCTGGTTTGGAGGCTTTGACCTCTAAACATTAAATATAGAGTAAATTCACCGGGGGTTCCTAGAGGGCTGTCCCACCGGCAGTACATGTCCACTCGATTTAAAATGACAAAATTGGTTTCATTTTCCGGTGCCTAAGGCACCTTAAAAGGATAATGCCCACGGGGACCGCGCAGTTTTTTTGCATAAGCCATCGTATTAGTTTCGGTTTGTGTAGCTCCCAACTTTAAAAAGACCCTGTGTCGCATCCTAGTCTGGTAAGAGATCAGGAAAATAGATACCCAAGAGAAAGAAGAGAGAGAAATTGGTGTCAATGTGAACTCAGATGAAACTGAAAACATGTGTTTTAGACAAGGGTTCATTTAAAACAAAATGTACGTAGCATCCAGGCAAGGTCAGTTAGGGCTATAACCGTTGATTCCTAGGCCATTCTCAAGGCCATACAGGCAATTCCGACGAGAAACACTTGGAGAGTATCAAACGAGCTCATCATCTCACAGTCCAGTGTAGTTCGTCACCTTCGGGGTTTCGACAAAACCATCCGTTATCAAAATATTGCAAACCTTTTGACACACTGTAGTGCCAATTATTATATTACCCAGACTCATGATAATGATAACTAGATGATATAAGTTGTGTTCTACAATTATTGATTTATTGACACTAAGTTTTAATCTATATGAATATAAGGGTGGAGGCGTATATAATTAATGGTTATTATGTCTGGCAATGGACACAGCAAACCGAGTTCGAATCCTGGATGTGGCTGTTTGCAATTCAAATAGCACTAATATCCCTGGGAAAGGTGTGAATTGGTGTTATATTACCTCTAGCTATGGGTAACTAGGAGGACAGACAATGCTTTTTAACCTTGGTATGGCAACCGATATAGGAGAAGGAAGACTCCGCTTAAATTTGACCCTGTGTCCCTTTCTGTTCATGGTGGAGGATTTGGTTAAATCTATGTGTGCATGTGTGTATTTGTCTCATTATGCATATGTGCACACGTTGTGCATCTCTGTGTAGTTGTATATATGTGTGCATGTGTGTGTGTCAATGTGTTTATTTATAAATATCTACGCGTATCTGCACTCTTATATATTTTGAATATGTATGTCCCTCTCTCTCTCTTTCTCTCTCTCCTCTCTCTCTCTCTTTCTTTCTCTCTTCTCTCCTCTCTCTCTTCTCTCTCTCTCTCTCTCTCTACATATATATATATATATATATATATATATATATTAATATATATTGGAGAATATGTGCTTAATTGAAGTCGTAGCTAATTTTGAAAGTTAATTGATTAATAATTAATTAATTAGGTGGGCATACCTATTCAAATGTAAGGCTAAAGAAATGGAGAAAAATCATCTCTGTATGTCATTTCGGGCCATTAGGCCTCATCAGCAGAGCTATAGATAGGAAGACGCCTATAGCTCTCGCTGATGAGGCCGAAATGTACATACAAAGATTGATTTTTCTCGATTTGCTTAGCCTTACATTTGAATAGGTATACCCGCCTAATCAATTAATTATTAATTAATTAACTTTCAAAATTAGGAACGACTTCAATTAAGCACATATTTTCCTAAAAATTGTCGGCTAAAAAAGCCATATCAAAACACATCGTTTGTGTATTTACTTCTCATATATATAATATATATATATATATATATGTGTGTGTGTGTGTGTGATGTGTGTGTGTGTGTGTGTGTGTGTGTGTGTGTGTGTATGTATGTGCTCCATTCTACTTAACAAAACTGTGGAGCTGTCTGAAGAAAATTACCTCTAATGCCTGACATATAAAAAATATGTAATGTGGAGTGATATTTTTGTCAGATTTGGGGGTTCATATCTACTATATACTTATTGGATCTCCTGCCTCTCGCATTCTTTCCATTTCCTGAGGAACGAACGCTATAATGCTAAACACGTCGACAAATTTGTTTAAAGTCATCATAACGCATTCGAGGCCATGGAATCTCTTGTTTATCCTCCGCTGATGTATTGGATAGTTTCAGTAATCATAAATCATCTTGTAAATCATGGAAGGTTTTATTCGCTAGTAAAGGATCCATCTCACCAGCAGCAATTCTAGATATCAGATGAGATGTTGTACCACCCACCAGCTGTTTCTTAATGGCCAGTACATTTTCTGAATGAAAAATGAAATCAATCTTCAAGAATTGTTCTGATGTTTAACCTCAAATAGCACACAAGCTTGGTTAGGTTCATAATAATTAGCACTTATAACTATGTCTTCAAAACATCAACAAAACAGTGATTCCTTATTTGAACTAGCAAATATATGCATCCTCCGGGTACAAATATTTAAGTTTTGATATAATAAAACATCATATTAAATTAGAAAGGCTAATGAAACTGACTAAGAATGCAGATAAAAGATCTGCAACAGAGGGGTATAATCGAAAAATAGAACAACTTTGAAACTAACTATTCCATCATTTTCCATTACTCCCCTGTTTCATTGGTAAATTTCCTAATTTAACTATTTAGTTAAAATAGGAAGTAAAGGATAATATTGCAGTATTTTCTTCTGTAAATAAATTTCTCTTAAGATTTATCCACGAGATTTTTGTTTATATTTCTTAAGATAAAACCAAACAATTAGAAATCAATAATACCAAGCACATATTTATTAAAATAAAATTTTAAATATCAATATGCAAATTAGCCTTCTCGTTCAAACTGTAAACCGCTATTTGTTGTATATATAAATACAATTGCATGTTATTAGTACGTAGATATGATCAACAGTATTAATAATGTAAAACAATTTTTATTAATAACTGAAGGTTTAAAAGAATAAAATCATGGAGAATTTGACGTAAATAATTAAGGGAATTGTGACTTGAGTAGTAATATAGTTTCGGTTACAGACAGAAAAACACAGAATCTCCATTATAATAAGATATATATATATATATATATATATAATGAAGTAGTCTAACAGTGTGTTTGAAAAATGGCGAAGGCCGACAATTTGTGGGAGAATATGTGCTTAATTAAAGTCATACCTAATTTTGTTAATTAATTAATTATAACTAAATGAATTAGGCGTGCATATCGGTTTAAATGTAAAGCGTAAACAAATCGAGAGAAAGTCATCTCTGTATGTACATTTCAGCCCATTAGACCTCATCAGCAGAGCTATAGACAGGGCTGTGCTTTGTGCGTGATTCGAACCTACCTGTCAGGTTGACAGGCGGACATTCTAACCACTACATTCTGGCTTCCTTAGAATTTCTCGTTCATTTTAAACTGATATGTATATCGCACTTTCGAATTACACCGGCATTTAAATTTATAAAGTACATTACTTTGATGGAAAGTTGGAAGTACATCCTTATGAAAGGACCGAAATACAGGTCGAGTAGTGATTATTGGCCGCACTTTCACTGCATTGTAGCAACGCATAACTAAGGAGGAGATCTTATTAGCAATGGTTTGGCTAGTAGGGCCAATCCATGGAAGTCTAACGTAGACAGGACATTTAGAGGGGCCGAAAGGCTTGTCACCTCTAAATTTGTTTACTGTTAGATTGATTGTTTTGGTGATGATATCATCTGGGTACCCATTGTTCAAAAACAAATTTCTGATTTGTTTGAGTTCACTGTCGATCTTATTACT
>CM042137.1:19788949-19896449 GCA_023376005.1 Doryteuthis pealeii
TTCAACGTGATGTTTAATTAAAGTAATTAAATTAATTGAGATTACGCTTTTATGAACGCAGGAAATATTATAATTAAGACGATTTCAAAATTTCAAATGAGCAAACATGTGATCAGCATAACGTTGCGTCATTGTTGTGTACTCGTGGTTTAAAAAAACCGAAATTCTCTGCTCCCAACAACTATTACTACGAAGTCATCAAACTATGAATATATTTGCAAATCTCAGGCATAACATAGCTGATCCTCGTCTTTGATGCAATGGGAAGATATTGACCCGGGAATAGAATACCCAGGGTGAAGTAAGACTGTTTTTTTGGGGTTTTTGTTTGTTTGTTTGTTTTTTTCTTTTGGTGCATCCCATCTGAAAACAAAAAAAATTGGCAGCATTACAAATACAAATACCATACTTTGATCCCAACCAGAAAACCGTTGAGTGAGGTATCCATTTTAACCGAGTCCAAAATAAAAGCTGGAGCATTAAAGAGTGAAAACTGCACCTTGTGTAACGGTTAACGTCTTCGGAAATGGAATCGGCGATCCGTGTTCGTAACCTGAACGAAATCATTTGTGTTTCCCTTCGTGTCATTACCCCCATTCAACTTCTAGCTATGCGTAAATAGGAGGGCAAACAGTTCTTTAGCCTTGGTTAGGAAACAACTCTAGGAGAAGGAAAACTCTTAATTCAAAATAGCAGTACTCTACTTAAAATTGTCCTTGAGTTACATTCTGCCATGAGAGAGGGGTCGGATAAATACGTACAGTTGAGAGGGAAAATAAAATAAGAAAAGGATTTGTGGGGAGGTATCTCAATCTCATGCTTTTTCTGGTTGGTTGGTTGGCTGGTCGTTTTTCTTTATGATTTTTAATTGTTCCTTGTCAATCCTTCAGTTATTTTATGCCGAAGTCTGTTTTATTCATTCTTGTTGGATATTAAAAAATGAATCTGATATTTGAAAATATTTTAACTCTTTTTATCTATTTAACTTATAGATGGGACTCTAATAGGTAATATCACTCTGGGTCAGAGTGAACCTGGGAGTAATGGCAATGAAGGGGTACTCCACTCTTCTTAGAGTTTCAGAATTTGAACCTTACAACTAGATGCTCTTTAACGTCACACACAATACAGTAAGATGGCCTCTGTAAACGTCCTTCTAGCCCAAGTAAGGGTCAAAGTGAAGTGTTGCATGTTATAGAATGCTCAGCCAACAGGATTCCTTCCATAAGCATCATGGAACGCCATCCACAGCCAACAGGTGGCCCCATTGGGGGGTTGCCCCTTTACAGAGATACAGTAGGCGTATTCTACTACCCCAACCAACAGGGCTTCATTGTTTTTTGTTTGTTTGGTTGTTTTTTTTTTTTTTTTTTTTTTAGTAAGCATTAGTTTTCAGTGATGTAAAGGAACGTAGTATAGAAATATTCGCTTCAAATAAAAACAAAAACAACTTGACTATTAATGTATATTTTCATACATGACAACAATGCGCACATCAAAAAGAAGACAAATCAACAAATGAAATAGGATGCAGAAGAGCATGTTCCAAAAAAATCCTGACGTAATGTTTCGTAATGTGCAGTGAATTAATAATTGTTACTCTGTCGCTCACTTAAAAAAAAAGTTGACGAGACGAGAATAATTATATTTTTTCAAGTAATTATTTCTATTTAATAATAGTAATTTGTTTGCACAATTATTTGGTTACAAGTAACTTATAAAAATGAATAGTTAACAATTAGAGCTCAATTAACTATACTTAATACGAATAATCTATAGTTATATGGCATTAAGTATTCCTACCGGAAGTGAATAATTTTTAAACAGATCTATTTGACCTATAGATGGGATCTTAACGCATACTACCACTCTGTGTTACAGTGGATCTGGGAGTAATATCAATAAAGGGGTAATTCCATATTTCACAGCGCATCAGAGCCCCGGAGACTCATTATGAGATGCAGTTTTGTGTCATACTGGGCAGCCCTCGTTGTATAATGTTTACCGTTCTAGGAATTTGTCACGGCAGCCAGAGTTTACATCCTGTATGAGGCTAACTGCATTTACCATAGTGCCAATACCTTTGGGAAAAGGTATGAATCGCATTATTTCCATCCAACTATGGGTAAATAGCTGGGCATAGAGGATTTTAAACCTGGTATTGCAATTTGTCTAGAAAGAAAACTCTGAATTCAAACCTTTAAAACTTCGCTTCAAAATTGAACTTGTGTCACATCCTGCTCATGTTGGAGGGATTGATAAATACAGATATCTAAAGTTACGACCCCTTAATTTATA
Source organism: Doryteuthis pealeii (assembly GCA_023376005.1). Lineage (NCBI taxonomy): Eukaryota > Metazoa > Mollusca > Cephalopoda > Myopsida > Loliginidae > Doryteuthis > Doryteuthis pealeii. The sequence goes on from CM042137.1 coordinate 19,791,248, forward strand.
TTGTTTTATTTTCATTTATATATTTAAAAGAATACTCACTGGGTACCCCATACTTACAGTTGTTGGTAAATAAATACCCACTATAATATGTTTTGTAGGATCTTATCCCTCTAAAGCAAATACAATCAGCATATTGTAATCCCACCAAGATAAAGGTGTGAGTTAGACGGTTTCTTTATGTTTTCATGATGTAATCCGAGTATAAAGAAATTTTTTCCCTCGACTTTTCTTGCCTTTTCTACTTTAACTTTTTCAAAAACTTATAATAAACACTTACCACATACAAACTTTGTTTCCCATCCCAAATGACTAACTCTTCATTATGAATCTTGAGCGAAAGACCAACTGCAACTGACAACTGCTGTTCTCCTACAAAATAACGGGCTGTTTTGCCACTTTAATTTGTGACAGCTATTCAAGAGTCAAATGTGCCCTAGGGGACTAAATCTAAAGAGCCATTATTGTTTTACGCTTCTTTCTTTCGAGAAGTGTCGATTAATCACCTTAAAATTATTTTTTTATTTTTTTTAACATTTCATTTAAATCAAGAAAAGAAAAATGTTTACTTAATTATTATTAAATAACTGGAGTTGATAATCACCTGGAAGACAGAAAGCACTTTCCCTTTTGATTACACTTGTTTACGAATATGAATTAAGTAGGCATTCGAAAACAATACCGATTATGTTAATTTGTCTGCAGGTTCTGCTTATTTATATCTTCACACATACACACACACACACACACACACACATATATATATATATATATATATATATATTATATATACTAATATATTTATATATATTAATATATTTATATATATATATATATATAAATATAGTAGTAGTAGTAGTAGTAGTAGTAGTAGTAGTAGTAGTAGTAGTAGTAGTATTACTTATAGTAGTAGAGGAAAAGAGGTAAGGTCTACTAAGAGAAATTTGTCTCAGTTTAACTAACGCATTACATTGTAATCATTTGGATTGAAACCATGGTAGACCCTTAACCATTTTATTATTATTATTATTATTATTATTATTATTATTATTATTATTGTTGTTGTTCTTGTTATTATTATTATTATTATTATTATTATTATTATTATTATTTCCCTATGTTTTAATATATTGAGCACTTTTGGATTATTTACTGATGTCACTGCAAAGGCTAAAGCAGCAATTCGATACTATACCTATCTCTCTCTCGTTCTCTCTCTCTCTCTCTCTCTCTCTATATATATATATATATATTAATATATATATATATATATATATATATATATGTGTGTGTGTGTGTGTGTGTGTGTGTGTGTGTGTGTCAACATTTATATTCACTCTAATAATTATATAGAAAGTAACGGAGAAAAAAGCTGTCAGAATCGGAACAATTGGCATAGTTTTGTTCCGATTGATTGAGAACCTATATTAGGTGGGAAGGTTTTCGCCTTTTCTTACTCTTCCCTACAGATTTACGGCAACTCCACCTCTTTCTTGCCAAGCTTTTGTCATCTTATGTACAAAAAAAATGAACATTTCTTTTCTAATTACAAATATTGATCGTTAACACAAAACATCCCATTTTCTAAGTTGTACTCTACACTAAATTTGTTACAGTTCGAAATCGAAATCTTGCTACCATGCCAACATAATGTAGCTGTACACTGACGTAAAATCAGTTTACCTGATATATCAACATCATCATCATCATAATCATCTTACGCTGTTAACACAGATCCCATGACTCTCCCCCGCTAATCCACCCTGTCGGTCATCATTCCCGGTAGGTCTTCCACACGATATCCAGAATCTACAAAGAGTTGATTGATGTAGTTTTTTTTCTAGTCGATATACACTGGGGTGCCCATGTGTAGTTGTCCACAGGAAAACGTCACATGTTTTCGTCCTTGCTTCTCCAGAAATGTCCAGAATGACTTGTTCACCTCACTCGGATAGTTTATGTAATAGAAGACAGGTGACTGTATATTAGATATCTGTTGGAATGGTTATTAATTCTAAATAGTAAATATACTGAAACTGAACAGTGAAACACTATAAATTACTAATATTAAATTCCTAAAATATAATTAGAATTAATCTCTTAAATCTTAACTGTTTTCACAAGATATTATTTAGTGGCAGACCAATAAAACATTTCCGCTATTACTATTATTATAACACTATGTTTGTGGTATATTGAGCACTCTACTTTATTTATGCAACTGCAATGGACAGGTTAAAGCGGCAATTGTACACTATATATATATATATATATATATATATATATATATATATTATATATATATAATCAAACTTATAGCATACTATAAAAAATTTAAAACATCAAACCTAATCCTTAAAAATAATTCCTCCCCCTCAATTGCACCGTTATAAAAAAACCAATGTGGTATATCTATTTAAATTTCCATTAGGAGAATGTATCTCTAACAAAAATATATACATTGGTGTAACCACAACTACCCTTTCTAGAAGTCTTACAATGCATCTTACAGACAATAGCTCAATAGCCCAACACCTAAAATCACACTCATGTCCCAACAATAAATTCCGGAAAATACTTAATGATAACACTACCATTATAGAAACACAATCATATAAACAACGATTAAAAATCTTAGAAGCACTTCATATTAGACACAAAAATCCAAAACTAAACAAAATAAACTTTGATAATAGCACCAACATTCTAAAATGCCTATAATTACTATAAAATTATAATAGCAAAAATAATAATAATAATGACAATAATAATAATAAAACTAATAATAACAACAACAACAATAATAAACACAACCTATATAAATGATAAATGGAATATCCCATTGTTGTACGGTTAAAAATACCTTGAAGATGGCCCACGATAGGGCAGAACGTATACATCAGCCAATTCTCGCCAGATATTACAAAAAAATCCGGCAATATGTAAAAACAAAGGACAAGACTTGCAGACAGAAAATGGCTGCATTATTTAACAAATATATATATATATATATATATATATATATATATATATATATATATATCATCATCATCATCATCATCATCATCATCAAGTAGTTCTGACAGCGCCGGATTCCCATGATACTTTCTCGCCACTCGGTCATAGTTCCTGGCAGTTTTTCAGCATGGCATTACGTCTCTGCACATAGATGTTGTACGTAAGTTTTTGCTGGTCGACCATCACTGGTGCGTCAATATTTTGTTTGTCTTACTGGGATATTTTGTGATGGTGATAATTGGCTGTAGACCTGCAATTTTGTGGAGTACTGCTTCAAGATTTGTTCAAACAGCCCGCAGCTTCCTTGTATATTTCCCATCTCAGATTTTCTTGTATATATATATATATATATATATATATATATATATATATATATATATATATATAGTTAAAAAGAAGGAAATGAATCTGACGCTATGAATATAGATAAAAGGATATGAAACACCACAAAATGCTGTTAAAGTGAAAACATTTTATAACATATTCATAGCTAATATTGAACAATATTTCGATTTCATAAAAATCATCTTCAGAGCTTGTTTATACTCCGTGTTGTCAAGAGTGGAGACAAAAGTCATATCACTTTTTGTTGGAGTATAAACAAGCAATATTTCGATTTTAAAACAATATTTCGATTTTATAAAAAATCATCTTCAGAGCTTGTTTATACTCTGTGTTGACAAGAGTGGAGACAAAAGTCATATCACTTTTTGTTGGAGTATAAACAAGCAATATTTCGATTTTAAAACAATATTTCGATTTTATAAAAATCATCTTCAGAGCTTGTTTATACTCTGTGTTGACAAGAGTGGAGACAAAAGTCATATGACTTTTTGTCGGAGTATAAACAAGCTCTGAAGATGATTTTATATAATCGAAATATTGTTCAATATTAGCTATGAATATTTTTTTAAATATTTTCACTTTAACAGCATTTTGTGGTGTTTTCATATCCTTTTATCTATACTTATATATATATATATATATATATATATATATATATATATATATATATATATATATATATATATATATATATATATATATGACGATGATGATGATGATGACGAAGGCATATTTATAGATAAAGAATGAAGGACGATATATATCTAACTCGTTTTTAAAAAATTGACAACGCTCTGTCCTGAAGAAGATCTCTAGTTTGCATGCCCAATATTTTCTTTTTTTATTTGTTTTATATTTTAAATAATTTCAAATAGAATATTTCCGTACATCTTATTATAATGGAGGTTGTGTGCTTGTCTGTCTGTAACCGAAACTATATTACTATACAAATCACAATTCCCTTCGTTATTCACATCACATTTTCTATAATTTTATTTTTATTTAAACCTCAATTATTGATAAAATTGTTTTACATCATTAAGACTGTTGACCATATCTACATACGCAGAACATGCAATTGTATTTATATATACAACAAAATAGCAGATTATAGTGTGAATTGGAAGGCTGATTTGCATATGGATCTTAAAAATTTTATTTTAATAAATATCTGCTTAGTATTATTGATTTCTAATTGTTTGGTCTTATCTTTTTGAATATGAGCAAAAATCTCGGGGACAAATCTTAAAAGAAATCCATTAACAAGAAAAAAAAACTAATATTATTCTTTACTTCCTATTTTAACTAAATATTTAAATTAGGAAAATTTACCAATGAAAGAGGGGAGTAATGGAAAATGATGGAAGAGTTACTTTCAAAGTTGTTCTATTTTTCAATTATACCCCCTCTGTTCCAATTTTTTTATCTGCATTCTTATTCAGTTTCATTAGCCTTTCTAATTTAATATGATATTTTATTAGATTAAAACTTAAATACTTGCACCCGGAGGGTGCATATATTTGCTAGTGCATATAATGACTGATCGAAGCACGTGTTGACTAAAGAACAGGAATAGATTTTACTCGAACTGAAGTATACATATTTTTCTTCCAATCATTTTTCTGCATATCTAAGTTAGGATAACGAAAACACAGTATCTATGCGATTATCAAACAGGTTGTTTCCATGTGGTTGGTATGTATCTTATTATAATGGAGATTGTGTGTTTTTCTGTCTGTAACCGAAACTATATTCCTACTCAAGTCACAATTCCCTTAGTTATTGACATCACATTCTCCATGATTTTATTTTTATCTAAATCTCAATTATTAATAAAATTGCCTTACATTATTAATACTGTTAACCATGTCTACATACTGACAACATGCAATTATATTTATATATACAACAAAATAGCGGTTTACAGTGTGAACGGGAAGGCTAATTTGCATATTGATATAAAAAAAATCGAATTTAATAAATATGTGCTTAGTATTATTGATTTCTAACTGTTTGGTTTTATTTTAATGAATATAAGCAAAAATCTCTTCAATGAATCTTAAATGAAATCCATTAACAAGATAAAATAACTGTCATTTTATTCTTTACTTCCTCTTTTAACTAAATACTTAAATTAGAAAAAATAACAATGAAAGACGAGAGTGATGGAAGAGTAAGTTTCAGTTGTTCCATTTTTTATTATACTCCCTCTGTTTCAAATTTTTTATTATACTCCCTCTGTTTCAAATCTTTTTATCTGTATTCTTATTTAGTTTCATTAGCCTTTCTAATTTAATACAATATTTTATTACATTAAAACTTAAATACTTGCACCCGGAGGGTGCATATATTTGCTAGTTTATATAATGTTATATGGGACACAGTGGAAAGGCTATTTAGTTTGTGAGACATTCAAAAATGTGGTCTAGTTTATACAGCTTGGTTATGTCTTGTTATATTATACACATTTTGTGATTCGTTAATTTATTTACTATCTTATGTTTAATGTATTCTAGTATATATTATTATTACTAGTACAAAATAAAAAAAAAACACCGTCCGGGCGATGTAAAAATAGATTTTTGAAACATATTGCCTGAGGGGTTGGAGTAAAAAATTTAATGTCAGCGAGTTTGTACCCTAAGTAAGTAAAATCATCAAATTCATTAAAGGATTTAAAAAATAAGACAATTTTAAATGTAAACTTTAAATATGTATTAGAATAAAACAAACTATATATAGATATATAATACCAGTCATGTATTTATTAAAACTTGTTTTAAAAAAACAATGAGGACTGTTGCATGTTCAAATTTTGAGTGTATTTATTCTATGTTATGACGATATTGGGTAATGTGACGTAAGCAGTGACGAATCTCCATTATTAATAGATATAACTCATTTCAAGTTTTTTCTACTAGCGTTAGCTGGTGGCCTTTTACTGGACTCTGAGTGAGATCAAATCTCCTCAATTATTCGGGAATCTTCTGAGTATTCTAGCCGATCTTAACAATGATGTTGTTTGCATGGTCTCAATTCCATCGATTTTTGAAACGCTTGTAGACCGTTTTGAGAGCACTACCTACAAATGTTATCATCTTCACCCTCATTTTCAACAGTTATTTTTTTCAGTTCACTCACAAGATTCATGTATTTGTCTATATTTTCGTTTTCTTTTTACTCTTGACTCTGATGGGATGGCAAAATGCAATAGAGGACATGTTTTCTTTTGCTTGCTTATTAACAGTAGGTCTGGTCATCTAGCCGGTCTAAGGGGATCCGTCTATATCTCTTAAGAGGATTTTATGCGTCTCCTTTTCCGGGACGGATTCCGGTTTATGCAAATACGATATTTTATGGTCGACATTTTATTTCTTGGAAAATTCCCCATGGATCACCTTTCCCACCCGGTCGTGCCTCGTGCTGTACACCCTTTATTCCTGTTTCCTATGTTCGCTTATGATATGATTAGACATTTTCACACATCCTACACTTGCTATTCTGTTTTGTCTCATCTATTTTCGCTTTGATATTGTTTGTGCTTATGAGATTGGTTTGTGATTCTATTATAAGAGATTCAGTTTCGCTCTTGAGATTTCCTTTTCTTAACTAGGGTCTCGTATGCAATCACCAGTTTGTCACTTGAAGTATCTATGTAGTTATTTTCCTCCCCAATTATGTTTTCTAGTTTTTTTTGTTTTGTTTTTTTTTGGGGGGAAAGTCCACATGTTGCAATTGCCGTTACTGGCTGCTGTAATTAGTCGTTCATTTAGGGCCGGTTTAGCTCAGTCGGTAGAGCGTTCGGCTATAAACCACAAGGTTCCTAGTTCGATACCGGACCTCGCCAACTCAGCGTATGACTAGCACAGGGATCTGTGCGGTAAAGTAAGGAGCTGATGGTAGGTGTGGCGCTCCACCTCAGACGCAAAAACAATCTCCTTGGTCTAGCACTAGGGAAAAGGGGATAGACCCCCTCGCTGATAGTCTGACACCGACTTTAGGCCACCCCGATTTTTTTATCCTTCGTGTCTTCCTATTGCTACATATTACTATCATTATTTCACTCCTTCACCAGCGTAAGTTGATGGTCCTTTGCTCTTCAGGTCTCTAGAACTCTTCTGAGTATTTTAGCCGATTTCAACAAAGCTGTTGTCTGTTTGGTCTCATTTCTTCCTCTGATTTCCAATTACTCTAGTATTGGAGACCGTATCAAGTGCATCAACTACAATTACAATTGGTATCACGTTTACCCTCATATTCTACAGTTTTTTCAACTCTCTAGCAATTATTGTGTGAGTATGTGTTTGTGCGTGTCGCAACTGACATTCAATAGAGTAGGACATCTTAATACCTGAACATGCACATTTTGATTGTTCCTTAAGAAAAAATATAACCTTGCTTGATCAGTGGAATTTTTTAACTTACGACCTTAGGGTCGGCTGAAAGATTTATAGGCTGACCAAGATACTTTCGTGCAATGTGACCAAATGAGGTTTATTTCTATATTTTTATTTTTCAACATGGTCCCCCTTATTGTTCACATACTCTTTTCATTTTTGTTCCAGTGCTTGTGTCCAATTGGTCAAAAAACTCAACAGCAGATATGACGTTGTTGTATAATCTTTTCAGCCTATTAACATTTCAGCCTACTCTCGTATAAACAAATAATACACATTTGTATAAGTGTCCTTGAAGGCACCTAGGATGATGTTTACCTTCGTAGGAAATGGACACAGTGAGACAAGTTCAAATCCTGAATGAAGCTGTTTACATGTCACATTGCTCTAGTAGCCTTCGGAAATGTATGAATCCAACTATTTTCTTTCTAGCTATGAGTAAATAGTAGGTCAGACTGAGCTCTTTAAACTTGGTTAGGAGAAGGAAACCAGTCTAGAAGACGGAAAACTCGGAATTCAACCCTTTTAAACTCCTCTTAAGAAATTGACCTTATGTCACATCCTAGAGTGCTGAGGTTGGTCAATATGTATATGAGTCGCGTCGTGTAGTGGTTAGAGCCGTAGGAAATGGAATCCTCGACCCGAGTTCAAGCCCTGGACGATGGTGTTTGCATTTCACATAGCACTAATACACTTGGGAAAGGTATCCATCCAAGTACCCCCCTCCGGTTATGGGTAAATAGTAGGGCAGACTGGGCTCTTTAGCCATAGCTATGTGACTACACTAAGAAAAGAAGATTTTAAAATTGAAACCTGTTAAACTCCGCTTGATCTTGTGTCAAATTCTGCTCCTCTGGAGGGGGTTGGTAAATATATACATATATATATATATATATATATATATAAATGTCCGTCTTTATTTTTAATAAATGTACGTTATTAAATTTCATTTTCAGGATATTTCTCTGATTTTATCATCTGTTCTCGGTAATTGATCCTCTTTACTTCTAGAACTTATTCATCTATATTTTTTTAAATTATAGTTTCATGTTTATCACACAGTCTTATATGTTTTGTTTGTTTTCTGGAAGACGTTAGTGCGTGAAACAGCGCTGTGCTAAATTGAGATTCACATATCTAAGAGTCAAGGACTTGAGTTTTATAAATGTGAATTTTGAACTGAGAACTTTTTCTTTTTCTTTCTCTTTTTTTTTCTTTTTCTTTCTTTCTTATTGTTACTTGTCTGGTGCCTTGCCAGTATATTCGGTCGATAGTTCAATATCTTCATTTTCTATCAACAAAAAAATCTTTCGTTGTCTGGAATGGGATCAATCAAAAGCAGTAGTGGTTTCTCTGATGAATTATATTTGCTGTCAATTACTCAAAGATGACATACTGCCAAACACAACAAAATGTAACTTTCATTTATTATAAAACCTATTTTTTGGCAATCCTCGAACCGTTTTTTTTATATATTTGATTAGGTACGACTATTGATCGGTACACATTTAGGAAGTAAGCTATCATTGGCAGACATTTACTTGTTTGCTTTATATTAAAAGAAAAAGCGAAAATAAACTTCTATTCGAAATATACGGCAAGATTTTCAGTAAAAATGTAAATTATGATGTAAGAGATTTAAAAAACGTTTTTATTGGAAAGATATCTATGATCAAATCAAATTTCATCAGCTAGAAAATCGAAGATGGCGTAACGGATACCGGTGGGAAAAATGGAATCGGCAAGTCGAAGTAAAATTTCAAATGATTGATTGACCAATTTCATGCCTAGAGAATAGCTCTCATTTACCCACCCCGGGTAGGATGAAATACAAGGTCGCAAGCATGGGGTATCCAGCAAGAATCGAACTCGTTATTCAGTAATAATGGATCTGCGAGACTAGCTTGCTAACCATTACACCACAATGGAACACCTGTCATTGTATGATCATATTTACATTTTTAGGTAGTTATTTCTTTAGTGGTATTTCCCCTTGCATTCAGTTCTATCAAATACGAATAATTTTAAAACAGACCTAATTTCCACCAATCAGGTTCTTCCACCCTCGGGTTAGCGTGGACCTGAGAGTATTGACATCAGTCAATGTGTTCTAATCCCTGCTGACATGGATGTAAAATTTCAAACGAGTTTTTTTTTTTCATTTTCTCCACAGTAATACTCTAGAGAAAGACTGGATTCTACACATTTTGCTAAAATGTTGTACTTTCTAGCATATATATATTGATTAAATGAACGAAAAGATATAAATTGGATTATTGGAATAATTCAATTCACCTGCATCAATGCAGTATCACACACACACACACACACACACACACACACACAAACACAGACAGACACACACACACACACACACACACATATATATATATATATATATATATATATATATATTTATATATATGTATATGTATATATATATATTTGGGAATAAAAAGCCTTAAATACCATGGTATCGTGGTTATGGACCATTTCCAGTCGCGAGTATGCTCACGAGCTTCTTCAGACCACTGATATATTTTATTTAGACAGGCACATGGCCAAACTCATTTTATATTCATACATTTCACCTCACTGAATATAAAATGAGTTTGGCTATGTGCCTGTCTAAATAAAATATATCAGTGGTCTGAAGAAGCTCGTGAGCATGCTCTCGAGTGGAAATGGTCCATAACCACGGTACCTATGGTATTTAAGGCCTTTTATTCCCAAATAACTTTGCTCTGTTTACAACAATTAAGCATTGAGCTCTCATACGGAACCTGAACTCTACAACAAACTACTGGTAGAGAATTAGGACGCGCCTAGAATCACCTTGTACCAAGAAACTTGGTACCGCACCAAAGTATATATATATATATATATATATATATATATATATATATATATATATATATATATATATATATATAATTAGAATGTCTTAGACACAGAATCAACGGTGACAGACAGTTTATCAGCTGTACGATCATCGGGAACATTCAACAAGACTGCCTAAGCTGTTCTAATTCATATATATATGCTCTATTCCCGATATCGAGCAGTGTTTGCTTTTTGTAAATTAGCAAACTAGCTGACTATATTTATTGTGTAATGTTTATCGTCATAGGAAATACACAGGGTGAACGGAGTTCAAATCCTGGATAAGACTGCTTGCATTTCACACAGCGCTTATAGCAAGTGGCAAAACTATGAATATAATCATTCTCCCTCCATCTATGGGTAAATTGTAGGACCGACTGGAATATTTCATCTTAGTATGACAACTACTTTAAAAGAAGGAAAACTCTGAATTAAAACCTGTTAAACTTTGCTTAGAAATTGACTTTGTGTTGTATCCTGTACGTCCAAAGATGTTGCCTATATATATACATAGATACATAGATACATATATATATATATATATATATATATATATATATATATATATATATATATATATATATATATATATATAGTTAAATAATGCAGCCATTTTCTGTCTGTAAGTTTTGTCCTTTGTTTTTTCGTATTGCCGGATTATTTTTGTCGAGAATTGGCTGATGTATTTGCCATCTGTCATAGACCAAGTACTTTCTGCCTTATCGTGGGCCATCTTCAAGGTATTTTGAAACCGTACAACAATGGGCTATTCCATTTTCCATTTATATAGGTTGTGTTTATTATTGTTGTTGTTATTATTATTAGTGTTATTAATATTGTCATTATTATTATTACTTTTGCTATTATAATTTTATAGTAATTATAGGCATTTTAGAATGTTGGTGCTATTATCAAAGTTTATTTTGTTTAGTTTTGGATTTTTGTGTCTAATATGCAGTGCTTCTAAGATTTTTAGTCGTTGTTTACATGATTGTGTTTCTATAATGGTCGTGTTATCGTTAAGTATTTTCCGGAATTTATTATTGGGACAAGAGTGTGATTTTTGATCACGTATATGACATATGGCAAATACATCAGCCAATTTTAGCCATATATTACAAAAATAATCCGGCAATACGAAAAAACAAAGGACAAAACTTGCAGACAGAAAATGGCTGCATTATTTAACTATATATGCCTACAAGAAAAAATTATGCCTAAATACACACACACACACACACACACACATATATATATATATATATATGTGTGTGTGTGTGTGTGTGTGTGCGCGCGCGTGTGTGTGTGCGTGCGTGCGTGCGTGCGTGTGTGTGTGTGTGTTTGCGAGCCAGATATTTCTACGTTAATCATAAATAATTCAAATTTAAAAGTTTCTTATTGTGCCTTACCCCTTTCTTCCTCCTTCCCTTCTCCCTTTTCTTTCCGAGTCGACAACTTAGTGTTTATCAATAGATCCAGAAAAGAAATTCATAGCTAAAAAAAAAAAAAAAAAAGATTTGATCTGATATTTTAAATGACCATTTCGCATGTATCCCTAACGCCAATTTTTGCACTTGGCTTGCCTCATATCATCAAAGCAATGTTTTACAGAAATAACGACCTCCGAATTAATCAACTTCGCTTGATTTTCCTGACCAGAAATAAAATACACACTTCTGTTTCTTTTCGTGTCAGTAATCTTTAGCCCTCTTCCGTTCAAAGTAAATGACGTTTCTTGTCGCTTGTTTCGTGTATACTTAGACTTTTGATTGGCACATTGCTGTAAATTCTCTACTTGTACGTTTTATAAATCACCCTTGGCAGTTCAGTTTCGACGTCATATGCTTTGGGCAAGAAAACCAATATCTCTGATATACTATCTTTGGTAATGACTTGAGGATGCTCGTTACCAATAATTTCCCTTGAAGATTGAAACGAAGTTCATTTAGCTGTCTATCACTCGAATTAAGTATGTTTTATTTATTTCTAACTCAACATTTCTGACACATGAAATAAAAAGAGTTTAAATTGCAGACGTGATCATTGTGACATACGCCTACATATTTGTTTGCACACAAACCCCCTCTATATATATATATATATATATATATATATATATATATATATATATGTGTGTGTGTGTGTGTGTGTGTGTGTGTGTGTGTGTGTGTGTGTGTGTATATAGGATTTGCAAAACACGGACTTTGAAATGTGCACATAATTGTTAAAAATATTTTAAAACGTCAATAAAAAATGTAAAATTAACTTTTTAATGTTTTATTTTACGTTTAATATAAAGAACAATTCCAAGTTTATGTGTTATAAAAAAGAAAAAACAAATTTCTCTTACATAAAACCTAAATTTTTGCATTTAAAAGTAAATTCCCGTAAATTCCCGCAAATTCTTAATCTTTGTTGACATAGTTATCGCATCTTGAATGTGCACTATTTCTTTGTATGGAGGATTGTACGTATGAAAATTTATTTTCTGAAGCAAAAACAAATTACTAATTTAGCAAAGGGTAGTTGTGTGTATGTAAGCATGTGCGTGTACATGACCAGGGTAAAGTACGAAAAAAAAATGATGATCACAAAGTAAATAGAGGTACACATTCACTTTCACCAGATCTTGATTTTTGAGAAAGAATAATGAAGATTTGATTCGTAAAGATAACAGCATAAAATAAAATTTACATGATAATAACATAGAATTTTTGACATTTGAATAGTAGACATTATTTTTTCTTTTCAAAGAGGCTGGATCAACGCATGGTCTTCTTTACGGCGGATCTTACTCACGATTCAGTAATAATGGATCTGCGAGACTATTCTACAATGTGTAAATTGTCGCCTAAATTAAGCAAACTGTAAAATAACACTGACAATTCACTTTAGCAGATCTACTTACCAAAATTACGCGTATTTTTACACACCAGTTTTAACTTCAGGTCTTCAGGATTCATTTAAGTTTTCCATCTGATTTTGACCATTAAAAAGACTTTGTAAGTGAATATTCCTAAATAATAAGAGGCGGGCTGTAAATATATGAAATAAGGATGATTTTGTTAGAAGTATTGGCCAACGTTAAATGTTTCTATCTTCATATTATCCATTATCAGAGCCTTCGGATGTAGAACATCAATGCCAGATGATGTTTCAATAAAAAAAAACGAAAATTTTAACGTTGGCTAACACTTATACTTAAAACAAAATCATCATCATCTGAATACCTTGTTTATACATATTTTATATATGCACACACACACACAAACACAAACACACACACACACACATATAAATATATATATATCTTATTATAATGGAGATTGTGGATTTGTCTGTCTGTAACCGAAACTATATTACTATACAAGTCACAATTCCTTTAGTTATACATCATATTCTCCATGATTTTATTTTATTTAAACCTCAATTATTAATAAAATTGTTCTACATTACTTACACTGTCGACCATATCGACATACTAATAACATGCAATTGTATTTATATATACAACAAATTAGCGGTACAGTATTAATTTGCATATTGATCTTAAAAAATTGATTTTATTAAATATATGCTTAGTATTATTGATTTCTCTTACGAAATCCCTTAACAAGAAGAAATAACTGTAGTTTAATTCCAATGAAAGACCTGAAAATGATGCGTTCAAAATCTTCTACATTCTTATTCAGTTTCATTAGGCACCCGGAGATATATTTGCTAGTATATATATATATATATATATATACCCATTCACAGACCCCGTGTTTTTACGTATTACGACTCTTTAATGTGGTTAGATTTCGCAGGCTACCTCCAGCTGGGAACGAAATGGCCGATTTCTCATCAGTCAGAGTTCTTAATTACTGGGCCATCATTAGCATCTGCATGAGAATTTTAACTGATAAATACATAGATAGGTGTATATGTCAAGGTCGCTAGAGAGCTCATATACGTTTAATTGGAGAGCTATGCTAGTCCGCTCAGACCCACAGTGGTAATACCTGTTAGGGTCCAACCTATTGGTTATTTAGCCAATAGATTGAACCCTAACAGGTATGTCATAATAATATTTCAAGAATGGAATTTTAAAAGAATGAGTATAGAATATTTTAATACGCAACAAAAATTACTAACACAAAACCATCTTCGGCAAAAAATAACCCGTGTTGACTTGCCCTAAAATCCAAACAACCAAATAACTATATATATATATATATATATATATATATATATATATATATTATATATTATATATTTGCTTGAAGGCAATTACAATGCGTATATCACAAAAATTCGATAATTATAGAAAATAATCATGACAAGTGAACTTCGGCAAATGTTTACTTGTCATGATTATTTTCTATAATTATCGAATTTTATGTGATATACGCATTGAAATTGCCTTCAAGCAAAATATGAATAATGATATATACTTTATCAATTATGCTTCTAAAAAACAAACATCCAAAATAAAATATTATATATATATATATATATATATATATAGATTTTTGGGATGTTTGTTTATTTTTTAGAAGCATTGTCGATAATATTTATATTTTACTTGAAGGCAACTACAATGCAAATATCGCATAAATTCGATAATTATAGAAGATAATAATAATGACAAGTATATCCCGCAAAGAATCACTCGGCGTGTAGAATATCGTACAGGCATCGAGGCAAGTGAGTCGCTGAGTGGATAATAACAGATGGACTTAATAAAGTTGAAACAGTCTGTACGATATTCTACACGCCGAGTGATTCTTTGCGGGATTCACTTGTCATTATTATTATCTTCTATAATTATCGAATTTATGCGATATTCGCATTGTAGTTGCCTTCAAGCAAAATATAAATATTATCGAAAATGCTTCTAAAAAATAAACAAACATCCAAAAAATCTTATTTCCTTCGCCGAGGAGCAAGGGGCCCCGGATGTGTCTGTTATTATCCACTCAGCGACTCACTTGCCTCATATGGCAGTAGTCGCCTCAGTATCAATGACTAGGTTAATTTCGCATGAGTTTCTCGGTGCTGTACCATGGCTGAAACAGTATAGTGTTTAACTATCCTGCTGAGGCCACGGTTTCAATTCCTGTCGGAGGGGAGTCGTTAGTATATATCGCTGATGAGACTTAATAAAGTTGAAACAGTCTGTACGATATTCTACACGCCGAGTGATTCTTTGCGGGATTCACTTGTCATTATTATTATCTTCTATAATTATCGAATTTATGCGATATTCGCATTGTAGTGCCTTCAAGAAATATATATATAATATATATATGATTAAAAATGTTAGAACTTCTATGAGACTACTTTTATAATTTGATTTAAAAAAGCCTCCACCTGTCAGCACATTATTGGAATTTTCCACAGGTGATTCAAAAGAAACGTAACACTTCTATGGGTGTAGCTTTATTAGAAAACAACACCATTTTATTAAGTATTCCATATCATGATTGTCTGCCCAGGAAAGTCGTCTCAATGAGACGAAAGCTGCAGTGGATGCAGATTGTGTTTGATGTGCAAAGACGAAGACAACCTGGTTTTCTGCGACGCACGTGAGGAATCAAAGTGGATGAATAGAATGATTCAGACACACAGCTTTTGAAGCCAGACATTAATTAAGAAAGAATGCGGCATATTGAGACGTTGAATTAGAGGAAAAATCTATGCCAGATGTGTCCCGTGACAATTGACAGATGTTGTTTTTGGATTGGCTTTTTTTTTTTCTTTTCTTTTTATTTCTTTCCTTGCTTTTGTGCAACATCATAGAGACCACGTGAGACAAATGAAAGCCAGCAAGTGATATGTGCAAGAAAATGTATTTAATTGCAATAAAGAGAGAATGATAGAATGCTGAAAGAAAATAAACATCAAAGTATACAAAGTGTAGGATATAGGATATGTGCAATTAAACTGACAATTATAAGTGGTGACGCAATATTAGCAATTACTGAAAAAGAAAATAGGAAAAGAAGGTTTGCTAACAATAATTTAATGATATGTTAATAACTCAAGATAAATGGAATTATTACAGTAATTCACACAATCCATCGAAGGTTTTTAACACGTAATAAAAACGTGAACATAGAATGGCTATGAGTCACATAAAGGCTTTAAAATCCCGAGGACAGTCAGCCCACCGCTAGGGCTGTAGAATACGCCGACTGCATCTTTCAGAGGGGTAAAATACCCCAATGGGGTCAGCTGCTGGCCCTGGGGGACGATCTATGATGATTAAGGACGAAATCCTGGTGGCTGAGCAGTCCATGACATGCAACACTTCACTTTGACTTTTATTTAGGCTAGACGGGAGGTCTTCGAGGCCCCCTCTTATCAGTCGGCTGGTCACATGAAGCCCTAGTACCTATATTATTGTCCCAACCCTATTGCTCCTGGGTATGGCGTTAAACTGCTTGTAGTGGTTCAGTTCCAATTCTGGAATTCTGGGGAATGGGGAAAACCCTTTATCACGATTTTTCCTAGGTCTACTTTGACCTGGAGTGGTACTACTGGTAAGGGTCCCATCTAGGGCTAAATAGATTAAAAATGAGTATCAAAAATGTGTTTAAAAAACTGAGTCTTAAAATAATGTGCTTAAAAAATTGAGTTTAAAAAAAAATTAATACCCAACGAGAATAAATAAACAAAATGTTTTCGGCATAAAATAACCCAACAATATTGTCATGCCGCAATATCCAACAAAGCAAGCAGAAATATACGCTCTACAATAGCTAGCATAAAAATGAGCACAACAGCGTCTATTTTGAGGCCGGTGTAGCTCAATCAGTAGAGCATGATACCGGCTCTCGAAACACAGCACATGAATAGCACAGCTTGGATAATCTGATCTGTGCGTAAAGCATCTAGGAGCTGGAGATAGGTGTGGGGCTCCACTGATTAATATATCATTTGGACTTTAACGAAACGATTGATAAAAGCTACATATGAACTGCGCGAGGATGTTGCGTGTTTACCTGAACAAATCCTGGAAGCAGCACTCCACAAAAAGTAGCTATACGGCCACTTACCTCCCATCACACAAGCTATCAAATAATCTCAAATATCTCATGCTGGGACAATGGCAGAACAGTAAGATGGACTCATGAGTGACGTTTTCATGTGGACACGTACACATGGACACACTAGTGGGCCGATAAACAAAGACTTCCATTGATCAGTAATGTTTGGATACTGAATGTCGTGAGTAGGACTTTCAACATGATGATGATGATAATGATGATGATTAAAGATACTGTTTCAATGAAGTTTTGGTGAGTAAAAACCTATTCTTTATGTTATAAACTGTATAAGTCTCATTATTCTACGCATCGTGAAAGTGTATGAAATATTCACTCGTTTCCGAACATAGTGAAAGTTATGCAATTTTTACCTTCCTCTTGGGAATTTGTTTTTCTACGTTAAATCCCTCTCGTGAGTCCAATAATTATACATAAGAAATTTGATATCCCTACATCAAAGAATTTGACAGTCTATAGAGAACAGAGAAACAAACTAACTAGTTAAAAAAAAGTAAAAGCAAAGTCGTCGCGGCGGCCTAATGTCGGTATCAGCCAGACAGTGAAAGAGTCTATCCCCTTTTCAATAGTGCTAGACCAATGAAAATATTTTCACATTTGAGGTGAAGCGCCACACCTACCATCAGATCCTCACTTTACCAAACAGATCCCTGTGCTACTTATACGCTGAGTTGGCGAGGGCCGGTATCGAACCAATAACCTTGTGATTCCTAGCTGAACACTCTACAGATTGAGACCAATATATCGCCAAAAATAATATAAAATATAAATGATTTTTAGCTTAAATTATCCAAAGGTGAATCAATAAATCTGTAACCTAAGAGTTATTAAAATGAAATTTGAACTCAAATTGTAACACTACAATGTGCTCTCTCTCTCTCTCTCTCTCTCTCTCTCTCTCTCTCTCTCTCTCTCTCTCTCTCTCTCTCTCTCTCTCTCTCTCTCTCTTTCTCTCTCTCTCAGTGATTCTTAGAATACGCAGACTGTCTCCCCTGTAGCAGAACCGCACAAAAAGTGTTGCCATGGATATAATTATAAACTGATTCTAATTGTGAGGCTCCAGTTCTGAAGCTCTGGAGAGTTTGGAGTATCCCTTCATTGCTATTACTCCTAAGTCAACTCTGATGCGAAGGGGAAGTACCTGTTAGTGTATTGTGTATCAAATAGGAAAAATATAGAAACAAATGTTGTGTATTAATGAAAATACGTAATATTAGAGCAATCTGCAACTACTTGCGCTGGTTTACCTCAGTCGGTAGAACATTTGTCTATGAATCGCAAGGTTCGGGAGTACGATACCGGTCACCGCAAACTCAGCGCATGAGCAACACAGCTTGGTCTAGCGCAAGGGAAAAGGGGATAAACTCCATCGCAGTTCGGCTGAGACCAACAATAGGCCACTCCGCATATATCATTATCTATTTTTGATTTTATATAGTTTGTTATGTACTTGTATTGTGCTGAAATTATTATTATTATTATTATTATTATTATTATTATTATTATTATTATTATTATTATTGATTTTTGAGATGAGGCTTGGATTATTCAGATTATTCTTCTCATCGTTATTTTCATCTGTACAACGTTTCGGCTGATGTGCCCTCCGGATTCTTCAGGTATTTCTTGTCGGACTCGGGAGCCTTCTCGGACTCGGGAAACTTCTTGTCGTAATCGAGAGCCATAACGGAACTTTGAACACAATCCTTTATTCAACCTACCAAGGGGGTATCTTTTCTCTCATTCCGCTAACTAGAGCTTGGATACAGGTGTTAAGCTGTGTTAATTATTATTCTCTGTTACTGTCGTCCAATTGGACAATTCAGTGCGAATTTTGGGAAATCATAAACCTAATGTCTTGTTTTACCAAGGATATCTACCTTTTACTTGTGTATAATTTTTACCTTGACTCATATTGTGTTTTTTAACCGAATCTAGCGTTTTTAATTATAGCTTCCAATATAGTATTCATCTTTATACTTGGTCTACTTGAGAGGTTACTATAGCCTATCATATGAACTGATTTTTTGATGCGTCTTTTCTTCCAATATTCATCCCTTATTATCTTAACCTCATCTAATAAGGGCAGATGGTTTCCCATTTTTTCGGAGAGCACATCGGCCGAAACGTTGTACAGATAGCAATAAAGATGAAGACCGAATAGTCCGAATAATCCAAATACTACTACTACTACTACTAATAATAATAATAATAATAATAATAATAATAATAATTATTATTATTATTATTATTATTATTATTATTATAAAACACATTGTGAGTGTTTTATACCAGCGATCGATCTCCAGGATGTATCTCAGATCTCGATAATTCTTCTCACTAGTCAAAGCCGATCTTAAAAATACTGTTGTTTGGATGGTCTCGATCTTTCTTCCATTAGCTCCAGTCTTTTTTTCTAAACTCTAGGGACTGTTCCAAGGGCAGCAACTATAATTGGTATCACCTTTACCATCATGTTCTACATATTTTCAATTCTCTGGCAATATTATTGGATTGAAAATTGCTTTATTCTCTGAGTTGGAGCATCTCAACTCTATTAAACAAACGAAATTATCGCTAAGATTTAGATGTTTTGTTGTGTTGCAGTAGCTTATATAAAAATCGAATCATTATGATATAAATATTATTTGATGCCTTCTGTGGACGCTTTTGTCGTGTATAGTTTAAAGAGATTTCTGACGGAGAAGATTTCTGGCTAAATACGATCAAGCCAATATCTTCACTGTCTGCCATTTTGAATTTAAAGGTCATCACTTCTGACCACCAATCCCAGAAGCTGTTTATTTGATTTAAAACAAACTAAATATCTCCAGACTCGTTAACTCGAAACGAAGAAATTTTGTTAACTGAAACAGCCAGTTCTCTTACCGTTAAATGTTTCCTCAGTTAATTTGCTTTCACACATAAATATAGTGTGTAAAAAAAAAAAAAGAGAATAACAAATAATTAGGAATTTTCGAAGCAGACACCATCAAACAAAACAGAGATGAGAGAAAAAGTTTTAAAAAGTGAATAACACAGAAGAACAAGAAAACTTCTAGAAACCAAGCTCTGTAGTAGAAATCTCATCAACGGAATAAATACTTGCGACATCTCAATTATAAGATACTCTGGACCATTCTTAAAATTAACAAGGGAGGAACCCCGACAATAGACCAAAAGACAAAAAAGATAATGAATATTTACAAGGCATTATACCCAAGAGATTAGAGAGACAGGTTAAATGTTTTAAAAAAGAAAGGCGAAAGAGGTCTTGTCCACGTTGAGGATTGTGTAGATGGTGAAGTTCTAATTCTGGAGCTATGGTAAATGTTGAGTATCCCTTCATCACCATTACCCCCAGATCAATGAACAAGACCTCTTTCGCCTTTCTTTTTTTAAATACATTTAGCCTGTCTCTCTAATCGCTCGGGTATAATGCCTTGTAAATATTCATTATCTTTTTTTGTCTTTTGGTCTATTTGTCGGGGTTCCTCCCTTGTTCCTTTTCAATAATGGTCCAGAGTATCTTATAATTGAGATGTCCCAGGTATTTATTCTGTTGATGAGATTGATCTAGAGTGGTAGTACCTGTTAAGGTCCAATCTATGTGTTAGATAAAGAAAATGAGTTTTAAAACAATGTACTTAAAAAAAGTACCTATCAGGAATGAATAAACCCAAAACATCTTCAATATAAAATAATCCAACAAGGGTCGATATGCTGTAAAATTCAACCAACCAACCAACCAGCCAACCAACCAAAAGCACTCCTTGTTACTGACTTCTGAACCAAAAACTCTCCTTGGTACCAACTTCCCAAAGACTTTTTGACACAAGTTAACCATTCCTTATTACCCTGTATTAATCCTTCTTGAAATTGACAAAGAAAGATTAATTAAAGCAGCTAATGACAAGTGCAACATATGGACAAGCAGAAAAAAAAAACAACAAAAACAAGGAAACAGAAATACTAAGAAAAAAAAATTATATGTATATTTCAAGCGACAAATTGAGGAGATTGCACATGAAAAGACTTGGACATGGTTAAGAAAAGGAAACCTTAAGAAAGAAACTGGGTCACTAATAACTGCAGCGCAAAACAGTACCATAAGAACAAATTATATCCAAACAAATAAAAAAAAATAAGACACAACCGAACAGCAAATATAGGGTGTGTGGAGAGACAGATGAAACGATGAACACTGTATTAAGCTAATGTAGTAAACTAGAGCAAGGAGAATGCAAGGTTGGGCACGACTGGGTTGGAAAGGTGTTCTACTCGGAATTGTGCAAAAACTAAATTTTGACCATACATCCAAATCGCATATGTGCATAACAGAAATTGGTCTTAAGAATGAAACGCATAAACCCTCTGGGACTTTGATATGCTGATCGATCCCCTTATCCCTGCCAGAAGACTGGGCCTAGGATTGATTACCAAGAAACAGAGAACTTTCCACTGGTAAATTTTGCAGTCTCAACTGATCACTGGGTAAAAATGAAAGAAAACGATATAATAGACAAATACCTGAACCTTACCAGAGAATTAAATAAAATCTGGAATATCAGATTGAAAGTGATACCAATTCTAGCTCTGATCATTAGAGCTGACCCCAAGAGTTTAGAAAACAGACTAAGGTATTGGAAATCCGGAGAAGAATTGAGACCATCTATACAACAGCATTGTTAAGATCGACTAGAATACTCAGAAGTGTCCTGGATACCTGATATTACTTGTAGTCACTCAGAATCCAGTGAAAGACTATCGGATTACACTGTGAAATACTCACAAGGAGTGATATAATAATAAAAATGTACAACATGAATTTTAAGGTCGTACCAATTGTAATTGGTAACTTTGAAACGACCTCCAAAGGTTTAGAAAATAGTACGCGTGAATTAGAGAAAGAATGAAGAAAACCCAAACCACAATATTGTTAACACCAGCTAGAATACTCAGAAGAGTCCTGGAGTCACGAAGAGACTTGCTGTCACTTAACCTCCAGTAGACCACCAGCTATGGTGGGTAGGAAAAAATCTCATGATGTGATATATTATTATTATTATTATTATTATTATTAATATTATTATTAATAATAATAATAATAATAATAATAATAATAATAATAATAATAATAATAATGGTATATGTACAATCCAGAATATGTGCTAGATAATGGTACCTATACAATTCTCTGTGATTTTGAGAAACAAACCGATTCCCCAATCTCCGCTAATTAGAACAAACCTAGGGTTAATTAACACGAAAATAATTCTTGTCATCTCATTGATTTTGCCTTTCCAGTTGACCACAAAAATAAAATAAAAGAAAGCGCAAAGATAGACAAAGACTTAGATCTTGCTAGAGATGAATATTCTGTTTAAAATGAAGTTGATAGCGATACGAATTGTAGTTGGTGACTTAGAGACCAGAAAAATAATTGAGACAATCCATATTGTCAAGATCGGCTAGAATACTCAGAAGACTCCTGGAGAACTGATGAGACTTGCTTTCACTCAGACTCCAGTGAAAGCCCATCATCTTACGTTGGTTTTAAAACTTGCAAGGAGTGATATAATAATAATAATAATAATAATAATAATAATAATAATAATAATAATAATTGATAAGACCCAACAAAATAGTAAATGTAGACTTTGCAGTAATAGAGATGAGACTGTAAACCATGTACTCTGCGAATGTAGCAAGCTAGCACAACGGGAATACAAAACTAGACACGACTGGGTTGGGAAGGTGATCCACTGGGAATTATGCAAAAAATGTAATTTTGACCATACAACAAAATGGTATATGCATAAACCAGAATCTGTTCTTGAGAACGAAACACATAAAATTCACTGGGACTTTGAAATAAAAACAGATCGCCTTATCCCAGCAAGAAGACCAGACCTAGTGTTGATAAACAAAAAAGAAAGAACTTGTCAACTAGTGGATTTTGCAGTGCCAGCGTATCACAGGGTGAAGCTAAAGGAAAATGAACAAATGAACAAATATCTGGACCTTGCCAGAGAACTGAAAAAGTTATGGAATATGAAAGTCAAAGTTATACCAATTGTAGTTGGTGTACTTGGCACGGTCCCAAAAGGGTTTGAAAAGTTTGGAAATCAGATGAAGGATTGAAACCACAGACACTGCACTGTTGCAATCTGCCAGAATACTCAGAAGAGTCCTGGAGACCTGAGGAGACTTGCTGTCACTCAGACTCCAGTGAAAGACCATCAGCTAATGCTGATGTGAAAACTCAAAAGGAGTAAATAATAATAATAATAATAATAATAATAATAATAATAATAATAATAATAATAATAATAATAATAATATCCGACAAAAGTGGACAATAGAATGTCTGATAATGTTTAAGATATCAGATCGAGTCGTAAACTTTATCAGGAGAGCTATGGAAAGATGGAGAGTGTAACTAGCAGCTGGATAACAAACCCAGTGAGAGGTAAAGATACCAAGAGGCATCTTCCAAGGAGACGCATTGTCGCCACAACTATTTGTTATAGCAGCGGTGCCACTGAATTAGATACTTAGGAAATTGAATGGAACCTAAGTATTTACCTTGTCACAAGAAAAGATAAACCACCCTATGTATATGGATGATATTAAGATATATTTCCAAAATATAAAAGAAGTACAAACCCTTATACTTACTCTTAGAATATTCAGCCAAGATATCGGAGTGGGATTTGGAATTGAAAAAACAACGAGATATGATTATAAGGAAAGAAAACAAATAAAAAACAACTGTAAAAATATAACTGTCCGATCAGGAAAGCATCTGAACACTTGGAGAGAATAAAAAATGCATATATCTTGGAATAATAGAAGTAAATACCATCAAATAAATAGGTATGAAAGTAAAACTAAGAAAGGAATACCTCAGAAAAATAAGAAAACTTCTCATAACACCGCAGTGGAAATCCCATCAAACGAATAAATATTTGGACATCCGCTATTGTATATATACTCTGGTTACTTCTTAAAATGGTCAAGGAATGCACAGACAGGTGGACCAAAAAACAAAGATGCCCCAGGATTTGCCAACAAGAAATGTCATTGGTGTGAAGTAAAGAAGGTGGAGGAGGACTTACCAGCATTGGGGATTGCGTAGATGCGACAATTCGAGAACCCGAGGAATTGACTATAAAGATCAAGGAATTACTAATTCCAAATGCCAGTAACAGTAATGGCAACACAACGACAAACAGAAAAATGTAGCAAGATTGCATTTGGCAAGGACTACCAATGGAAGGGGGAGGAAGAAAGAAATAAGTGAGAGAGTAAAGGTTTAAAAAATAGTGATGAGCACAAAACAGGATGAACGATGATTTGACCGGGGCGTGACCCTCGAATGGAGAATTGAGTGTCAACCGGAAGTTTCGGGTTGACCGGAACCTGAAGTCATGTGGTGACGTGGAACAACGAAGAAAGGTACCGATTCCCCTTTTTGCTTTCGGACGCGTAGGGGAACTGACGGGCCTCCGGTGCCTAGTATGGGGTCACAGTAATTTAACAGTGTGCTCTCTCGCTTTCTCTCTGCCTTTCCTCCTCTCCGATACAGCCCACGAGACGAGCACGATAATAAAGGCTAGCAGTTGTGACTACATATTTCTCGCGTTGTAATCTTTATCAACAAGATGACCGCCACGTGCCGAAGACATTTTTTGTACCGTGAATATATCACTGCCGCCACGTTACGTATATACGTTTGGGTACTGTGACCATATACGGAAACGTTACAAAAACAAAACTTTAAAAAACAGAAAGGTGAAGTAAAACAACTGAATAGATACTTCAAGCGACAAACTGGAATAATTATACACAAGAAGCCATGGACATGGCTAGAAAAAAAGGGAAATCTCGAGGGAAACTAAAGTTTTCGTATTCGCAGCTCTAAATAATGCCTTAAGAACCAATTATATCAATGTAAAAATAGATAGGACACCACAAAATAGCAAGTGTAAAATTTGGGGAAACAGACGAAACGCATGATAAGCGAATGTCTATTGCGTAGATGCAAGATCTTGCTGTCACCTAAAACCCAGTTGAAAAACAGTTAGATCAAGTGTAAGAAAAGAAATAAATCCGATAAAAGGAAAATAATAGATACTAATGTCTGCTCTCTTCGATAATGATCCTATTGACTATCTAACCAAGGAAAGTAACTTTGCAAGTAAATTTCTTTTCGTTTTTAAACAAATATGAAGTCTTAATAAACAAATAAATAAATAATATTTTAGAATTTGATAACCTAATCACTTAAAGGCTTAAAGATAAGTGTATAATATACTAAATAATTTTATTAAATATATCTTAATCAAATTTGAAAAAAAAAATATCAACATTACAAGAGGCAACGAATCGCTAAGGTTACTGATTGTTTTATAAAATAAAGTTACCTTTGTTTTTACGGTATCATTATTGTCTTTTCGTCCATTATTTTTTCAGCTTTAAAATGAAATAATAAGACAAAAAGTTAAAAGAAAAAACAAAATATATTGTTTAACTCTTTCAGTGCGTTTACCCTCAAGATAAATTTCAAAACGGAATAAGGAAAATGATAAAATTCCGATGGGAATCAACATCTTCTAATGGGAGTAAATTTTTTAAAAGAGTGTTGCTGTTCCATCTTTTGTGAATCCAGTTATTCTATGAAATATTATATAACCATTCTATAAATATGGAATAATTTGACTCTGGTGGCTTTCGAGTGAGATTGGTTTGGTGTGGTTTTGATTTCTCTGTTTAATACCATATCAACCTTTGTGGGTTATTTAATGTCAGAGCTATTATTGTAGAATAACAATAGTGGTACTATTTTACTCATAGCTGGGGAATGAGGGTTTCATACCTTTCCCAAGGGTATTAGTCTAAAAGTGAATATAATAGCGTGGCTGGAGTTTGAAGTCGCTTTCTACGATGTAGGAGTCCAGCACATTAGTTAATACACCGAATGAGTTTAATAAAAACATAGAAAAAATAATTGCGTAGGTCTTATGCATTAGTTACGCATAAATGCTACCTTTATTTAACCTAGGTAGTAATATCTCATCCACAGAGAGAGATGTTAACACACGAATAGCAAAGGCATGGTCGGCCACAAAGAAATTGTCAGTCATATGGAGGTCTGATCTCCCTGACAAGCTGAAGCGACAGTTCTTCCAGGCTGTGGTTATATCGGTGCTGCTATATGGCTGCACCACTTGGACCCTAACGAAGCGTCTTGAAAATAAGCTAGATGGAAGCTGCACAAGAATGCTACGTGCAGTCTTGAACAAATCGTGGAAGCAGCACCCCACGAAGAGACAGCTGTACGGTCACCTGCCCCCCCCCCTCTCAAACTATCCGAGTGAGACGGACAAGGCATGCAGGACACTGCTGGAGAAGCAAGGACGAGCTCATAAGCGACGTTCTCCTGTGGAAGCCAACACATGGACATGCAAGTGTGGGGCGCCCAGCAAGGACCTACATTGACCAGCTATGCAAGGATGCTATATGCTCAGCATGTGCAATGAGCAGGTGCAATGAGTGATAGGGAGGGTTGGCGAGAGATTGTCATGGATATCCGTGCTGCAAGCGCGACATGATGATGATGATTTAACCTTATATTTATAGAACTTTGGTATGTTCGATTTTAACAGAAACGTGGAGTGTCAGAAATAATAATTCCTTTTATTATTTAGTTTTAAATTAGAAAACTGAACCTGAAATTTACGTTTCTGGTAACGGTTTTCACCAATACAAAAATGGAGAATGTCTTTACCGAATCCTAACGTCATAGGCAAAATACGACACAAGATTAATTTTTGAGCGGAGTAATTTTGGTTTGAATACAGATTTCCTTCTCCTAGAGTAGTTGCCTAACTGAGCCTAAAGGTCACATATTGTCCAACTATTCAAAACGACTGGCACGCTGGTTATCGTCTTAGTAGATGGACACGGTCACACGAGTCAAAACCTTCTGGAGGCTGATAACATTTTTCCTCGGGAAAATATGCATCCAATTATACTACCCCCAACTATGTGGAAATAATGAGGCAGACTGGGCTCTTTAAACTTGATATGGCAACCTATCTAAAATAAGGAAGAATTTGAATTCAAACCTGTTAAACATTGTTTAAAAATCGAGGGGTTAGTAAATACATACAGAACTGTACACAAATCTAGGCATAGGAAAAAAGCTATATGGGAGTGCACAATCTTTTTATGTGTTCCAATTATTTTATTGTATTAACTTAAATATTGCACCAGGTGGAAGATGCATATTTAACTGGTATTTTATAATAGAGGAAGAACAAGAAAATTGAATAGAGAGCCAAATTATAATCTTGCAGCCATCAATTTGGTATAATCCAAAACAAATTGGTTAAATTCTTTTAGAAGCTGAAATTTTAACAATCACAAACCACATGTCCAATAATGGTAGTGTTTTAAAGCTTGATTAATATTTCCTTCTAATGTATGGACTGTTATAGATAGATCATATGGAAATCTGATCACTCTGATAAGATAAGTGTGAATTTTTCCCGACTTTTATCGTGTCAGGGCTACTGTGTGACTGCACCAGTTGAACTCGAAAAAACACTGGGAAAAAGCTAAATGGGCAAAGAGCAAGAATGTTGCGAGCTATCTTGAAAAAATATTGGAAGAAGCACTCCCAAAAAGCAGCTGTACGGCCACTTGCCTCCATCCACGTAAGACGAATAAAATACGCTGAACACTGGTAGAGAATCAAGAATGAATGAATAAGTAACGTTTTCCTGTGAACACCTACCCAGAGACATACCAGTGTAGGCCAACCAACAAAACCTTCATCGACTAGTTCTATGCAGATTTTGGATACCGTGTGGAAGACCTGCCAGGAGCGGTGTCTCATAGGGATAGTTGGCGAGAGAGAGTCATGCGTATTTGTGCTGTCAGCATCGCATTATTATTTGCTCCTTTTGAGTTTTCACATCAGCATTAGCTGATGGTCTTTCACTGGAGTCTGAGTGACAGCAAGTCTCCTCAGGTCTCCAGGACTCTTCTGAGTATTCTGGCAGATTACAGCAGTGGAGTGTTCTGAATGGTTTCAATCCTTCCTCTGATTTCCAAACTTTCCAAACCCTTTTCCAATCCTTTTGGGACTGTTCCAAGTGCACCAACTACAATTGGTATCACTTTGACTTTCATATTCCATAACTTTTTCAGTTCTCTGGCAAGGTCCAGATATTTGTCCATTTTTTTCATTTTCTTTTAGCTTCACCCTGTGATCTGCTGGCACTGCAAAATCTACCAGTTAACAAGTTCTTTCTCTTTTGTTTATCAACACTAGGTCTGGTCTTCTTGCTGGGATAAGGTGATCTGGTTTTATTTCAAAGTCCCAGAGAATTTTATGCGTTTCGTTCTCAAGAACAGGTTCTGGTTTATGCATATACCATTTTGTTGTATGTTCAAAATTAAATTTTTTACATAATTCCCAGTGGATCACCTTCCCAACCCAGTCGTGTCTAGTTTTGTATTCCAGTTGTGCTAGTTTGCCACATTCGCAGAGTATATGGTTTACAGTCTCATCTCTATTACCGCAAAGTCTACATTTACTATTTCGTTGGGTCCTATCAATTTTCGCTTTGATGTAATTTGTCCCTATGGCATTATTTTGTGCAGCAATTATAATTGATTCAGTTTCTTTTTTTTAATTATTATTATTATTATTATTATTATTATTATTGCCTAACGCAGGCTAAAGAACATTTATAGCATAACTATTGACCGATACACAACTGAGATAAGATCCGGTAAGACTTGAGAAGTGTCATACTACTACCTAATTTCAAAATCGCCAATACATTTGCAGTTATCATAATTGGGATAATGAAACTCGTAATAATAAAGATAATTATATCCCAACAGTAGCAAGAATTTAATTAATGTATTCTATTCCCATTAATTTGAACTTTATGTGTTTAAATCATTAATATTAATTCTAGTAGATTATCTTCCAACGACAAGCAACTCGAAATTACCTATAAACCTGATTATTTGAGCTAATAGATTGTTTTATGTCTTTTCACTATATTTCACAAGTGTACGATAATTATTAATACAAAGGTGTGTACCGTGCTACCGTCCTGAATCTACTACTCAGCCATTATTATTACACGAAACTTTCGCTGGGGATTTATCACTATAGAAATATTAGATATGTACTTTTATTTATATTCACTGAACGACGCCCCACGAACAAAATGCGACACAAGGTCAATTTCGAGCAGAGTTTAACAGGTTTGAACTCAGGATTCCACGATTTCTTCAAAACGGCACATAGCATCCTTGTGCAGTTCCCTTCTATCTAAGTGATGCAGCCATACAGTAGCATTGATACGTTTAAAAATTGGAAGAATTTTCTATCTATTCTATCTAAGAGATCAGATTTCTATATGGTGGATAACCTCTCAATAGCAGACAATGCTTTACCTTTGCGTATGTCGATACCACTTTAAGTAGAATAGAGATACTTAGACCGGTTGCCATACCAAGATTAAGAGCCTAGTCTGCCCTACTATTTACCTATAACCGGAGAAAAATATATGGATTCCTACCTCCTTTCCAAGGTGTATTTGCTATGGGAAATGCAAACAGACTTTGTCCAGGATTTGTACTTCGTTTGACGTGTCTATTTTCTACACTAAGAACACATCGTTAAACCTCATTAAATATGTACTTTTAGCATCCAAATTATAACTGGGAGAAAGTGCATGGATTGAATAAACTAAGGTTGGGTTTGATTGACCTAAAAATTATTTCCACAGTTTTTCTCACAAATAACACATTTCACTAGTACATTCTTTCATTCAACGAATCAAATGAAAGGATTTAGCCATGAAATCAATATTTAGTGGGAAAAACTGTAAATATATATATATATATATATATATATATATATAGAGAGAGAGAGAGAGAGAGAGAGAGTGAGAGAGAGAGATAGATGTATATATATAGAGAGAGATATAGATATATTGCAGTTACCATTAACAAATAAGTATAAAATCTTAATTACTTCTGGATTTTTCCCTAAAATCGATTAAAAAGGGCTCAATATAAAAAGCTAAATAGACAATTAAAATGGAATGATTTAAAAACTACCGACAAGTTTCTCGCAGTAGCGCGAATCTTCAGGATATCAATCCATCTATCAATCTCTATATATATATATATATATATATATATATATATATATATATATATATATAAATTGACCGCTAAAAACAATATACATCACTAAAGTAAAGTGCACACAAATGCACACGATTATGACGATAATTCAAGCATAAAATAAAAATGATTAATTCACTCACGAAGCAATTTTTGAAGCTTCTTTGTCACAGTGGATATTTCAAATTGTTTTATTTTTTAATTCTTTAATGAGTTTACTTACTTAGGGTACAACCTCGTTGACATTGAATTTTTAACTCCCACC
This sequence comes from Doryteuthis pealeii, assembly GCA_023376005.1. Taxonomy (NCBI): domain Eukaryota; kingdom Metazoa; phylum Mollusca; class Cephalopoda; order Myopsida; family Loliginidae; genus Doryteuthis; species Doryteuthis pealeii. Next base: position 19,822,429 of record CM042137.1, read on the forward strand.
CCTCAGGCAATATGTTTCAAAAATCTATTTTTACAGCGCCCGGAGGGTGTTTTTTTATTTTGCTAGCATCTATAATGATTATCTATCATGAATTTTGCGGTCACTTATTACACCTAGAATAATATATCCACTTAAATGTTGCCGAAGTTTTGAGATGAAGTGTGGTCATTATTTCAAGAAATATCGGATTCTCATTTTTGTTTCGATCAATAGGTTTTCATAAATGCCTTTTTCAGCCCTAATCACGTTTATATCCCAACTTCAAAGAACGGTTGAAAAATACCCTTATATTGTTGTGTTTCTTTTTATCTTCATGCGATAGTTAATCTGTGTCCTTCTGATCCATGTATTGATACCGTAGCGAAAAGGATCATTAAATTCCAACATTCAGCCCAGAGCTAGGACTCATATTTTTTTGTTTTCATTTTCTTCTAATAACCACAATTAGTTCTATTCATGATTACGAGAGCAAAAAAGGCCAAGATAATATTTTTTGTTCTCAGAGATAAAACCTGTAATTGCTTTGATTTTTTTTTTTTAAATGAAGCATTCGCATTATTAATTTTGAAAGGAAACATAAAAAAGTACGTGGGTTAGTCACCAATTACAAATATGTTGTTTGCATAGTGAGGTGCCTCCCTTAAAAGGGTTACAGTACAGTCTTTGGCCAGAATCTTAGGGTATTATGGCATCAAATTGAAGAAAATGAGTGCCGTATGTAGTATCACTGATGTGGAAAAGAGGGTATCGATACGGTTATAGCTAAAAACTGCAAAAAAGGAACGACATTTATAAGGACGTGACTGGTCGTCTGAATTCAATCTCTCTTTTTATTAAAAAAAATCAACTCCGACTGAATCACCTTGAGGAGGATGTCGGATGTTGAAACACCTGAAGCCCAAAAAGATCATTTAAACATCATTGAAAATTTTCCAGATGCGCCAGTTGATATATGAACACAGCTTTACTATTTAATATTTCATCTTATTGTTACTTTTTATTGCAATGTGCAAGTCATTTTACATACAGTTAGGCTGGTTTAGCTCAGTCGGTAGAGTGTTCGGCTAGGAATAACAAGGTTCTTGGTTCGATACCAGCCTCGCCAACTCAGCGTATGAGTAGTACAGGGATCTGTGTGATGAATTGTGGAGCTGATGGTAGGTGCGGCACTCCACCTCAGATGCTAGAATAATCTCCTTGGTCTAGCGCTATTGAAAACGGGATATACTCCCTCGCTGTCTGGCTGATACCGACATTAGGTCGCCCCGAAGACTTTACTTACTTACAGTTGAACAAAAACATATCTAAAGGTAATTAAAGGCTGACCCCGTATGGAAATAGACTCATTCTTTAACACTACACGCAATTCATTTTTACAATGACCGTTGAACGAACAGTATGAATCCAAAATCATCTAGTAGTACCCCTGTCCAAAAGTACAGAATTAGTTTAATATCTTCTCAGAGAGCTAATTCTTTTTTCCTCTCATATTTTCCTCTTGAATTGAAAAATATACCATTAATTTAAATGACGCATTCTACTCTATTTTAAATCAATGAAGCTTTATATGGTGACGTCATTTCTGCTGTTGATGACATTATTGACTAACGAGAACTAAGCACTGCAACACCGATGGAAGAAGTTTGTGTACGACCACAGGAGGGACAATGATATTAAACAACCCCATTTGGTCACATTTCATGAGAGTATCTTGGTCAACCTATGAACTTTTCAGCTGACCCTCGTATGTAAATTAGTATCTGTGTTTGTGTACGCCCAGTTATGAATACGCAAAAACAAACAGCCGAGTGTGTAGGATAACATTAAATCACAAAATCATTATGCAAATAAAAAATAAAAGTCGCACCTAATTTGCTCAGAAAAAATAGCTTGCCTTTTAGTATTATCTGCGTTATTCGGACTATTGTCCCCATATTCATGACAATAGTCCGAATAACGCAGATAATACTAATCTTCAAGCCTCATCTCAAACATTCAGAGAAATAGCTTGTCTTTTATCAGTTATTTCTATATCTACTTATTAAAAACAAAGCGAAAATCCTCCAAGGCTGGTAATTCCATAACTTTTACCAGAGGTTGCACCATCGACAAGAATTTAACTCCTATCTGTCTGATGTCTGCTCATTCATTTCCGCTCCTTGTTGCTGATTTAATAATCATTTAGTAAGCTTAGCTTCATCATCATCATCATCATCATCATCATCATTAAAATCATAGTCATTGTGCAAGGATTCCCATGAATCTTTCTCACCACATGACCCTATCGGTGATCGGTCCTAGCAGGTCTTCCGAACAGCATCCAGTATACACAGAGAGCTGATCTTGTATGTTTTTACTAGCCGGCCTACTCTGGTATGTCTATGTGTATGTGTCCACATGAGAACGTTAAGATGAGTTCGTCGTTCCTTCTCCACCAGAGTCCAGCATGTCTTGTTCGTCTTAATTGGATGGTTTGTGTGATTGAAGGCAAGTGCCCGTACTGCTGCTTTTTATAGGTTGCTGGAAATCTTATCAGAGATGTTTGATTTCCATAGGATCTTTCTACAGCAGTCCACGCCTATGCGTATTTTGATATCACTTTCTGTAGATGAGGTATTGCTACCAAGGTATTTGGATTGGCCTACTAATACCAGAGGCTTACCATCTAGTGTGGAGATTCTTCTATTATGTTTAAAACACAGGAATTATGGGATACTCAGTAAGAATCAGACTCATTATACCGTTTGTTACACTTTGCGATATGTCCCTGTTTAACAATTGTATTTTTTATAATTTTAATAGAAAATACACCATAATGTCAGCCATAGAACCTTTTCCAACCCTATTGCCCTTATGGCAACCCACAATCATTTTTTTCATACATATACAAGGAGGCAGTATCTGGTGGTCTTCCTTTCCTGGGCATGACGTTAAACTGAATCTAATGTTGAAGTTCCAATTTTGGAGCACTGGGAAATGTAGAGTACCCCTTCCTCGCCATTACTCCCAGGTCCACTGTGACCCGGTGTGGGAGTACCTGTTAAAGTACCATCTATGAGCTAAATATTGAAATGAGTTTTAAAAAACATTTTTAAAACTGAGTTTTTAAAATTGAATATTCAACAATAAAGAATAAAACTAAACGTTTCGGCATAAAATAACCCAAGGGTTTACATGCCGCTAAATCCAATCGACCAACCTACTACACAACTGTCGCTTTTTTTGTAGGGTCTGCCAGAAAGAAGATAGTGTACGGTGTGTGTGCATTTTTTGTTTTGTTTTTCTGTTTTGAATTTTGTTTTGTTTAACTTTGTCATGTTGTGTGGGCCATAGTTTTTGATTTCGGTCAAGCCGATTGTATCTGGCTTCATATCTAATCAGGCGGTCTGAATTATCGATCTACAGGCAAGAATATAAATTGCCTTCCCTTTCAGGTGGCCCAACAATTCTTTTAACGGAATAAAATCAACCCACGCTCCCGGACACCAACAGACAACACAAGAGTCGTGACTCATTTTCGCTTTTCTGTGTCTTTGTCATGATAAAAAAAAACATTATCACTGGTATTATTTCGATTCTCTATTAAATATCACTTCATTTTTTTTTACAATTCTTTTCAAATATTTTCTAAAATCGCTACATGGAGTATTTTCATTATTTAAGGCATTATTAAACAAGTATCAACAAATTCATCATTTTTTAATCATAGCGTTTTGTCAGATGCGTTTCTGCCCTGTTGGCGAGACTTTGAATATGCTGACTAACAATAGTCTACTAGTTTTAGCTCAGTCGATAGAACATCCGGCTAGGAAACGGCAAGTTTCGGGTTCGATACTGGTCCTCGCTAACCCAGCGTATGAGTAGCATAGCTCGGGTAATATGATCTGAGCAGTAAAGTATCTGTGATCTGATGGTACGTATGGCGCTCCGCCCCAGTAAAACAATAACACATTCTCATTTGGCTTATACCGCCAATAGGCCACTACACAAACTTTACTACTTGCTGAGCTCGATTCCTATTACTCCGTGCAGCTCACTTATTAACTATATTGAAAGCCCAGTCGGCGGGTTTTGTAATATGCTGACGGTATCTGCGGAAAATGAGTAAAAACCACCCTAAAAAGGTTATCATGGCTATGAAACTAAACTGCATCTGATTGTGAGGCTTCAGTTCTCGAAAGCTGGGGAGTTTGAAGTGCCCTATTATTAACATTACTCCCAGGTTCACTCTCACTTGAAATGGTAGTACCTGTTACGTTCCCATCGATGGGTCAAATAGATATGTTTTAAAATTAGATGTAATCTATAGAAATACTTGATACCACCTAACTATGTGTGAATTATTTGTATTAACAATATTTAATTGAAGCTATAATAGTTTACAAAGGATTACTATTAGCTATTTGAAATTATATAAATTATTTGTATTTGATAGAAATAATTGATATCATATAACTGTGAAAAAATCTTAAGAAATCACTACACAAAAAATGTTAAGTATAAATGTACAATGAACGAGATTTCATAATCTCTAGGCATAAAATAATCCTACACAGTTTGACGTGCTGTTTGACGTTTTCAGGTGTAGGTCTTCTGGAAAGAATTCAACAATTCTGAACATCCTGAAAACCTGTTAAGAGGTCAATATTGATGGAATTTGAAAATTAGACATAAGGGGCCTTACTCAGACCTTTTGCTGAGACACCCCTGAGTGGACTTAGAGTTTATTGGTTTGCTTAGCCTGTAACATAAGTCGCAAATTGTTAACAGAAACAATGTTACAGTAAAATTATAAAATTCCACTATTCACAAGTACAAGTAGAAAATATAATATTCAAATATATGTCTTTTTATATCCTGTAATAGCGCCAGTTTAGAATCTAGAGTCAGAAGCTGAGTATGAACAGTGTGTATTGTAGATACACCCCCTTTATATTTTCTATAAAATCCGCCTGTTTAATAAATCTTATTATAATGGAGATTTTTTTAATTATTTACGTCAAATTCTCCATGATTTCATTCTTTTAAACCTTCAGTTATTAATAAAAAATTTTTTTTTGTTTTACATTATTAATACTGTTATCTATGTCTACATACTGAATAACATGCAATTATTTATATATACAACAAAATAGCTATTTACAGTTTGAACGGAAGGCTAATTTGCAATTATAATTTAAAATTTTAATTTAATAAATATGTGCTAGTATTATTGATTTCTAATTGTTTGGTTTTATTTAAGAAATATAAGCAAAAATCTCTTCAAAATCTTAAAGAAATTTATTACAAGATAAAATAACTGTAATTTATCCTTTACTTCCTATTTTTAACTAAATACTTAAATTAGGAAAATTTACCAATGAAAACAGGGGATAATAGAAAATGTAATTGTTAGTTTCAAAGTTGTTCTATTTTTCGATTATACCCCTCTGTTTCAGATCTTTTTATCTGCATTCTTAGTCAGTTTCATTAGCCTTTCTAATTTAATATGATATTTTATTATATCAAAACTTAAATACTTGCACCCGGAGGGTGCATATATTTGCTAGTATATATATTAATAGAATAAGAAATGAATGTGTGTGCTTAAATGATACGCCCTGTTATCGCCTCAAATAAATAATGGACCATTTCATTTTGATTTTGAGGAAAGAAAAGGAAGAAAATGGATGGAGAGAAAAATCAAGTCAGAAAGAAAATGGAAGCACTTATAATAAGATAGAAAGACAGACATAAATGCTAGAGAGTGAAGAAGTTATAATGATAGACATTTTACATCATTTGCTTTAATGGAAAGAAGAAAAGGGGATAAAAGGAAGGAAAAAGTCGATAAAGCAACGAATGTGATAATATATAGATATAGATATATAGATATAATAAGTGGACGGTGTGGCATAAAGTCGTCATCAGCCAAACAGCGAGGGAATCTATCTCCTTTACACTAGCGCTAGACCAAGGAGATTGTTTTTGCGTTTGAGGTGGAGCGCCACACCTACACTCAGTTCTTCACTTTACCGCACAGATCCCAGTGCTATTCATATGCTGAGTTGGCGAGGACTGGTAACGAACCAGGAACCTTGTGATTCCTAGGCAAGTGCTCTACCGACTGAGCTAAAACAGCCCCTTATTTTTTAGTACTTATTCATTAACAGATGGAAACAAACTGGATATTAAGTCCAAACTGTTCTAATTAACCCTAATTCTTCCAAGTTGCAGCGGTACCAATAGTATTCTATGTTGCATAAGTTGGACTCTATGGAGACGCCTAGGAAAAAGCTGGAAGGGAACTATAGAAGAATGCTGCGCACCGTATTAATAAAATTATTGACGAAGCAGCCAGTAAAACAGCAGCTGTTTCTTCACTTATATACCATCTCGCAAATCATCCAAGTAAGACGAACAAGATATGAGAGGCATTGACATAGAAGTAAAAACGAACTCATAAGCGACGTTTTGCCAATGAACTCCTACGCATGGAAACACCAAAATCATACGTTCATCAGCTCTGTGTGGACTGGGACCTGAAAAGAGTGATGGCCGAGAGGAAGGATGACGTGAGAAAGTCATGGGAATCTGTGTTCTCAACACACCTTGATGATGATAATGATTTATTTTCTTAATGGCACCATTGAACGTCCTTATTTGCTGTGTTAGCTATTCATTAATCACCCGATCTGTGAATATGTATAAACTCTGTCTACAGATAATATTCGAATGATTAAAAAGGTTTTCTTAAGAGAGAATTCGGTGAGAAAACCCTAGGTAATATTTTTATTGCATAGTTACCTTCTTAAATCCACTCTCATCGTGTTTCTATTCTTCTAACTTCTTTCGGGTTGATACGGGGCTCATTTTCGATCAGGTTGGGTACCTGTGCTCTTTAGCTACGGTCTGTTATTTGATCTTATTTTTACTGTTCTGTTCTTGGTTATTAGGGACATACCCAGAGAAAAATTGTGTCTACATTATTCTATTCCCGATAGATTCTTAGCCACACGCTCCTGAAGAAGCAGAGACGGATTTACAGGTCAGCCCAAGCAGGGATGCCTCTTCTTAACTTCGCTAACTGATAATTCTATTTTCCTAAAATCGCTTGGTCACATGATTCTATAAGCCAATGAGAGTTCCGTTCCTGGTCAGTCTGGGTTCAAGACCTGTCAATTTAAATTCACTGTAATTTTCCACAGTGTTGCCGTTGATTCTAAAATCTACACTACACTTCTTTACAAAAATGATAGGATATGCCTATCCATTATGTGACTTTTGATACCTAGAATTCATCGAAAATCTTTTTAGCTTTTAAAATATTTTAACAAAATAAAAGTAAATTCGGCGGAGAGGCCTATCTTCGGTATTAGTCGGGCAGCGAGAGAGTCTATCCCTTTTTAGTAGCGCTAGAACATGGAGATTGTGTTTGTGTCTGACGTGAGGCGCCAAACCTAGCATCAGCTCCATATTTTAATACCCAGATACAAGCTGTGCTACTCATGGGCTGAGTTAGCGAAGGCAGGTATCGAATCGGAATCTCGTTGTTCCCAGCTGTATGCTCTACCGACTGAGATAAACCGGCCCTAACTACCCGGAAATGTTGGAATCGTGCCGATACCGATGATATTCCCCGAACTTTTGAATAGCACCTCATTTATCAAACTAAATGGAATCAGAAAAGGCATTTCTCATTGTTAGCGAATCATGCAAACCGCTGATTCTATGTTCATATTGCATGAGGCTCTCTTTAAATGTATGTCTCTAATAAAGATGGATTGACCGAAAAGGTATCTTCTGATGTAATTATAAAGTTGTCTAATTGAATTCCTCTAGTCTTTAATCTCATCTCAAAGGTTTTCGTGCAAATAAGTTTCAAAGCGGATTCTTATACTGTTTAATTAGATTCCCGAAGCTTTTCAAACATTCAGGTTTTCATTAACACCTGAGAAATTAGAAGAAGACAGAGAGGATCACCATTTGTTAAATTTTGTACGCCAGTTTTGAAGTATCGAGAGAAAACACGCAAGGGTATATTGCGAGATGCCTGGCACCTTTCTCTCAAGTCAGCATAAAGATAGTCGAACGCGTAATTATGCATATCTCTGTGTGCGTATGTGTACGCATGTTTCTGTGTGCTGTGCATTCGATAAAAAAGAACAAAAATCAAGATGGAGTTTTATTCAGATTGATAGATCTATGTCCTATCTATCTCAGAGGGAATTACATTTGTATGTTAGTGCTTATAAGGGTTTCACGTGTAAAAAAAGAAAATAAAGAAATACACTGGTATAGTTATACACGTAGACAACAATAGACAAGACCCAGCAGAATAATACCCCGGATTTGAAATTGTCTCTGCGCAGGCGCTACCTGAGTCGACAACCCCGTCGGCTGGGCTGTAATATTCATCGACTCTTCAGTATATGATATGTTTACTTGTACCACTTTTGCAAAATTTTACAAATTGTAATGTTGATTTTGTTTGGTTTGGTTTGTTTTACGGCATATCAACCTCAGTGGGTCATTTAATGCCGATAAAGTTTTGAAATAAATCAATTCTTAATGGATAATACAATTTTTTTATAGATACTTTTTTCTATTTAACCCATACATGGGATCCTAACAGGTATTACCACTCCGGGTCAGAGTGGACCAGGGAGCAATGGTGATGAAAGGGTGCTCCACATCCCCCAAACCTTCAGAACTGGAACCTCACCATCAGAGAGTTTAACGTCATTCCCATGACTGTAATGTTGAATAATTGATACTGATTTTAACTCACTGCAATTTTACATTTGTATTCTTGTAAAATATACAGGCAGGAATGAATATTTTTACATGATGTTACCTATTGTCTTATCTATACATATATAAAGGACAGCTGGTGTGTATCTATGTATGTATATCCGGAGGAAACTACAAAAATAAAACAATTAATGATAAATTAAATATATATATATATATATATATATATATATATATATGTGTGTGTGTGTGTGTGTGTGTGTGTGTATACACATTCACTATTACAAGAGCTTGTTTTTTGTGCAAAAATAATGAAGATTTTATTTATATCAGGAAAAATACTTAAAAGTTAGGATTTGAATAGTAAGAGCAGGGAAATCCGTTTTTGAAGGTTCGTGATTAAAACATATATCAGTTATGTAAGACCAAAAAAATCAATGGATCTACAAGACTAACTTTTTATTATCTTCCCCACTCTATCCAGACAATACCGGGTAGCCGCTTCTAGAGTTTAATAAATCAAGTTCGTCTGCTGTTTGCAGCTGGTTCATGCCTTTGAAGTATTAGGGCAAATTAAATGCATCTTTTTTTTCGGAATCTGGAATAAATAAACAGATCAAACATTGCCCTGTCGACTGGGCGTATAATATATTAACCGTATCCCTGCAAAGAGATGCCATACCCCGAAATAAATCTGGTGTCCTGAGTATTACACCAAACGGCATCTCATTTTGAGGATCTCGTTCTATAGATAAGGGGAGTTTTAAAGTACCCTTTCATTGCCATTATTCTCATGTACACTCAGACATGGATTGGTAGTAGCTGTTATGGTTCCATCTATGGGTCAAATAGATCTGTTTAAAAATTATTTGGATTTGATAGGGCCGTGTGCAAAAAAAATCATCAGAAACAACCAAACAATAAATATAGATATGAAATTATAAACGTGATTCCCTAACCTCTAGGCATAAAATAAATCTAGTCAGGTTGGTATTCTGTTAAAAACAATCAATCAAACACAGAAGCCATCAGCTTCGAACAAACTGGAATGCTTGTAACCAACCCGTTCTCCAGAGGTAGGATATGATAGAAGGTTGCAAGTATGGGTTATCCAGCGAGGATCGAACTCGCAATTCAGTAGTAATGGATCTAACACCATTGCTAACCATTAACCCATAGTATGACGCCCATTTGGAAAAACTAATTATTTTCGGCGTCGATAGAGTAAGAGAACTGCGATCTACCTTATTTTAAATCGAGGACTGAAAAAACGCCTTTAGAAAATGATCATCACTTGAAAAAAAAAAGGAAAAAATATTCACCAAATCGGTTTGTGATCATTTTCCATAATACATTGACCTTGACCTTTTCTTTTTTGTGGGTGGGAGTGGATTGGGGATAATAGAGATCTTTCATTTTGCTATAATCTTCTTATCAATTATTAGATTCGGTAGAAACAAAAAAAAACGCACGTGTTTGAACGAGCACATCTGGCTGGTCCCCTCGGAATGGGTCAATTTGTATATGCTTCGAACAAATAAAAAAGATTTTCGAAAGTTTGGCTATTTATCGCTCTCCAAAGGATTCCCAGCAATCACGGAGTTATTTACTAAGTTTTGCCTAGTCTGGCACAAGGCCTCTTATTACGTATATTAACCTGCTTTTATTAAATTATTACCTATGGAAACAGACATATTGCTGATGGTGGGAAACGGAGCTTTTAACATGACTTAGTTGGTTGATTGGTTTTACGGCATGGCAAACCTTCGTAAGTTATCTAAAGTCTTTGTGGCGAGAAATCATATGATTTCAAATGTTGAATAATCATTTATAAACGAACTATAGCTTGAAGTAACTATTCTTAATACAAATAGTTTTATAGTTATATGGTTTTAATACTAATAATTTAAAATATATTGGATTGTTCCATAGAACGCATAGTGGAGGGGATTAGAATATATCTATATTCGTGGTAGAGGGGCAAGACCCACTTTATAGGGAGTTCTGAGTATGACATTTTCCAGTTCCTTATCTCTGGGAAATGTCGTGTTGCTATAATTCCCAATTACACTCTAACCTTGAGTCTTGTGTAACTACTTTCTTGGGCCTAACGTCTATCTGCTTTCTATTTCTGTAGGACGGTTGAGAAGCTTTTCTGTAACAAGAATTAATCCTATTTTTCTGAATTTTTAACATGATGTTTGATAATTGCCCACATCTTTATATTTATATACAAAAAGTTTCAGTCAATGTCCCCTCCAGCCCTCTTCAGATCTTTCTTGTCGAACTGGGAAACCTTCTCGAACCTGGACCTTCTCTTCAAACTCATGAACATTCTTGTCAAACTTCGGGAGCCTTCACAGAACTTCGAACCGAAGCCTTTATTCAATCCACGGGGATAGACTGTTCTCATTCCGTACAAGTGTTAAGCTATGTAAAGTATTATATGTTATTATGGCCTTTAGCCAGGATTGAACCTGCAACTTAGAGATGATTGTCACTTAGAACTGTAATGACTCAACGCTTATATCCGTTGCCCTATGTGCCCAAGATGGCGCAACGGATATAAGGGTTGAGCGAACGGGTTGGGTAGAAAAGCGTCCCATCATGGTGAATTGCTTAACAAACTAGCCTCGTAGATCCATTTGCAAGAAATAGAAAATTCAATCTTGGCTGGATCCCCAATATTTGTGACCTTGTGTCACATACTACCCTTGCCCAACAGACTGGGTTTGTCTTGGGTATGACGATAAACTATCTGATGGTGAAGTTCTAGTTTTTGGAGCTGTGGGGAATATGGAGTACCCCTTCATCGCTATTACTCCCAGGTCCACTCTGAACCAGAATGGTAGTACCTGTTAGGTTCATGTCTATGAATTACATAGAAGAAAATGAGTTTAAAGTAAATGTGTTTAAAAGAATGAGTTTTAAAAAAGAAAAATCGAGTACGATCAATAATGAGTAAAACAAAATATTTTCGACATAAAATGATCCATTGGGTTTACATGCCGTGAAACCCATACAACTAACCAACTAACAGGCTGGATAAATACCTACTAGTAAAATCTATCATGGATTGCAACGGGATGAATCTTTACCGTTGTGTTACGTATTTTAGTATATTCAATAAATCTTGTTAGTTTGATATGTGCAGCTGTTGCTTGCCACATAGATACTATAGTAAATTACGTTCATCTTTTTTACTAAACTGTAACAATGAACCAATGAACCAAGCAGTTATTTCCTTCGACGTCGACGAGGTAGGATCGCTTCTAGCTATCTTTTTTCTTCTTCTCTTTAGTTCATGTTTTTTTTTTTTCACTGGAGACTAAAAAAAAGTAAATGAACGTAAAGTTTAAAGAATATCATCACCTGGAAACAAAAAAAGAAGAAGAATTACCCAACACAACAGTGACTACCATCTTCAATATTACATTGCTGCTTTTTTATTTTTTTTTAATTTTGTTTTTTTATTATTATTTTATTTTTTTTTTACCTAGTGGATATCTCACATTTCCCTCTAATCCACTTATTCCTAATCCGGTTTTACCGTCATCACGTGATCCACTGAAATAATTATCGAAATATAGCCATGCCCCGCATGATGTTGCGTAGAGGTTTGTTGGAAACAGGGTGCTTGCTTTATTTTCACCAGAATATCAGTATTTGCCCGGGGACTTTGTATATCAACAGTTATTATTAACCAGCTGCGTCTGTTGCACTTGGCGCGTGTTAACTCGCGAGAAACGAACGTGTTCGTACTTAAGCGGCCATCTTGTTTTTATCTTGTTTTTCTTGTTTTTTTTTCTTGCTTTGCTTTTGTTTGTGTAAATGCTTGTGCAGTGCCGACATATACGCTTAAACAGTATTTTCTCGTTAGGAAAATGTCTTATTAGAGTCGTGGGCCTTCAGGCTGAGGGGGAAAAAGGAAGAAAGCTTCATTTCTTCACCTTGTACGCGTAAAAGTGGCACGGGGATAGTGGCTATTGGCAGAGTGTAACTAGTTGATGTATCTTTGTACCTCACCTCTACCAACAGGCACAGGATCATAATACATATATATATTATATATATATATATATATATATATATATATATATATATATATATATAGCATATATATATATATATATATATATATATATATATATATATATATATATATATATATATATATATATATATATATATATATATATATATATATATATATATATATATATATATATATATATATATATATATATATATATATATATATATATATATATATATATATATATATATATATATATATATATATATATATATATATATATATATATATATATATATATATATATATATATATATATATATATATATATATATATATATATATATATATATATATATATATATATATATATATATATATATATATATATATATATATATATATATATATATATGCTCCTGTGTGTTTTATTTATTATCAATATATTTTACAATACTGCTTAAGTATCGCAAACACTGCGTATATTCTATTTTGTTCTATCCGATTCAACCTAAAAAATAAACAGGGAAACAAAATATGATTTTATTGCGACGCCTGGGAACAAAGAATGAATTAAGACAAGATCAATAATTAGTAATCGACTTAAACTAGTTATGACTCTTTTGTTTGTATTTTTTCTTCTCTCGACTACAAATCTCAAAGGTCTGTAAAATGTAATTACTACTTCAGAAAGTCTCGGTACCTATTCACGGGATTATAAAATAAATAAATAAAAGTTTGTTTCTGATACATTTTTTTGTATATCTACATATTACTGAAATTCAAATAGGAAAGGGAATCGGCGACCCGAGTTCAAATCATGGACGAAGCTGTATGCGTTTCACTTCGTACTAATACCATTAAGAGAGGCCGTTTCTCGTATCTGTATCCTCGCATCTATTTGTGACAGTGAACGAGAAAGGAAAAAAAGCAAGACATTGTCTTGCCTGCCGGGATCGAACCCGCGTCCTCCCGCATGCGAAAACAAATGCGATTTAGGCACTGGGCGGACGCGAGGTTCGACTGATGTGCTGGATGTTTGGGTAATATGCCTATAATTAACCAAAGCGAGTGGAGCGTGATGTGACAAGCAGAGAAGGTTTTGGCTTATGTGAGACGGCAGTCAGAAAATATTATTTTGATGACGGTGACGGATTTTCAGCTGCTGGTCGAAGACTGTGTTGACCAAAAGAAAGTTGGCCTGTGAAAAGACAGTGAACTCACTTCTTTTTGATCCCCCCCCCTCAGCAGGAACTTGTTGAAGCAAATATCTATTTTCCCTCTCTATTTTCCCCCTTCTATGCATAGTAAGACAGACTAGGTAATTTAGACTTAGTTAGTGTCGAAAGTATTTGAGTAAATGTATTCTTATTGTCACTCAGATTCCTCGGTGTCCGAAATTCTCCCCAACCTACTCCAGTCATAGAACTTCCCGAAATATATTAGGGTTATCACTCAGAATCCTGGCCGTCTGATATTCTCCTCTACACACCCAGCCGTAGAAATTATTGATGTCACAAGGAATAAATCTGCTTATGTGTTCCTCAGTTAGTCATGCAGATTTTCTTCACACCTACGTACGGCATTTGATTAGTTCTAAGGCAATAGTTAATGTGTATGTTTGTGTATGGCAAAAGCGATTTTGTATTCTTACGTCGTGGAGAGAGGCACTAACTACTACACTTAGATAACCTGTCTAAGAGACGGAAAACTTGGAATTCACCAGATTTACTTCACTTAAAGATTGCCCTTGTGTCACATCTTTTCTGTGATAGATGGCTTTGGGTATATAGATAGATAATATTGAAATTCACATATTATTTATGAGCCAGTAGGCAACTACAAATTAGTCGAGACTGCATTTCAACTATATAAATGTTACTAGAAGCGGCTACCCAGCTTCGACATAAGTTAGTCTTGCAGATCCATTAATAATAAATAAAGAGTTGGATCATCGCAGGATGCCCCATAAAAATCCCTATTTAAGAAAGACTTTGCATTGATCCGGTTAGATGAAGAAGTGCACAGACCTTCTGAAAAGAAAAAATAATGTATCCTATTTAAAATATTAAATGCAAAAATCCATGTTGTAACTATTTGAATTTTATTTTTTAATTATCTTCACAAATATATATCAAATCTTTATTATTTTTGTTCAAAAACCAGGTCCTGGTGATATTTAATGTGTATATATATTTACTTTGTCGTTAATTGTTTTATTTTCAATGTTTCCTCTGGACATACACATATACACAACTGCCCTTTATATATGTATAGATGGTAATTTACCACACGCGCATGGACTCTTCCAAGTATAAATAGCAGCTGGTTCTGTACTTAAGCGAGAGTTAGTATTTCAGCAGACAGTCGATAAGACAGTCCGCGTGTAACCGACTCTTGGTATATGTTTGTACTACTGTTCTTTCTTAATATATTTGTTTAACTCATTACCTGTCTTTGTATTTTTATTCTGGCCCTAACCCGGCCACAACAATCAATAATGTAGTGTTGAAAAGTTTTTTTCTTAATTTTTATTGATTCTTTTTTCTTGAAAAGTTAAAGTTGCTTACGAAATTATATTTTAAATATTTCAAATATGAACTATGTAATAGATATAAGGTGTTTCATAGATCTTTGGTCATTCCATTCTTTTTTTCAGGACGCCCTCGTATGTATTTATCCAACCTTTCCACTACGAACAGAATTTGACACAAGGTCAATTCCTTCTCCTAGACTGGTTGCATCACCAAGACTAAAGAAGTCTGTATATTCAATTATTTACCCATAGTTGGGTGGAGAATAAAGGAATGTATGCTTTTTTCTACGGGCATTAACGCGAAGTGAATGCAAAGTGTGGTTCAGAATTTTAATCGCCTATTTCATTTCTCAAGACTATAACCGTTACGCTAAGGGATTCGTATATTGAATCAAGATCGGGGTTTAAGACATCCTCATAAAACATTGTGTCTGCATGAGCCTACCGGTAAAATCATAATGAACCGATATCTCAAGGGAACAAAATATTAAATGCTAATAGAGTAATCTTTATATATTAGTTTGCAAATTCGTAAGAACATTTTGGTGCTATCAGATCAAAAATGGTGAAGAGGCTAATGTTACATCAGGAATAATTATAGCGTATCCTTTTTTTGTAATGAAATATATTTAGATTGAAATTTAACAGTTCATGGAAAATCACCAATAATTTAAATTGGCAAACTTTAATCCCAGAGTCACCCGAAGTGGGTCTCTCTTCTAATCAAACGAACTTGGGAAAGTTTAATTTAGAGTTAAATCAGAGGCGAGGCTGGCGTTTTGTCTGTATTGCATCTGATTCTTTTCGCGCGCGGGTTAGGTTGGTTTTGGAGGAATTGAAAGAAATTATATTTACACAAAATTAAGTCACTGTGTTCCTGAGTAATAAAAAGCAAAATGCAACCTAGAACAAAGAGGGAGGCAACCCGATAAAGAAGAACCTCCGACTCGAAAGAAAAACCGGTACGGTCATACAGAAGATAAAAGATATTAGAAGAACATTTGATATTTTTATGGGTGAATATGTTACATATTGATAGCTATCATCTATCATTTTTGTAATGGAGTACAGTTTAGAAATTAAATCTAATGGTTAATGGAAAATCACCAATAATTTGAATTGGCAGGTCTGGAACCCAGACTCATCTAGAACGATTGCTTTAGGGAGTCAGGAGTTCAGATGGGTTCTGGGAAAGTAAAAGTTAGTCGACCATGTGGAACTAGCGGACATTGTTGGCAGATGCACGTTACATTTGTGTGCTGATTTTCCCCGCTCACAGGTTAAAATGATATCAGTGAATTGAATAAAATTATGTGTACACGAAATTGAGTCTCCGTGTTCCTGATTAAATAAAAACCAATATGTAATCCAGAACCAGGGTGAAAGACACCCCGACACAGAGATATAACCTCGGAAGAATGAGAACCCGATACGGCCAAACAAAGATAGAAAACACAGCAAGAATAGAAGAATCCTTAGAAGTAATAAGAATACACAAACGTGTCTCTTTTTCCAGCAGAATTTATTGATTCAATTGAAATTTCTGGATTGTCATGACATAAACTGGAAGAAATTAACTGCATTATCTTCCAAGTTTCTGAATACTTTTCGTTCATAAGCATCACAGCATGTGGACTTTGGTACAGAAGAATAATCCATATGTAGAATTCCAGTTCAAATCCTACGATCTTCATAAGAGCCGAGAATATGATTCCCTCTGTTAAATGTCAAAAACTGATTTAAATCTATCAACACAAATCTTTACTTTTGGAATCTCACACACTAGCGGCAAACAGTATTTGATTGCCCTTCACGGACACGAGCAATCCGGTGCCAATATCTTGAAACCAAGTTACGTAGTCAGGTGAACAGTGAACAGGTGACTGTTCTTTATCGTCACTCGTTCCTAACCAAGACCTCATAGTTGTATTTCATTGTGATGAACTGTTCGTTCTACAACATGATGGAAAGAAAGAACCATAACGTATGTTAATAGTTATTACTCTATTTTATTTCTTGTCTTCATGCCGTCTTTGGAAGACTGATCCTTGGATTATCAGGAATAAACTTCTGTAGAACTTGTATCCTTGAACTATCCAGGGAGCGAATATACGAATTTTACTTTTCATTATTTTAACAGAGAAAGCGAATACCTCAAGGCATTACAGTAGAATGGAAATGACCGTCAAAGATTAGAATACATGGAAATCCGCGCATTCAAAAATGCTATTGCCATGATTCGAAGACTTTCTATCAAAGGAGATAATTCTCGATAGAATCCTGCTACGTTCATACAATGCATTATGCACCAGGCAGAACTACACAGAATGTATTGATTAATCTTAAGAAATCGGTATTCCTGTCAGCTCTCCAGAGTTCTAGTCCTGGAAAAAAAATCAAAAAAATCTTAGAGTATTCTCGAGGGAAGGCAAGTCCATCAGAAATATCATCAAAAGTATTATTCGTTGAACGAACTGTGGGTACATAAGGTCCTGGCAAAAGAAAAGAAACAGATAGGCTTATTAGACCGGTTCGGGTGATTGAATGAGATAAGTTTCAGAACCGATGATATAATATGAACAGAAAGGAAAGTAAGTTGAAAGGAACAGTGGAATGATAGATGAAATGGAAAACGGAATCAACAATAACAAACACCTAAAGAAATAAACAATGAACAGAGTGACAAACGGTAAGGAGCAACGATTAGGAGAAAGATGGAATAAAATAAACGATAAAGATATAGATAGAAGGAAAGGAAGAAATGAAGTAAACAAAAAAACAAAAATGAAAACCAGAAAGGATAGATAGATTAGAAGATGGAATAGACAGAGAGAAAAACCTAAAAGAAATAAACAATAAACTGATTGACAAACGGTAAAGAGAAATCGATGAAGAGAAAGATAGAATGAAAGAAACGGTGAACATATTGACACACAGAAAGGAATAAATAACGAAATGAGTGACTGGGGTGGGAGAATGGGTATTAATTGTGAAAAATAAATAAGAAAAATACAGTAAAATCAGAATATCAGAAATGTGACTTTCAAAATAAAAATAAAAAACAGTAAGTAAACCCAGTATTCAACTTTTTTCTTCTTTAATAAACGGACAGTTTTTTTTTTAATCTTACAACTTTTCATACTATACAGTAAATATTTGTTATGTTCAAAACAAAATGCACTGCTTTCTCTGAATAGGTAACTGAATTTTCTTGGTTTTGATAACATTAGAACAATCTTGATATATTTGAACTGGCGTAGATTTGGTTAATCTTTTAAGGTTGATTGGTTGGTTGAGTGGTTGGTTGATTGGTTGGTAAGTGTATTAAATGTCATATGAACCCGTGTGTGTAATGCCAAATCCTGTTATATATATATATATATATATATATATATATATCTACTGAGTCAGACGAACCTACTATTAGTTTCGCATAAAGCTCTTCAGGGCTAAAATCTGACTCAGATTTAGCCCTGAAGAGCTTATGCGAAACTAATAGTAGGTACTCAGTAGATATATTTTTTACACTTCTCCTATTATATGAATATATATATATCTTATATACATAATATACATATAAATTGTTTTTTTCTTTTGGCCAAATACTATACCAATAGATTATTTTTTGTTGGTATATCTTGGTCTTTTCTTTTTTTCAAAATTATAATCAATCTCTGCGGGTTTTTCTCTCCGCAAGCTATTGTATACTATATATATATATATATGTATATATATATATATATATATATATATATACGTTTACATTCGTGTGCATTAATAATATATTCGTTGAAATTTCATTAACTTCCTGTGTATCAATTATTAGAAATAATGTTTTATGTTAGTTGGTAGGTTGTTTTGTTTAAGACCACCCAGCCACAACAATCCTGTCCTCAGGCATTACGGGTCGCCATGAACGATGAACAGGTGGTCCCAGTGGATGGGACTTACACTTCTGCAGAAATGTAGTCGGCGTATTCTACAGTTCCTACTGATAGAGCGGACACTTTTTAAATGAACTGATGACAGAAGAATGATATACCACAGATTCTCCGGGTCTTCTTACCACTAAAGGGTTCAGTTTGCCTTTATATTTACCCCTAGATGGGGGGAAGCTTTTTTCTAAATAAATGTTGGCTCGTCGAGGCTTTGTACTACGCTATTTACTACGCTAATAACTGCTATTGTTACACATAATAAGATAAAACCCAAAGACAATTGACTGACATTATTAACTTTGTACACAATCAATTTATTTATGATTGACTTATCTCATTTTTCAAACATTCTTCCAAAATAATACCAACAAACCATGGCTGAATGAAGAGGATATAGTACATTCAAAAACTTAGTTTACCCAAAAACGGTAAAAAATCCCCCATTAAAAAACAATGAATATCATGATGTGATTAAGTAAGTAATTGATAATTGATAAATAATTAAATAATAAATAATAAAACAAGCCAAAATGAGTCAGAATAACTACCTAGGCTTCTCCTAATGGATCATCAGGATAATTCTGACTCTATTGAGCCCTTTAGTATATTTAATTTAGGCAACTCTTTCAGTATTTTTTCTTTATGCCATTTTAAAGGTATCACTTGATTATTTTCAGGAAGTGCATATTATTTGGTCTTTTCTTTTTTTTAATTATTTTTTCCACCAGGCATTATTGTATTGTGTAATTACAGACCGAAGTTTTTTTTATACTGTCAGAGTTTAAAAATTAAAAAATAAAAATATTATGTGATTAAATGGAGATGTAACCAAGTACACATCAATACTCTTTGGTGTCATGTTGTGGTGTAATGGTTAGGAAGATAGTCTCACAGATAAATTATTACTAAATTGCGAGTTAGATCCTCAGTGGGTGCCCCGTGCTTTTAATCTGCTGGAGTGTGGCGATAGACTTTGGAGTGTTTTCAGCCAGCTTTATCAAAACTTTAATGCTAACTAATATAAAAGAAATGAGGTGCTTAAAAAAAAGAAAACATAATAGTAGACTGTGAAAGATATCCAAGCTTCAGGATAGTAAACTCTAAGTAATATGTCTTGAAAATAGAAAATGTACTACACAACAAGTGAAAAAAATGAGTTAAAAAGAAGTGCCTTTAATTAGTGTTAATCATGCCTAAAAAAATTAAGCTAAAATCTTGTGGAGTAGCAACTAAATATTAATTCATTTTTTAAAATGATTTCATAATGTTTTGGACAATATTGATCTAATCCATAATACCTTCATCTATATAAAAATATATGGTTTGGAAAATATTACAGCATCAATCTAAATAATTAATTTTAATTTATTGAGGAACATTTTACGAATCCAAAATGTTCAGCTATTAAAGAAAAAAATGTGGTCTCTTATCTATCATTAGTTTATTTGCTGCTAAATAAAAACCCTAGGTGAACAACCTGTTTGATTTGGTATCTTTGTCTGACATATACACTTTGGGACCATATTACCTTAAGGCAACCCTTTTCAATTTCGTTTCATTAGGTCATTTTTTTCATTTATACCGTCAATATCAGGTTGTTTGTTAGGGGTTAGGGTTAGGGGTTCTAACCCTAACCCTAACCCCTAACCCTAACAAACAACCGGATATTGACGGTGTAAATGAAAAAAAAGTACCTAATGAGACGACATTGAAAAGGGGTGCCTTAAGGTAATATGGTCCCACCTTTGTGAGTTATCTAATACCAAGGCCAGTCTTGTAGAAGAACAGTAGTGGTACTATTCATACCATAGGTGAGGCATGAGAGAGTTCATACCTTTCCAAAGGTATTATTCCGAAAGTGAATACAATAGCTTGACTGGAGACCGGAGTCGCTTACTACGATGTCGCAGTCAAGCAGGTAAGTTACTACGCCATAGAGACGCCCACTGAACCACCTGTAAGTGTATTAATTACATAATTTTTGCCAGGGGTAGTATATAAGCACATGCAGAAGAGCAATCGTATTTTTAACATTAGAATTCATTCGCAATTTCTTCTAACCTGACTTGTAGACGCTTGTACTTCGACGTGATACTCTGCTCCCGAACAACTGGAAATTATCAGGCGATTTGAAATAAGGAGCCGTTTGGTCCCTGTTCAATATCTCTTTCTGACTAAGTGAAGATTACTGGCCATTATAACCTATCAATGCTTAAATCATTATAATTAGCTTAACCTATGTAAATTCCATGGACGCGACAAGTATCCATTATCTCATCAATTGCTTATATCTTATTATATCCCTTAGCTCTTCCAATCTTTTGTGGCGTTGCGGGGATGTGAGGAAAATTGACGGAGACAAAAACGAGATGAAGAGATGACAATGAAAAGAAAAAGGTCACACACGTGGTCACCGAAAATTACCACTCACTTTAGCATCGGTGTTTTAACCTCCCTCTGGACCAGTCTCAAAAACAAGGAGACGTGATGGGGTATTCTAAAGTCTAAGAAGGAAAGTCTATTGCTTAACAAATCGAAAGTCGGCGGAGAAGCCTATAAGTCGGCATCAGCTGAGCAGCGAGGGAGTCTATACCCTTTTCACCAGCGGTATACCAAAGATTGTTTTGACGTCTGATATTGAGCGCCACGCCAACCATCTATTCCCCACTTTACCGCTCTAATCCAAGATGTATTTCGATGCGATAATTTGGCAAGAGCCAGTATCGAACTCGGAACCTTGTGTTTCTTAGGCGAATGCTCTACCGACTGAACTTTATAATCGCTCCGAAATATAGGTCGTTACTTGTCCCTCAGCCTGACGCTTAATAAATATCTAGTATCTAACCGTTCCTTGCACCTACCACGAGACGTGCCCTGATTGGACCTTTGTTATCGGTCACACAACCGTTCACTAGATTCAATGGTGGTGGGATCCGGCTACTACCTTACACTTTGTTATCTCTCATTGTTTTGTTAAAATATATTAACATTGCTTAGTTTCATAAGCGAATAAGAAGGAATGCAGAAATATTTTACTGCGCCCTGTTTATCATTATTTGGCTTTATCTCCCTATAAAAATTTAATGTATCTCATGTATAAATGCAGTAAACGAATCATATCGAACGATCAAAATATTTAACGTATTTTTTCATTGTTCTCTTTTTTACCAGTTTTTAAGCGGAGAATTTTAAAATTTCAACATTCCCTAAGCATTTAATAAAAGTTCTGTTGCCCAACAGAATGTGGTAAAGAACAAAGGAAAAAGTGAGCAAAAGTCAAACAAGTAGATGTAGGAGATATATTTCGATCTGCATGGACTGATGAAGTCCTGCTCAATGCAGAAGGAAATATATCTCATACATCTACTTGTTTGAGTCTTACTCTCTTTTTGTTCATTTTTCCTTTATTCTTTACCATATATATATATATAGATATATAGATATATAGATATATAGATATATAAATATAGATAGATAGACAGATAGATAGATATGGTATTTGTAGAAAAGTGACTTACCGGTGAAAATGGTCACAGTGGTTAGTTGATTAAAGTTTCGCAATGATAAGGCAGCGATATAACAAATATAAAGTGCTCAATTCGTTAATAGAGCAAATTTATCGTCATAAAGATACATGGTAATAACCTACTCGAGTTTCACGAGAAGGATCTTCAGGCTTAAATCCACTGGATTAATCAAGATATTGATTAATTCCAGTCGATTTCACGTTAAATCGACTGCAATTAATCAATATCTTGATTAATCCAGTGGATTTAACCCTGAAGATCCTTCTCGTGAAACTCGAGTAGGTTATTACTGTGTACCTTTATGATAATATATATATATATATATATATATATATATAGATAGATAGATAGATAGATAGATAGATTAATGAAAATTATTTTTCGATATATCTTTTATAAGTTTTCATTGTTTATAGATACTTCTTTCTAAGTTGTTTATTTTCATTATTTTTCTTGTTTGATTGTTTCTTTTATGTGTCTATTATTTGCTGTTTATTAATATTTCATCATTTTCTAAATTGATTTTCTAATATATCATTGATTAATATATTTATATTTTTTAGATTTTTCTTATGAAAAATGAGGGATAAAAAGCTTTTTAATCCCCTCTCGGACAAAATTAGGGTATGAATTAATTGAATTTTGTTCTGTTCTAATCTCCAACATTTTTTCTTTAAAGCATGTGCACCTCGTCGTAGTAGAAACAAAAATACTGACATATAGGCAAATTTCTTTTACACACACACACACACACACACACACACACACACACACACACATATATATATATATATATAATATATAATATATATATATATATATATACTCAATCTAGTATTTTAGGTAAACACTTTCAGAGTATATATATGTATATATTTAGTTGTCTGGTTATTTATAATTTATATATATGTATATATATATGTATCTCTCTCTCTCTCTCTATATATATATATATATATATTATATATATATATATATATATATACTAAATGTGTATACCTAAAATACTAGGGTGAGTCAAAAGTGTTTACATATTTTAGTAAATTCGACAGCTACAGATTCTTTTGCAAAGGTTCTGACGACCACGAAATACACTGAACTTTGACATCCTTGACTCGATTGATACTCACCGGCTGGTAATTGCTGGAATTTTCTCTATGGCTTAGAGCACGGCACCGGAATCCATGATTATAGGCTTAGCTGTCTTTGCCCAATCGTCGATATTCTAGAAATTCTAGCAAAATTTCTTCAACTATCTGGTTACTGTACTATGCTTAACTACGGCTTCACCTTTCGCAGAACAAAGGTTTGTGGTTGCTTCTGTGACATTATGGACCAGAATTAAGGATCATAAAACATACGTACTTGAATTAGCTTACGGTGTACGTTTATCAGTGGGGCTTTCAAAGCAGACACGAGATAAAGAAATGCACAAGTGCTAGCATACCATTCACAACGACACTATCAATTTTAACTGCTTCTATTATGGGATATAAGCGCCACCAACGATTCATCCCAACGTTGTCCATCATCTTGTGTTCGTCTTATTTAGTTGATTTGTGTGATAAGAGAAAATAGCCGTACAGATCCTTTTTGTGGTGTGCAGCTTCCAGGATGTATTCAAGACAGCATACAGAATCCTTGTGAAGCTTTTTCTCTAAGCGTTTCGTTAGCATCCAAGCAGTGCAGCCATACAGTAGCACTGATATGGCAACAGCTTGGAAGAATTATCACTTTATCTTATCAGTGACCAGAGTGATCAGATTTCTATACTGTCTATTGCAGTCTATCCCTTTCTAAAGACTATGTTCACATGACTTTTAATAGATGATATATTACTACTAAGACAAGTGAACTGGTCTACTGATTTCAGGGCTTTGCTATCCATATCCCCATCTTGTTTAAAACATATGAACTTGTTCTATTCGAAATCACAAAGAGGGTAATACCTCCCGTTGTCTTCTCTATGCTATGAAGCAGTGATTTGGCTTGTGCAGGTGCGTTTGCGTTAAGCTCTTCACCATCTGCGTAGTTTTATCTGTAATAGTTTCTGCGAGATATCGCCGCTTTCTTGCCTTTTTTTAAAAAAAGCGTGAAGGCTTTTTTTTTCATTTCATCTAATGACGTTCATTGAACGTAGTCTAGATCGTAAACATCATTTTTGTTGAAGTGAAGATGTCTTGAATGTAATCTATTTATACAAGTCCCTTTTACATTAGCTTGAGTGATTAATTGATTTTAACGGCATGCATACCGGTCTTAAGCTATTTTATACTTTGAGGTTAGAGAATCCCATTCATTTCACGTCTTATTTATACTTGTTGTATTGTTATTTCTTATAATTTTTTTTTTTGCACACGGTCCTATCGAACTTGAATATATTTTTGACACATAGATGGGAGCTTAAGATCTACTACTACTCCAGGTGAGTTTCTACACTAAAGCCTCACCCTTGAATACAATTCAGTGTCAACCGAGGCCACGCCCTTTTTAGGGAGTGGGGTCTTACACCTTTTTAGGGGATGCAATGATCGTATAAGCCCTACCGACAAATATAGTTTGAATCTGGACTCGACAAATCCTCAAAATGTAGGTTTACACTTCAGAAAACAATACACATTCATCATCATCATGTCGCGCTTGCAGCACGGATATCCATGACAATCTCTCGCCAACCCTCCCTATCACTCATTGCACCTGGGAGGTCCTCTGCTGAGCATATAGCATCCTCGCATAGCTGGTCAATGTAGGTCCTTGCTGGGCGCCCCACACTTGCATGTCCATGTGTTGGCTTCCACAGGAGAACGTCGCTTATGAGTTCGTCCTTGCTTCTCCAGCAGTGTCCTGCATGCCTTGTCCGTCTCACTCGGATAGTTTGAGAGAGGGGGGGCAGGTGACCGTACAGCTGTCTCTTCGTGGGGTGCTTCCACGATTTGTTCAAGACTGCACGTAGCATTCTTGTGCAGCTTCCATCTAGCTTATTTTCAAGACGCTTCGTTAGGGTCCAAGTGGTGCAGCCATATAGCAGCACCGATATAACCACAGCCTGGAAGAACTGTCGCTTCAGCTTGTCAGGGAGATCAGACCTCCATATGACTGACAATTTGTTTGTGGCCGACCATGCCTTTGCTATTCGTGTGTTAACATCTCTCTCTGTGGATGAGATATTACTACCTAGGTACGTGAATTGTTCTACAGGCTTGAGAGGCGTGCCGTTGAGTGTTGAGATGTTTCCTTTCTTTTTGAAACTCATGAACTCTGTTTTACTGGAGTTCACATAGAGGCCGATATTTTCTGCCGCCTCCTCCAAGCTGTTTAGCAGTGACTCAGCTTGTGTCGGTGTATCTGCAAGGAGTGCAAGGTCGTCAGCATAGTCTGCATCTGTGACTGTTTGTGCGGGTTAACGCCTGCTCCTTGCCTTTTTCAGTGTGAAACCCTTTTCTTTTATGGTATCTAATGATGTTTTGAGTACGTAGTCTAGGCATATTATGAATATATATGGTGCCAATGTATCTCCTTGTAGGACTCCAGCAGCGATGTCAAAGAAATCTGTGTCGCCATCAGGTGAGCGTACCATTGCTCTAGTGTCCCTATATAGCATCATTATAGCTGCAACTGTTTCTTTGGGGAGGCCATATGCTAGTAGTATTTGTTCCATTTTCCCTCTGTATGGAATCAAATGCCTTGGAGAAATCTACGAATAGTAGCGTTGCTTCTAGATTCTTTGCTCGTACTCCTTCTATGATCCGTCTTATAGTCAGGATCTGAGAGGTTGTGGATCGATTTTTGCGGAAACCATTTTGGTTTCTCCTAAGGATTTTTTCTATTTCAGGTCGGATGCGATTAAGGAGAAGGGCATTATATATCTTAGCTGCAATAGCAGTAAGAGTTATGCCTCTGTAGTTCTTAGCCATTCCGAGATCTCCTTTTTTAGGGAATGGGAGGATGCAGCCTTTTGTCCATCTATCTATTCTATTTTGTCTATACACTGCATTGCATAGCCCAAGCAGTATGTCACTGAACTTTCCTATCTTCCATACCTCCGGGGGTATTCCGTCAAGTCCTGCCGCTTTTCTACCTTTTAGCTTCTTTAAAACTTGGTTGATTTCATCTATCGTGAAGTCCCCCAGTTTGATATCTAGTTGTTTATCGACAATCTTTTGGGTATTATCTTCTACTATTTTAGGTGGGTTCCCCAGAAGTTTCTGGAAGTGGTCTTTCCATTTTTGGAGTCTATCTTTTTGGCTGTTTGCCTTTAACTTCGATTTAGAGGTACTTTTCCTACCGCTGACTTCATTAACAGTTTGCCATGCTAATCGTGACTGTCTGTCCTCCACCGATTGTCTTATATTATTTTTTTGTGTTTGTATGTATTCTATTTGTTCTTTTTTGTATGTTTTGGCTAGTTCTATCTGGGCTTTTCTAAGGTCGTGTAGATTGGCATTAGTTGGGTTTATTTTATTACGTTGTACTGCTTCTTTTATATCGTTTCTCTTTTCTCTAACTGTTTCTGTCTCCCATGGGACATGGTGTCTGGCTCTTGGTTTGGTTGGTACGCACTCGGCTGCTGCTTCTTGGTGAGCATTGACGAAGTTTTCGTATTCCTCGTTTGGTGTGGAGCTTTCGGATATCTCCTGGAGGGTATCGAATTTATTTCTAACTGCAACAGCGTAGCGATTGCATATATCGCTGTTGGCAAGTGTCGCCCAGTTGTATCGTATGGATTTACTAGTTTGCTTTTTATTCCTACGTAGGCTTAGTCGTAATTTTGCTGTGACTATTCTGTGATCTGAGGATACTCCTTCAAAAGAGGAATACGCTTCACAGTTAATTGCACTATTTATCCACTTTTTGTTTATTAGGATGTAATCTAGTTGTGCCTTTGTGTTATTTGGTATGTGTGTGTCCAAAGTTTGCCCTTCCGTTTTCGGAATTTGGTGTTTAGACAAACAAGCCCGTTCTCAACAGAGAACTCAGCTAGGAGATCACCGTTCCTGTTTGGGGTATTGTGTAAGCTGAATCTATTGTTTTCGTTTCTTCCTATGTGTGCATTCAGGTCTCCACCGACGATCAGTACGTTATGTTTGGGGTATGTCTGCATAGGGAGGATAGCCCGCTGTAAAACATTTCAATGTCTGTTTCGTTGCTGACATTTGTGGGCTGTAGCATGAGACTATAGTCATGCAAGGATTGCCATTAAACGTAGCACACATGATTCTCGGTTGGATTTTTTCTATGCTGTTAAGTGATTTTAGTGCTCGAGGGCTGAGAAGCATTCCTACACCTCCTATAGCGGCATTGACGGAGTTTTTCCATGCAGATGCTGACACAAATGTCCAGCCATTTCCACATTCATGGTATTTTAGTTCTACATCACCATGGTCAAATCTGTGTTCTTGCACACATATGATATCTATATTTTTTTCAGCTGCGGACGCTGTAAGTTCTGGGAGTTGGCCTATCGTTTTTAGTGTTCTAACGTTAAATGTTGCTATCTTAAGTGTTTTTTTACATCTAAGTAGGTCTGTATTGGTTTTGGGTTCTATGTCCGTCTTATTAGATATTGTGGTTAGGTTTATGTCTTCATTAGAGTGTTTGCCTTGTTTGTCTGTGTTGAGAGTGATGTGGTTTGAGTGTGTGATGTATTTGGAGCTCCGCATGTAATTTATCGGACACTGGGTCGGAGCTCGAGCCCCAGCAGAGCGCGTACTTTTGGTGATAGCAGGGAGCACGAGGCTGTATGATTCTTTCATATTGGCTTTGTGTACTGTCATGAATAGTTTAGGTTGGGTCGAGGTCACCGATATCTATCGGTAGCTGTGGAGTTAACTCGTCAATAGGCGCCGCTCTTAAAGATGAGGAGCAGTAGTTACCTGACTGAACTGGTTGATCCTGGCCGTTGGCCCATTCTGGGCTCCTCCGCCCAGCATCTTGTGATATACGTCGTTGACCTATTTAGGTTCCTCCGCCGCGTCTCACAACCACCACGCTGCTGCCCATGGTTTGGTTTTACATGCCAGTGTGGCATGTAGATTTTTTGCAAGAAGGAAGGAGAGAGATGTGCATTAAAAAAAAAAAAAAAAAAAAAAAAAAAGTTGGGCCTAGATATATAAGTTTTAACTTAGTATAAGTCCACATGTCCTCTCCTAGATTGGAGTTTGCGAACGTGGGGTCCGTCCTGTCCGAAAATCATAAGCATGTGCGTTCTTCAAAACCAAATCAGAATCTAATGGTTTATAGTTGATTAAACAGTCGGGTGGGGGTAGGCATTTAAAGAAAAGAGAAGGACAGGGGAGAGAGAGAGAGAGAGAGAGAATCAAAGGGATCGGCAGACCAGTGGAATTTGGGGGGGGGGCAAGCTACCGAAATTTACGACAACCTTCCATTTTTGAACTTTAAACCAGCATTAAGATATGGTTAACGTATAAGTGATTTAAGAACATTTTTAGAGAAAAAATACGAAACAAAATTATATTTTGATAATAACAGTCTTTAAAATAAATATTTCAACAAAAATATAAACATAGACCTTATTCTGTTATGTTCTGTCCGAAAATCATAAGCATGTGCCTTCTTCAAAACCAAATCAGAATCTAATGGTTTATAGTTGATCAAACAGTCGGGTGGGGGTAGGCATTTAAAGAAAAGAGAAGGACAGGGGAGAGAGAGAGAGAGAGAGAGAGAGAATCAAAGGGATCGGCAGACCAGTGGAATTTGGGGGGGGGGCAAGCTACCGAAATTTACGACAACCTTCCATTTTTGAACTTTAAACCAGCATTAAGATATGGTTAAAAATGAATTCGACACAAATAAAGGAAATGGACACGACGGCCGGAGTTCAAATCTTGGATGAGGATGTTTGTATTTCCCATGTCGCTAAGACACTTGAGAAAGCAAGTTATTTTCCCAACCCGTTCGTCACGGGTAGAATGGGACTCAAGATCGCAAGTATGGCATCCATACTAGATTGAACTCGCTTTTCAATATATATTTACCAACCCCTCCACACGAGAAGGATCTGATACAAGGTCAAATTATCAAGCGGGGTTTAACAGGTTTGAATTCAGAGTTTTCCTTCTCCTAGACTGGTTGCCTAGCCAAGTCTAGAGAGCACAGTCTTCCCTACTATTTACCGATAGTTGAAAGGAGTTGGATTCAAACCTTCCCCAAGAGTATTTGCGCTATGTGAAATATAAATAGCCTCGTCCAGGATTTGAACTCGGGTCAACCATTACACCACCCGGTTTTCAGTAGTAAGTAATCTGTGAGTCTAGGTACCTTTGGGAAAGGTAAGAATCCAACTATTCTTCTTCCAGCTATGGGTAAATAGTAAGGCATACTGGATCCTTTAATTTTGGTCTGGCAACTGGTGTAGCAGAAGGGAAACTCTGAATTCAGACCTGTTAAACCCCACTCAAAAATCTACCTTCTGTCGCATCTTGCTCGTGGCTGAGAGATTGGCTAATACATAAAGCATGAATAAAGTAGACCCATAAAGAAATTAATTACCTTATAATAACAATAGAATACAGAAAAGTGATTAATATAATCTGTCTAAGGGTCTGACCTGCAGTTGTAATTCAATTATTTTTTATATGATTTGTGGGTAGTTAATCACAACATTGCTCTATGAATAATCATTTATTTTAAATAACTGTCTCCTTACGCTATGGCCTCCATTGTTTTTTATGTAAACATTTTTTGCTTGTAAATCGTTAAGTAGGCTTTTATTGTCTATAATTCTCATCTGCGCATCAACAAGAGGAAAATAAAGTCTTCGCTGTTGTATCTTTTTTTAATAACCATTACAGCTTATTATTAATCCGATGTGACGTCTTGATATGCACAAAATGCTGATCAATTAGCAAATAGAACAGATGAATCAAGTAATAGAGATCGATGCTTAAGATCTTTATTTTGCTACGCACTTCCTGACTCTATCATATACCGAGAGAGTCTTACTCTTTTGATAAAGATACGTTCCTTGAATCTGATTCCAGAGGTTGTTTTATCCGAAAGTTTACATTTGCAAATACCTAAAATGAAATTGGAAAGAAAAAAAAGAGGATTATTGCAGAATGCAATAGAAACTTATTCAGAATCCAACCTTTGTTCTTATTGGGCGCTCTGCAGTAGAATGTATTCGAAGTAAGAAAACTGAGACCGCATGGGATTAAGGTGTATCTTCTAAAATATAATGCAAGTTATGCGACCCGATGTAACCCAGAGCATCTTTACTTCCGTGTTCATTACTTGAATGTTATACTCAAGTATAAAAACTTTCTGTTTGGCAGACTAAGTTCAGCTTATCAGCAAAAGGTCATATCAGTTGATGTTGGTGCTGAATCGGTTATGTTCGTTACCACGTGATATTTGTTTGATATCTTATTATAATAGAGATTCGGTTCCTGTCTGTCTGTAACCGTGATTACATCACTGTTTACATCAAAATACCCCCAGGAATTGCTTAACTTTATCATGAATATTTAATCTATAGTCAGAATAATTAATATATCTTATTTATTACCGAGGTCTCTATGAAAATCTGAGTTAGATATGCCTCAAAATAGCCATGTTATTAGTGAGTTTAAAATCCTCCAATGTGACTTATATATCACAAAGAAATAAACGTTTACGTAATATATGGTGTGGTTAATTTGCATACTGTTTTTAACAAAACCAGGTTTAATATATAATTACTTGGTGTTATTGGTCTCTAATATTATAGTTTTATTTCAAGTATTAAAATCAATTCTATGTATGATTTTATATGGAAAGCAATTAAGATATGATTAAAATAAATGTATTTTATATACGTTCTAATTTGAATTTGTTAATCTTTCTAATTTAATATATTAAATCAAAATTTAAATACTTACGCCTGGAGGGTGCATATTCTTGCAAGTAAACCTAAAAACCAAAGGTTACCACGTTCGCTCATAATTTGTAATATTTTTATACAAGTCCTCGTGCTGTTGTGGCTAATGATTGGGACTGCGACATCGGATTAAGAGAGTTCGAAATCCAGTCACGCTATTACGTTCAATCCCGGACTAATATTCCTGAGAGAGGTATGAAATCTCTCATCCCCAAATGGATTAAATAGTCCGACTACTATTCTTCTTTAAGGATGAGTTAGTCATTAAATTCACCACGAAGATTGAATTAAAATAAAATAAAGAAAATAAACCAAACCAAAAAAAAAAAAAAAAATTCAAATTTATATTTCTTGTTAAAGTGGTCACCTAATTACGTATTGAACAAGCACATCGCTGCTTAACTTCAGTTTTTATACACGTGTATGTGTATGAGTTCATATATATGTATACGATAGTTACTAGTTATTTATGTCAAGATGGCCTTTATTAAATCAACGACAAAAATCGTAGCTATATCTTTTTCAGGAAAGACGAAGGAAGTAGGTATTTATCCAACCCGTTCACCACGTGTCGGATGTAACGCATAATAACAAATATGAGGCATCTAGTGAGAATCGAACTTGCTATTCAGTAGTAATGGATCTGCGAGACTGCCTTGCTAGCCATTATCATTATGGGACTTACCTAACACGGAGGTTAGTTATCTTGCCTCGTAAACTAATTCACTATACAATTTTTATATCTTTTGTTTCTGTAGCCTTGTATAAAACTTATGTGAGCCCAATAAATACATAGAAAATTAATATACAGCAAATAACTGCATACTCACAAAATAGCACACAAAAATAAATGCAGCGCTCAGTCGACGAAGCTTAGAATAAATGAACTATTACTGACAGAGGTTTAGGACCCCCCCCCAAAAAAAAGGATTGTTCTGGTATGACACTAAACTGCATCCGATGGTGAGACTCCAGTTCTAGCGCTATAGAGTGTGTGGTGTACCCCTTAATTTCCATTACTCCTAAGATTGCACATTTGTACATAGTTTTCCATGTTTGGGCCCCAACTATGGTACGAATAGATCTGTTTAATATATATATATATATATGTAAAAAAAAAGTCGTCGGGCGGCCTAATGTCGGTATCAGCCAGACAGCGAGGGAGTCTATCCCCTTTTCAATTGCGCTAGACCAAGGATATCATCTTAGCATATGAGGTTGAGCGCCACACCTACCATCAGCTCCATACTTTACTGGACAGATCCTTGTGCTACTCATACACTGAGTTGGCGGGGACCGATATCGAACTAGGAATATATATATTTCTAGCCGAACACTCTACCGACTGAGCTAAGTCGGCCCCTTTGTGTGTATATATTATAGGA
The DNA here is from genome assembly GCA_023376005.1 of Doryteuthis pealeii. NCBI lineage: Eukaryota > Metazoa > Mollusca > Cephalopoda > Myopsida > Loliginidae > Doryteuthis > Doryteuthis pealeii. The sequence continues at coordinate 19,855,462 of CM042137.1, forward strand.
TTAACTCCTATATTTTCCGTGCATGTGGAATAAAATAATTAAGCTTTCTTAAACAATTAGTTTTATAATTGTATGTTATGATTTAGGTTTTGAATTTTGTAAACAAACGAGAAAAGAAAAAAAATGTTTATAGATATTTTAGAACAATAGCTATAATCCCAAGCCAATGGTTTACGAATTATGTAAGTAATCCAAATATTCGATATTGGAATTTTTTTACATACATCATAAAATCAGCCGATATTAATTTTGACTAAATGCTGACGTACGCATAACAAAAAAGATGATTAATCCCGACACTAGCTCACCCACTTACCTTTTGTTTTACAAAACTGCTAGAATTTTGACACATACATGTTTATACTACAATAGACACAAGCTGTCACAAACATAAACATAAAACATACACACCTCGCACACACACACCAACAGCCATATACTGTTCTCAAGACCGCTTAAAGAACAGTGACAATTCAAATTGTAAATATTGTATATAAAGCGGATTCTTATATATAAATTGTTTTTTTCTTTTGTTTTCTGTGGAAACCACATTTCCGTAATCTCGTAAACCGACATTTGAATTTTCATCTACCAAAATATTAAACACAAGACCCTCACACTATATATATATATATTTATATATATCTGTGTGTGTGTGTGTGTGTGTGTGTGTGTGTGTGTGTGTGCGTATAGATAAAAGGATATGAAAACAACACAATATGCTGTTAAAGTGAAAAACATTTTATATCATATTCCCTTTAACAGCATATTATGTTGTTTTCATATCCTTTTATCTAACTCATACCGTCGGATTCATTTCCTTCTCTTAACTTATTTATATATATATATATATATATATATATATATATATATATATATATATACCGATTTATGATAGTCTGACACACTCTTAACATAATGAAAGAAAATCTTTTAGTTCAAGGTAAACCCTTAAATTTTTTCGACTTTTGCCCCTTTTTCTATTTTGAATTTTATTGGTTTATTTTCTATTCTCTGGCTGTTGCTGTAGATTCTCTAACCTAAAAATCCGACGTAGCAGAACCACTGACCATATCAAATTAACACTCGTATCTCACTTAACAGCCAAGCATATTTTTCCAATGAACTTACGAATTCTTTTAAAACAACGAATAGTACAAAAACGTGGGTTGGACGTTAAAAAAGTTATTAAAAAAATCTTGTTGATAAAGATTGAAGTGGCAGTTTGTCCCCGGGGAGGAAGTTTTGTGTTCCTCGCAAGTTAAATTTGATATGTTTTCCCCGCTGAATTTATTTTTTTTTTTTATCTATTCTTTTATCTATTTCTTTTTTTTTTTATTCTTCTTGTTTGTAATCGGTGATTAGATCCAGTTGTGTCATTGTGGGAACGAGCGTACTTCTGTGGTACGATTGAACATGGCCTTGAAATCGGCTTAAAACATATACTACGAGAGATTCGATTTATTCAACTCTGAGATTTTTTCCTATCTCTTTTTCCTTTTGGGGGCATGTTCAATATAGTTCGGCAGATTTTTATTCTATATTTAATCGATTACCAAAAGAATAGTGGAGATTCCCCTTGGCGTAGCGCCTAATCCGTTGAACTACGACATAGCAGTAAGCGAGTTGGTTGGTTGGTTGGTTGGCTGGTTGGTTGGTCTTAAGGCATGTCAACCCATTGGGTCATTCTATGCCGAAGAGATTTTTGTTTTTTTCATTCTTGATGGGTACTCATTTTTTATAACTCAATCTTTTTAAACACATTTTTTAAACTAGTGTTTTTCTATTTAACCCGGAGATGGGACTATAACAATTACTATCACTATGGGTTAGAGGCGACCTGAGAGTAATAATGATGAAGGGGTACTCCACATTCCCCAGAGATTCAGAATTGTAGGTTTTCCATCATATATAGTTTAACGTTAAACCCAGGACATCAAGACCCTCAAAGCCTTCTAGCATATATATGATAAAAAGGGTCGGGGCTGCCATAAGGGAAATAGGAATGGGAAAATTGTATAGGAGCTAGGGCTTGAAATGACCTACTGATTATTGGAGGGAGCCTTCCCGACTCCCTTCTAGCCTAAGTAAGGGCCAAAGTGGCGTGTTGCATGTCATGGACATGCAGGTAAGCGAGTTTGAAATCCAGTAGCGCTATTATGTTTACTTTCGAACTAATACCCTTGAAAAAGGTATGAATTCTTCACTAGCCCTCACCATTAGTTGAACAGTACCAGCTACTGTTCTTCTATAAGAATGGCGATGGCATTAAATAAACCACGAATGTTTTCATGCCATTAAAACAACGAAAGCAAATTAAACCAAAGGAATGAAAATTTTAAATTAGATTTAAAAACCATCTGCACTAGTATTTCTTTTATTATTTTCAAGGATAATACTAGCGCCGAAATTTCATCTATTTATTTGAAAGCTTATTTGAAAGGAAAAAGGTAAATTTGTATAGAAAAGGTGAAATTTAAAAAAACTAGACGGTCCGTAAAACTATTGTTCTTTTTGTAACAGCAGTACATATTTATTACCCTTATTACTATTAATCACAGTAAGTCAATAATAATAGATACAACTGACAGAAGAAGCAGGACGAAGAATGGACGAGCCGAAATATTGCAAAATAAAGCATAAATATCCCTGACTAGTAGATAATCGTGATTTACCTGGGTTCCCATTGGATGTATTTATCCATCGCCACCACCACCAGCAAGAAGTTTCAAAAAATGAATTTTTAAGCGGATTTAAGATCTGTCCTTCTCTTAGATCCCGTTGCCTTACCATGGCTAAATCCAGTCTGCCCTACTATATACCTATAGGTGGGGAGGGACAAACAGATGGATCCATGCCTTTTCGAAGGTTTCGATACTATCTAGCCCATAGGTGGGTGATGATGGGATCCATATCTTTCCCGGTGGTATTAGTCCGAAATTGAACGTATTTGCGCAACTGGAGTCTGAATTTGTAAACTACGATGTCGCAATCCAAAACATTTGCAACTACACCACGGAGACACCTCCGAACACTTTTAACTCAAACCAATTTTATCCTATTTAAAAAACAGACCTTGTGTCATATCCTGCGGAGGGTTTGAGTAAATACATATGTAAGCCCTCTGAACACACTTACATACCCTGAGCGTTGATTACAACGTCTGACATTCTTTATCAAACGTCAAAACCAAGATTATTTTTGAAATGTCTTTACATGAAATTCGCGTTTCTCTGTGACCCTTAATGAAAACTATATAATTAATTATTTAATTCATTCTTAATTTTGGGGTCTGAGTGAAAGAATCAGAATTATCTCGTTTAATCTAAATTTTCTATCAACCTCAGTGAAATTATCAATTACTGGCATCCGATAAGATCTTCGAGACAACATTCTGTTCAATTTACATCGGAAGTGTCGGTCTAAAAGTATTATACTTAGGAACTAGTAAATTGGAATTGGAATCAATAGTCTCTTAAAGAAAAGAAAAGAATGGTTTAGTTTATGAAATGTATAGATGAATCGAGATTTTCTAAGCACACAATCGCCCTATCGACTGGGGTTTTAGCTCAGGATTTCAACAACACTTCTCCTAGTTTGTGTCACCCCACACATGGTTACCTGGGTGCTTTTCCAATAGAATCCAGCCCACTCACAACAAGCTGGGATATCTAATAAGTTTGGCTGTGTATAGCACTGCGCTTAAAATATGTGACACCCAGTGAGAATCAAACTCAGTAGTTATTCTCTGAATGCTCACGATTTCATCTTATGGATAGTAGGAACTCTTTAGCATTGGACAGCAACCAATCTAGGAGAAGGAAAATTCTGAAATGAAACCAGCCGTACACCACTTGAAATAAAAATTTACCTTGTGTTGAATCCTACTCATAACAGAGGACCTAGGTAAATAGATACATATTCAATTGATCGTTTTATCAAAAAAGTAGATTTTAAGTTTCCTTTACCATTTAACAGATTTGAATTCAGAATTTTCCTTCTCCTAAGCCGGTTGCCATACCAAAGGTAAATAGGACAGTCTACCCAACTGTTTCTCAATAGCTTGAAGGAAAATAGTTCCAAGGGTATTGGTGCTATGAGGACAAAAAGTCCAGTCTGCCCTAATATTTACCCATAGTTGGGGTAAGAAAAGTTGAATTCATACGTTTACCAAGGGTATTAGCCATATAGGAAATGCAAACAGTCTTTTTTTATTCGAACGAGAATAACTGTTACGTCCTATTTAGGGTAATTATTATGGTCTACGGGGAATTCGGGAATTGAAAAATAAAACGGTATTCGGATTTCTGGAGAAAGAGAAATAAAAGAAATAAGAACAAAGGTTAAAATTTGAATGAGTAAACATTCAATGCCAATAATTGGCCGAGGAATGGCCCGGGAAATAGATTTAAAAATAAAAACGGAAGTTCCGGGTTTTAACCGGAAACGGATGTGAACCCGGGACGAGAAACGGATGAGAAGGAAAATCTTTTTTCGTATGGGCTCTGGTAGGAGTCAGACGTGTCTCTCGGTTCCACGTATGTGTTTGGGATAGTAGTACTGAACATGAATTACGATAGAATAGTTTGACCATACTTCCCCTCCCTCCCCTCTCTCTCTCTCTCTCTCTTCTCTCTCTCTCTCTCTCTCTCTCTCTCTGAAAAGAACCACGAGCTTAGGATGAAATAAACAGTCCCCTGTGACTATACAACTTGCGTGTGTTGTTTCTGAACTAACGACGACTACTACTACTAAACGACTACTACTACAACTTGAATTCGCCCCTATGCAACACTATATCACATGTGCATTGGCTACTTTAATAGAAATAATCGTTTGTATTATATTTGCATGGATAACCCCCTTAATCTTCGTTCTGGAAGCCAAGCAATGATTAGTCTGAAAATGAATGTAATAACACGAATGGAGTTCTAACTTACTACGATGTCACAGTCTTGCACGAAGCCCACTACGCCCCACTATGCGTTGTACTTTTAATAAGATGTGTATTTAAACAGTACGAAGATTCCTTAAATCTAAATAAAGTTTGTCTTCGACACAGGTTATGTTTACAACAGAAGTTCTCGTTTTTCTTTTCGTTAAATGATATTGTGGCAATTCTTTGTTACCACCCACTAATTTCGCTTTCACAATTTACAAACATTCAAATTCAAAACTATAAAATATCGCCGGCACCAGCTTTGTTAATTTGAACCTTATTAAAACAATTGTTATTGTGGCACCCAACTGTCACACAAATAAAGAAAAATAGATAGGAATGAATTCATAATTCTACACATTTAGGCAAACCGTTATATTACATATATAAACATACATCAAAACGTTTATTCATTGTAGTGATTTCCTATCTACTTATACGGCAAACTCTTGCATTCATATTACAGTAAAGTCACGTTGAAAGCACTGGTTTCCGCTAGCTCACCGAAGTTAAGCAGCGATGAGCCTGTTCAATACTTGATTGGGTGACAAGCAGGTACTGTAAACAATCTGAGTCCTTTGTTTATCAAAATCTCTTCATTCGTCATCAAATGACTCGGAAAGGGTTGATATGTGGTAAAACAAAACAATCGACTAATCTTGTAGTCATTTACCAAGCTTAGTTTAGTTTGACACAAGGCCAGCAATATAGGACATCCAGTGAAAACCGAACTTACTTATGATAGTCCAGTTGGATTCCTGCCATGTAGGCTGCGGCGTTAGAATACACCGACTGCACCTCTGCAGAGGGGTAAGACTCCGTCAAACGGGCTACTTGTTGGTGATGCTTAATGATGGAACCCAGGTGGATGAGCAGTCCATAACATGCAACATTCAACTTTGGCCATTCCCTGGGCTAGATGGGCGGTCGGATCAATCGGCTGGTCACGTCATGTCCTAGCACCTATATGATTGTCCCAACCCTATTGCCTTTATGGCATGCCCCAGCCCTTTTTATCATATGGGTGCCAGATGACCCACTAAGGTATATATGTCGTAAAACAAACCAAACCAAACCAGTTGGATTCATTAACTATCATACTATGCGAGACGGTCAATATTTACTAAGTTTTCGTACTTATTGACCAAAGTCAGAATGTTAAATAATCTCTTAATACATTTGGCTATTGCCTTTTATCTTTAACCTTCTCATCTGGCTCTGTTGAGTTCTCTGGGTTCTTCCTCATCGTTCTGTGTCGTCTTGATTTTTGGATATCTCCGCATTCATCTTTGTCAGTTCTCTTAAAACCAGGAATACAGACTCAATTCTTTTAGGTGTATATTTTTTCATTTGCTGAGAATCACTTTAACACGCACTTGGATGAAGCTAGCACAGGCGCCATTACTTGTCCCAACCCAAAAAACTCTACCGCCGATCTTAAACTAACTCTAACTTTCTCAGACTTTTCTCTGTCACTTAACTTCCTCAACCAATGAACGGGCCGTGTCACAGGTCAAAGCAGTGGTGAAAGCTCGTCTCATCCACAGAAAGCGATATTAATTAACGCATAGGAATACATGGACAGATAAAAATAGATTATTGATCATATGAAAATCTGATCTCTCTTATAAGTGAGAAATCTTCCCAACTGTCAATGCTACTGTATCGCATCACCACATGGACTTTAACGAGATGATTGGGGAAAAAGTAGATAGGAAGTATACAAGGATGCTGATTGATGCCTTGAATAAATCCTGGAAGCATCACTTCCCAAAAAAGTAGATGTACAGCCACTTGCCTCCTATCACAAAAATATTCAAGACGATCAAGACATACTGATCACTGCTGGAAAAGTAAGGATGAAGTCACGAGTGACGTTCACCTTCGGACACATACACATGGATCTTAACTGTACATAGCAGTACATGGAGCCGGGTTTTTTTAAAGCAAGTTTTCAACATTTCTTATTGTTGACCACTGACTTTACCACAACTTAGTTGCTGTACTAACAAACTAAATATTTGTAGTGGTATCGTATGAAGAATGATTTTAAAATATTTTACATCAATTATGTTTTAGCAAATTTCGGCATTCAATCTGTATATTTAAAAAAAATAACTAAAGGGATTGTCATTTAATAAGTTTATATTCAGTTTGGTGCAGAATAGAAAATATGAGACACCCAGTTAGAATCGTGCCCTGTCAATGGAACTTAGAATACGCTGACTTTATCATGTGCAGAGGGGTAATTCCATTCCCAAAAAATGGGTTGTTCCAGTATGACATTAAACGGCATCTGATGGTAAGATATGGAGATCTGTGAAAAGTGGAGAACTCCTTCATTACTTCATTCACTCTGATTCGGTGTGTTAGTAATCGTTAGGTCCAATTTATGAGTGAAATAAATCTTTTTAGAAATTATTCGTATTCGATGGGAATACTAGATAACATATAAGTGTAATTGTAAGTAGAGGTTTGGGGGTGTAATGGCTACCGTCGTAGGAAATGGACACGATAAGATGACTTTAAATCCTGGACGTGGCTGTTTCCATTTCACATAGCGCTATTACCCTTGGTAGGAATCCAACTATTCTTTCTCCAGCTATGGGGTAATAGTCGGACAGACTGGGTTCCTCAGCATTGGTATGGCAAGTAGTCTAAAAGAAAGAAACTTCTGAATTCAAACCTGTTAATCATTGCTAAAGAAATTAACCTTGTGCCACATCCTACACGTGCTGAGGTTATTAAATATATATGTTTAAATTATTTTCATTAAGAATAGTCGCTTAAAGCTATGGTTGTTTACTAAGGACTATTATTAGTTACCTGAAACCTTATAACTGCGTGCAACCAAATGAATATTAAAAACTAGAAGTACTATATTTACTTTATGAACAAATATACTGATTTAACTGTCTAACTCCAACATTTGCTGTGGTTCAACTCCTAAACAAATAAAACTTAGCGTAAAGACTATAATGATGAGTCAGAGTAGGTATTAACCCAACCTGTTGGCCACTGGTAGGATGTGACACAAGGGTGGAAGTATGGAACCTCTAATGAGGATCGAACTTGGTATTGAGTTGTAATTGATCTACGAGCCTTGCTCACCATTAACCATGATGAAACGTTCATAATTTTGAGTCATAGTTGTATTTAAACGCTAGCCGTTCGCCACGAGTAGGATGTGACACAAGGTTGCAAGAATGGGGTATCCAGCGAGGATCGAACACGCTATTTAGTTGAAATAGATCTGCAAGACTAACTTGCTAAAGATTATTCCATTATAGGAAGATTTGTTGATTCAGAGTATAAACTAATTTTTATAAGCTACCTTGAATAACGAGCAGGTGTCTGCTTACCGCATATCTTACAGGTTCAAATCCCAATGAAGTTGTTATAAATATGATATGAGTGTATGTGGTTAAGATGATTTTATATATTTTACACATTTTTTGTGATAATTAATTTGGTAGTTTTAAATACTACTAAATTTTAAATTCGTAAAATGTATTTTTATAAGTCTGTAGTTTCCATTAGTTGTATTCTATTAAGTCAACTAGAATATCGATTTTAGAATATCATGTTACACAGCCATCGAATGAGTGGGAGTAATATCAGTTTGTCTGCTCCTAAGAGTCTATCCAAAATCTGGTCTCTAATCCTAGTAGCACTTATAAGCTGTTGACTAACCGGCTTATCGTTTTTTTTTTACTGTCATAGCAGTGTGTCCTATTCAGCAACGCTTAACTGCATATGTAAACAGACTTGTTTACATCAAGACGGTGGTGTAACTTGCACAAGTGCCGCCCGGGGCGTATATTTATTTGGCCTTCCCTTAAAAGTTCTAATAATGCTTCAAAAAGCCGAAAATGGAATAATGCACGTTTATAAGTATGCAAAATAAGAAAACAAACTGTAGCAACTATTTATTTCCGACAATTTAATTTTATAATGTTTATACACAAAAATAATAGGAAATATATGTTTAAGAAAAGATGAATGAATTACAAAAATCAACCATTTTCAAATGGAATTTACATGCATTCCTTTTCGCGAGATCTGGAATGACTACATCAAAATCAGTTTTATCAGCAAGGTCAGGTTCTGTGAATGATATTGCTAAAAGTGAATGTTACTGGATAGAACACTGTTATTTTTTCTGTGTGAGATACAAAGTTGTAGAGTTATCAATTTTTACTTTAGCCAAATGTTCAACGTAGACACTGGGTCGAATTTTCCAATCAGTTGAAAATATTTTATATTGAAGATATTCAAAAGAAGGTGAGAGCGGAAATAGGGTCTTCCGGTTGGATCGAGGCTGGGAGAAGACAGAAAGAGTAACAAAGGACGTTTTCCAGGTAAAGCTAACAAAGAAGGATGGGTAACAATAAGTTCGGAAATAGATTTGTCGGCTGATAAAGAGAACAAAAGAAAACGCATAGGCGTTTGATATATACAAAAGGAAGTCAGGGATCCCAGGTCGGAGAGAGTCAGACAGCGGACGGCGAACAAAGCACAAGGAACGACCGTCGACACGGTCCGTCGCGGCCAAGGGCGGTGAGACGCCACCAGACACCCCTTTACCTCACCATCCCAGCAGTAGTAGTAGTCATTGTCAACGCTCGCTGCCCACCACATACAGCCGAAAAGAGCAATAAAGTCAACTCCTACTATACCCATGTGTTGTGGTTTCTTAAGTCCGTCTACGTAAACATATATATCCCCGATGACTAACGTACACGAATTAGTAGCGTGAATTTGAAGAAGCCGCTATATAACATATAGCCATTTGGAGCCAGTATATAACATATACGATTTGGTACCGAAACCTGGGAGAATTCTACACGATTTAGAGTAGCAGCGTGAATTTGAAGAAGCCGCTATATAACGCACATAATTTGATGCCACTATGCAACAAAAAGCTTCAGAACATTTCTTTATTTTTCTTTGTCTCCTCAACTCAAATGTGCCGCTTCAGGAACTGTGCCGTCCGGGGCGGACCGCCTACTTAGTAAGGTACTTCATCAAGACCGACGCAAATTTGTTATATGCCTTGGAAAAACTGAAATTGTCAGGTGTATTTAAAAATATTAAAACATTTCAATAAAATAAATATATTTAGTAGAACAATTAAATTGCTGGATTTAAAGTCCGATGTATTATAGTGGAAAGAAATAATTATTATTTGAAATAGCACAGTAATATGATCTGCTAAAAAATGGACACGTTCTTGGGTGCCGTGATATATTATGTCCGTATACACCTTTCAGTCTTTTAAATATCATTGGAAAATGCTGCTACTTTATTAGCAAACATATTTAGTTCTATACTCTTCAGAATGTGTAAAGGGTGTTCCGTGTTGTATAGTGAGCAAGCTCGTCTCGCATATCTATTAATACTGAATAGCGAGCTCGATCGTCGCTGTATGCCCTATACTTGTAACCGTGTGTCACATCCTACCCGTTCCGAGCGGGATGAGTATAAAGGGTGTTCTGTTGTAGTGTTATGGTTATCAAGTTAGTATCACAGATCCATTACTACAGAATAGCGAGTTCTATCCTCGCTGAATGCCTACACTTGCTACCTGTGGTGAACGGCTCCAGTATAAAAGCGTACCGTTGTGGTTTGTAAGATAGTCTCCACATCCATTATTACTGAATAGCTATTCTATCCACGCTGATGCCTCATACTTGCTACCTGTGGTGAACGGCTTCAGTATAAAAGGCGTAGCGTCCTGCTTTAAGATCGTCTCCCAGATCCATTACTACTGAATATAGAATTCGACCGTCACTGTATGCTCCGTACGGGCGGCTTTGTGTCGGATTCTTTATTTGCATTTGTTGTGGGTTTTTTAAGGGTCAAAAATAAGACAAACGACTGGTAACAATGGATACAAATATATTGAACAACAAGGAGTAGAAATTACAGCAAAGAAAGTGGAGATTGCGTCCGACCATACAGTTACGTGCTTACTCGCATTGATTCGTCTCAAGCCACAATTGTTCCTGCTACTTATAGCAGTCATCGGCGCATTCCATTTATGTACATAGGTTATATCACCTATAACACCATTTCTAATTCAATTTTATTTACTAAGCTTTGCTTAGTCTAGCATATGTCCTTACTTTTTTTTTACTATACCCGCTGTCACTATGTTTCCACCCATCTATGTATTGTGTATAGTTGTCATTGCTTAACTTCGTTGGTCTTGTGGGAACCAATGCTTTTAGCGTGACATTTCTGTAAGTCTATTTCTGATACAATGTTAAAGAAACTGTTTTTTTGTGTGTGTTCACCATGATTCTCTTCTACTTCGGCTTGTCCAAACTTGATTTTCCATCTTGTTTAATTGTTTTTCAGTTTATTTTCAGTGTCGCCATTTTCTAGTCTGGAAGATATCTTGGAGAGAATAACACGCCGTTCTAATGAATTATTCCCAAATTCCATTAGGGAGTATGGACTGCATAAGAAGTAGCTCACCAAAAACTAAGTAAGAAGACGGCGTATAAAAGAAAACAATAGAAAGAAAGAAAGAATAAATAAATAAAGGACGACCAGAAAAATTCGCTTTTTTTTCTTTTCACGTCATATTTTTCTAACGACCGCAGCACAACAACATACACGGTTGGAGGCAATCGGTTAAATCATTACTGGGATGTCTTGATTATTTTTCGTCCCTTTTTTATCTTTGAATAAACAGAGACTGTTTGTCATTCCATTCTCTCTGGATAAACTAATGTTGTTACCAAGTAAAAAAAAAAACACCTCTTACTTTTAGTGTAACTTTCGGCACTCCATCTGTATGTTCTGCATTGAAAATTAGGAAAAACTGTTGGAAATAAATAACCAATTCGTTATCTCAAATATGACGGTAGAGAAAAAGTAAGGTATTAATTTTACCATGGACAAATATTGAATATTTTACTACAGAAATGCGTTGCAAATTATTTTAGTATAGAAATTAATTGAAAATCAGTCCTAAATTATTGTCGTTGGTGAGCAATATTTACTAATATAATAAGGTAATTGTATGCATAATTATGAAGCATTTCTTTTCATCACAACTTTACTGAGCCCTGTCGATTGGGGCTGTAGAATAACGCCGACTGCACCTCTGCAGACGTATAAGACTTTCAATGGGGACACCTGTTGGCCCTGGCTGGCGATCCATGATGCTTAACGACGCTATCCTGGTGGATGGGCGGTCCATAACATGCAACACTATACTTTGGACCTTACTTGAGCTAGACGTGCGATCGGAGAGGAGCTCTCCGATCAATCGGCTGTTCACGTCAAGCCCTAGCACACATATGATTGTTCCGACACAATTGCCCTTATCGGGAAAACCCAATCCGTTTTACCATATATCTGCTAGAAGCCGGTGGATGTAGATCTTAGTATCCTAAGTAAACTGCATTCGGTGATGAAGTTCCAATTCCTGAGCGCTTGGAGTGTAGATTACGCCATTAATCCTCAGTGCACTCTGACCGGGAGTGGTTGTACCTGTTAGGGTCCCATATATGGGTTAAATAGATAAAAACGTGAGGTCTACAAAAATAAACCTGTAAATCAAAAATCAATCTAAACATTTGTTTTAAAACGATATTTACCTACAAACTATGTCCTTACACTATTTTTTCCTATATCATATGTAAGTCATCGAGGAGGCCTAAAATCGCGATCGGACAATCAGCGAGAGAGTCTATCTCCTTTTTACTAGCGCTAGACCAAGGAAATTTTTCGTCTAAGGTGGAGCGCCACATCTAAAATCAGCTACTAACTTTACTTCACAGATCCCTGTGCTACTCATACGCTGAGTTGGCGGGAGCCGGTATCGAACTAGGAACCTTGTGGTTTCTAGCCGAACGCTCTATCGACTGAGCTAAAAAAAAAAAGAAAAGACCATGCATTAAATAACCCACAGGGTTGATATGCTGTTAAACAAAACAAAACAAAACAAAACAGTCTGATGGACACAAAATAAGGACCCAGTGTAGCATTTCGCCTACGCAGTAAATTGAACACCTAAGACTAATAGTTAATCTGTCCAGTATTATTTCATGTCTAGATGTTTAGGAATTCCGTTATTGTAGATTTGTATTTCGATTTTTGTGTGTGTGTTTTTTTTGTTTTTTTTGTTTTTTTTTGTTAAGAATCTCGATTACGCATTGGTGATACAAGACTAACGCACTCCAATATACTCAAACAAGAACAACAACCACAATGTGGAACATGTCAAACACCTTTGACAGTTAAACACTTATTCATGGAGTGCAGATTTCTTGCTCACATCAGAAAACGTTATTCTAAAGCAAACAATATGAAAGATCTGTTTGAAAATGTCAACATGGAGGATATTCTCTCTTTTTTGAGAGAAATAAAATTATACCATAGAATATAGATATGAAACAAATCAATGCCATACAAAATAATCCCCAATAAGGCTAACAACATTTTAAAAAACAATTACTAAAAGTATAAATATAAATACACGATATGTATAACTTTCTAACCGTTAGGCATGACATAACCCCATACGGGTTGATATGCCGTTAAAATCAATAAACTATAAACAACGACAGTTATATGCTATCAAGTATTCCTATCTTATATAAATAATTCGCATACATTTGTATTGTTTCAAGTATTTCTATCCAATACTAATAATTATATGGCTTAAAGTATTCATTTCTATTTAATAATAGCAATTTTCTTGTGCACATTTATATAGCTTCAAGTAACTAATAATGATTCTTAGTAAACAATTATAGTTTCAAGTAACTATCCTGAATATAAGTGGTTTACAGTTATATGACTATGTTTTATGCTGTTTTTTGTTGTTTGGGGGGGGGGTCCTACATCAGTATTCAGTCCTCTAACATTTGAAGCCACTCTATTTTCCTTTGTTATAGTCTTTAGCTCACCCAACCGCTTGCCAGATCTTAGGAATTCCAGTCTTACATTTTGGATGTCAGCCAGTAGCTTATCAAACACGTACAGTTACACATCATCAAGTATTCCTATCAACTACGAATAAGTTTTGAAAAATTATATTTAACTTGTAGATACGATCCTAACAGGTACTATCATTCCGGGTCAGAGAGGACCTGGGAGTAATGCCAATGAAGAGGTACTCCACACTCCCCAGATCTCCAGAACTATGGCCTCACAATTAGATGCATTTTATGTAATACTGATGACGACCCTTTCTTCGAGGGGTCTTAGCGCTCTGTAAAGGATACAGTTGGTGTATTTTAAGCCTCACTGACTGGGAGGGAACGTTTTGTTTAAAAGTGTTTATTTTTGTAGGATTTTATTTTTCTTTAGGCTACCGAAAATTGCAATATGTAGAAGCTAAAAGTTGGGTCAAATCAGGGTCATTTGTTCCCCTCTCTCTCTCTCTCTCTCTCTCTCTCTCTCTCTCTCTCTCTCTCTCTCTCTCTATCTCTATATATATATATATATATATATATATATATGGTAACAGTAAAAGAGACATGTCTGCATGTATATATATATATATATATATATGTATGTATATATATATATATATGTATATATATGTGTGTGTGTGTGCGTGTGTGTGTGTGTGTGTTAAGACGCTCGTAGTGTATTGGTTAACGTCGAAGTAAATGGACACTGCGAGATGGTTTTGTATTTCACATAGCACTAATACTATTCGGAAAGGTACGATTACAACTATTCTTCCTCTAAGCTATGGGTAAATAGTTGGACAGACTGGACTCTTTAACCTTGGTATGACAAACGTTCTAGGAGACGAAAAACCCAAACCAAAGAGGCACTCTTCTCGTTATTAAAAGATTACTTTGAGAGCTCCTACACCTCCTTCCTTCGTTTCTCCCAACCGAAAACTAACAGGAGATTATAGGCGAAAGCAAATTAAGCTCTGACCTCCTCCTGGGACAAGTGTACAAGTTCGAATAATCAAGTGCAAGGTGAGTCTTTATCGCAAAACTACAGAAGAAACAATCTTTCTTTCGAACATTGCCTACAGACTAAACAATCATATTAACAAATATTTGATTATTCTTAATTTCTAGACAATAGAAAAATTCGGCTCAGTTGACTAGATAATTTCCGATTTCAAGGCCAGTATACTACATAATACCATTCCTATAATAAGTAAACAAGCAACGCAATTTTGCCGCTCTGTAGAAAGCAAACTGTGAAATCTCTATAAAATCTTAATAGAAAATGTAGAAACCAATCTGAGTGAATTGAGTCGCCGACTAATCTGTCTCGTCGTTTGTTGACTATTATATGTTTGATCAAAACGAATGTGTCATTCGAAGAATCGCAGCATTTCCTGCAATTGCTGTAGAGAGAAAGAACCGAGAGAAAATCATATGAATGACAACGACTATTTACTTAAAAGACCAGAGGAAGATTATATAAAATCTGATCTTATCAATAAGTATAAATAGGAGGAAAAAAGAAAAGGAAGACTGAAAGTTTCCTGGCGGCGTTTCGTTGGTATTTGATATTCGATAACAGCGACTATCTTTAGAAGATCGTATATTTCTCGAAGGATTTTATTTTAAATGTTGAAGGTTTTGAACGTGATCTCAGATTGCATATACATACAAAGACTGAAGTGGGTAATGGTTTGAAAGTAGTGAACTTATACTAAATATGTCTGTTTTTATTTACAACACTTGGTACGGTGATATATTATATCTCTTACTCGACAGCACGATTTAAAAAGTCTCTTTTGATATATATTTACATATACAAGTAGATATAAAAATAGATAGACTGATATCAAAAAGCCAGTATATATATATAATATATATATATATATATATATATATATATATATATTATATATATATATATAGTTAATTCTTTGTTAGTATTGGTGACATGACCTACTTGTATGGTGGACTAGTGAGGGCACCCGACCGGCAGGGAGACCACGCCTACGCTTCAAAGATGTCTACAATAGAGACCCGAAGACATGCCGCATCGACATAGACACGTGCGAGGCTTGTGCAGAAGATGTGCAACCTGGCGCCTCCTCGTCAAACAAGGAACAAAAAGAAGTGAAGTAGAGAGGAAAAAAGCTGCCACAGAAAAGAGAGCTAAAAGAAAGGAGAAACAGCTGCACCCCCAACACCTACAGAAAGCATCACCTTTTGTTTGCAACCACTGCACCAGAGACTGCTATCGAGGAAGGGTCTGTTCAGCCACTCACGTAGCTGTAAGTGAGAGAAAAAAAATACACCATCATCTAAAATAGACGGAAGGTTGCCAACCATTGGAGCAATGATAATAAAGTGCTCAATTACTTCTGTAAGAGCTGTATTATTTATTATTTATTTATAGTTTACTATATTTAAAAGTCAGTTTTACCAATGGTTTCGGAAATCCTCTTTAGGTGATGTTCCGAAACCATTGGTAAAACGGACTTTTAAATATATTGTAAACTATAAATAAATATATATATATATATATATATATATAATATATATATATATATATGTGTACACCTCAGCCACCAGGCCTCATATACACTGTCTTTTTGGTATCTATCTATCTATCTATCTCTCTCTCTCTCTCTCTCTCTCTCTCTCATATATATATATATATATATATTCAGTCACTATATTTTAATACATGCTTATATATGTAAATATATAGTAAAAAGATTTCATGTCATCGCTCATCTAACTTAATATTCATGCACTATCAACGATATTGAGTACTATTTTTTTATGAATGTAGCACACTATATTATCAATATCATTCAATTCTCGATTTTAATATTTGTTAATTTGTTAATTTGTTTTAACATTTTTTTGTTATTGTTTTTTTTTAGCCTCCGTTTTGATATTTGTAGTTTTTATTTTTAAAATCTTTGTTTTAATTTTGTTTTTTGTTGTTTCTTTTTTTGTGTGTTTGTGATTGTTATTTTTATATAAAAAAAGCCTCGTTTTGTTTTCTTTTTTCTTTTTAAAGCCTTAGTTTTTGTTTTCTTTCTGGAGATTCAGTTTTGTTTTATTTTTTAATCTTTTATTCTTTTCTTTGTTTTATTATTTGTTTAGTTTACGTCCCAGTTTGCTCCGCTTTGTTCGTTTATTTATAGCTTTTCATGTTTGCTTTTCAAATTCAGTTTTGTTTTATTTTTTAAAAGATGGCTTAGTTTTATTCTATTAAACTAGACACAGTGAATATATATTTTAGTCATTTATAATGCCTTTTAATTATGCGTAATAATTAACTGTAGTTGTAGCAAGTGTGCGAAATGTATTCGGGGATGTAGTGTAGCAAGAATTTATTTACCCAAGGAAAGAACGCATTTGTAGAACAGTAGACCATTTAACCGGTTTCGGCATGTTTTCGTGGTATTTTGTGGGCTAACTCAAATACCTGACACCCGGGTAGCCCGCCATATGGCGCGACATGAAAATGCAGCGCGTTCTTTTTTTTTTTTTTTTAGTAAGAAGCAAAAATAACCTATCAAACCACGCAAGGATAACTTCCGCATTATAGTTTGTGGCTGGCAGGAGTCTTTGTATGTGAGTAGACAAGTGCTTGGATGCTGGTCGATTTGTATATTTTGTAACCATGTGTACTGACAAAAAGATATATATATATATATATATATATATATATATATATATATATATATATAAGAGAGAGAGAGAGAGAGAGAGAGAGAGAGAGAGTGTGCGTGCGTGTGTGTGTGTGTGTGTGTGTTGTGTTAAAAAAACAATATGTTTACACATATTTAACTTGAAAGACAGAAATAGTTGATTTAACTTTTGTGGTTATTCTTGCTGCCAAGAAAGGTCACTGTGTCAATTATAAAAGAAAAATAGAGCGTTATAAAATGGTAATTCTTGGTTCCTATTTTAATCATTTATAAAACGCTGGCCTTTTATCATGGGTGTTCATAAAAATAAAAAATATATATGAAAGGAAGAAGTATATATATATATATATATATATATATATATATATATATATATATATATAATAAAAACACCATTTGTACACATTTAACTTGAAAAACAGAAATAGTTTATTTAACTTTTGTGGTTATACTTGCTGCCAGTCGTACTCAGGGAAGTTCACAGTGTCAATTATGAAAATAGAACGTGATAAAACGGTTATTCTTGGTATCGATTGTAATCATTTCTAAAACGTTTGCTCAATGGCCAGAGATCCTCTTACCCTCAGTACAGTGGTAGGGATGTCAAAAATACAACACGAGCATCTGTTGCTGTTTGAGAGTTTCCGCTTCATTTGTAATGTTCGTAGGGAAGTGACTGAAATGTCGAACAAAGAAGGAAGTTCTTTCTTCAGTTAAAGAAGCAACCCATTTCGTCTTACCACTTCCGGTTCAACGAAAGGGTAGAATGACTCGAGCAAAAAGCTTCTCTTCTCTTCTCTTCTCTCTTCTCTTACTCCTCATACAATTCCCTAACGCTCTTTGATCATACCCGCATGACTTTATTCGTTCAATCCAGATAGTTGAATATAATACATTGAAAGAGACGAGAAAAAAAATTGAACGAAAGAGTGTCTATGTTGCTGCGCATATGTGTATGTGTAATGTGGTCTTTATTGTAGCACTGAGCTGAAATAACATTAGCTTAGTTTAAAAAGCAAAACTGACATTTAAAAGATAACCCAAATAACATATAAGAAACATATATACTCCTACTTTTGTAAAGGGGGCGGTGTTTGGTTGGTTGTTCCGTTGATGTTTAACGGCATATCAACCATAGTGGGTTATTTAATGCCAAATCTTGTTTTCGTTAGACATTAACGAAACTTAGAGAAAAATCTCTATATATATTTACCAACCCTCCGCACGAGCAGGATGGACACAAGATCAATTAATTAAACGGATTTTAACAGGTTTGAATTCAGAGTTTTCCTTCTCCTAGACAGGTTGCCTAACCAAGGCTGAAGAGCCCAGTTTGTCCTACCATTTACCTATAGCTGGAGGGAGTGTAGGATCCATAACTTTTCCAAAGGCAAATATGAAATGTAGACAGGTAAGTCTAGGATTTGAAATCGGGGTGACGAGTCCATTTCCCATGACTTTAACGATTCCACTCGCTCCAAAATCTATATAGGAACTGTGGTAGAGATATGAGGAACATAAGGATAAAACTCAGACAAACGTATGCAGGATATATTTCGGTAAAGCTTTGAGCTCGGCATCATCGGTCATTTTATTGATTATCAAAGGTATCATACAAGTGTTTTATAGAGGGGGAAGCGGACGGGAGGGGGAAGTGGAAGGGAGGATGGATGGGAGAAGAGGTCAAGTGGGTGGGTTAGTGTTTGTGAGGAAAGATTTTGATAGGTCAACCTTCATTGAAAGGAAGGAAGGTGATCCTATCAAATCTTTCCTCACAAACACTAACCCACCCACTTGACCTCTTCTCCCATCCATCCTCCCTTCCACTTCCCCCTCCCGTCCGCTTCCCCCTCTATAAAACACTTGTATGATACCTTTGATAATCAATAAAACGACTGATGATGCCGAGATCAAAGCTCTAGCGAAATATATCCTACATACGTTTGCCTGAGTTTTGTCCTTATGTTCCTCATATCTCTACCAGATTCTGTCGGATTTATTCCAATCCTCTTTCCTCATAGGAACTGTAAAAAGATGATGTCTTGAAAAAATCCTGGAAGCAATACCCCACAAAGAAACGACTGTACGGCCACTTGCCTTCTATGACATAAACCATTCAGGTTAGACGAAAAAGACATGCTAACAAATACGAGCTCATAAGTGATGGTATTCTATGGGTACATTCAAATGGACACAACAATGTGGGTCGACAAATTAAATTTTATACCGATCAGCTCTGCAAGGACACCGGATGATGCGCAGAGGACTACCAGGAAAGATGGCCGATTGGGACGGATGGCAAGGAAGCGTCATGGAGATCCGTGCTGTCGGCGCGATTGATGATGAGGAGAATTTTCACGCGCATGAATAAATTATGTGAAAATAATTTTCATCAACTTCATGTTGTGAAGTTTTTAAATGCCATCCTTGGCCAGCTGAAAAAGGCTTAAAGTAAGTCCTGAGTTATGGAATCCTTTGGTGGCGTATAAGTCCTATCCTGCGTATTGGTAAAGGTCCAGTGATTTAATCCTATGTCCGTCATCCACGAAGGTCGCATTAAATATATTCAGTAGGGTCGGTTTAAGTATTGTATCAACCTCAGAGTACTGCCAGGGATTGGCCAAGAGTTTGATCACATGGTTCTGGCCGAGTCTATAAGAAGGAGTGGGCTTTTAACACACACCTTATATGTGAAAAGTCACAACACATGTGTATTAATAAATGCTGTTGACTGACCATCAGCCACGGCCTTCTAGCAACTACATGATAAAAAGCAGTGGCGTGTGTCATAGGTGCAATTTAGACAATACGGTCGGAACAACCATAGAATTTCTAGATCTTGATATGACCAACTGATTGATCAGGTTGGGCCTCTCCACTAGCCCATCTCGCCCAAATAATAACCGAACTGGTGTGTTTCATGTCAGGGGATCATTTAGTACTAAGATCAAGACCGCCCATCCACCACAATCCTATCCTCAGTCATTACGTGTCACCATTCATGACCAAGGGGTGGCTCTATTGGTGTGGGAGTCTAACCTCTCTGCATAGGTGCAGTCGGTGTCTTCTCATACCGATGATGATGATGGTGATTATGATGATGATGATGATGAAACCTAATGATATTTTTTGACTCTTCACTCAGAGCATTTGTATTTTTAGCAGTCCTAATACTTCTGCTCTACTCTTGTATATCATACTTAAAGCAAGTGAATATTGGTGTGTATTTGTTATATGCTACCATAATGCCTTATAAATATTGCGTATGATATCACAGGTTACACAAGATGTCAATAAATAAACAAGACATTTTTACTGAAGAAAAAGAAAACGTAAAAGCAATGAGATAAATGATAACGAATCAGAAGGAAAAAAAAGAAGATAATATTTTGCTAAAGAAAAACTAGCAGTTTTTTTAATGCCTACTCATTTTTTACAAAAATAAATTGTCAGCGTAGAACTAAAGGATGTATCATAATGAAGACGATTTTAGAAACGATTCTTGAACATATATTTACTCAAGCTCTCAGCCACGAGCAGGATTTTGCCTTATTTTTCTCAGTTTGTAAAGTAACTGATTGCCCAGAACGCAGTTCATCTTCCATAGTCTCTAATACATTTAAAATTGCTCTCTGCCACCTAGTAAACTTGTTATAACGTGTTGTATACTGGATCCTATAAAAATTCAGTATATTAACACATCCAACTACAGTTTCCGCCAGACATAGAGTAACTCGCAACAGTAATGGTTCCGTAATCTTCGTTGTGTTCGTAATCACCCAGATGTTCTAAAACAGCAAAGTACAAATAGTCTTGGATCAGCTCATTCACTTTCTACGAAAGGTAATCTAGGCTAGTCCACAACATAACGTAATCTCGATAAGGATTTATCTCTAGGTAAGGTTTAAGGTAAGATTTGAGAAAGTGGATGGCATTAAAAGAAATACAAGGGCACAATTTCACACCATATAAAAAGAGAAGTTTTAGAGGTGCTTCACCCAATGAACTACTCACTGGAAAAATGGTGTTGAATGTCAAGGAGAATATTTTGATGAAAATTAATGATTTATTCATAATTCATTCCTTATTGATAAATGCAAATTCACTCTTAATCAAATATCAGACATATTCTGCCAAAATATAGTAATTCAATGCATGAAGAAGATAACAGATCTGAAACACGTGTCGCATATGTAAGTTAATAATATTTTTTTTTAAATATAATCCTTTTTGCAAACCTTCTTTGTCATAGAATATCTAATTTTCTCCCGTTGGACACATAACAACACTATATATATATATATATATATATATTATATATATATATATATATATATATATATATATATCCTTCACTACTTCACTAAACAGGGTGTGATTAATTGCTTTTAATGTCATGTCAACCCATCTAGAGTTATTTTATATCTAGAGTTACGAAATAGAGTACATTTATGTTTATATTTTTGTGTAGTTGTTTCTTAAGAGTATTTTGTACACACTAATATGATATCAAGTATTCCTATCTAATACAAATTATTTGCACACAACTGTATGGTTTCAATTATTCCCATATAATACTAATGATTATGCTTTCTAGGAAGTACTTCTATTTATAATATCCATTTATTTGCACACACTTATATGGTTTCAAATAACTAATAATAATCCTGATTATACAATTGTAGTTTCAACTAACTATTATTAAAACAAATAATTTACGATTGCATGGAATTAGATATTCCTATCAAATATGAATATTTCTAAAACAGATATTTTTGCCCATAGATGGAAACGTCATTGGTGCGACCACTCCTTCTCAGTTGGGAGTAATGAGAACGAATTGGTACTCTATACTCCCCGGAATTTTAGAACTTGAACCTCATCATCAGATTCAGTTAGTGTCATACCAAGGACATCAATCTTTGGTTGTGTCTTACCCTTCTATGGTGTATTCTAAGCGCCACAAACAGGTTGGATATAAATCTGTGTTTATTTGATTACTGTTTTTTTTAATTCTGCTGTCCTGAAGTTTGACATAGAATTGTATGTTGTGTTCAATTTTCGTCATATACTTTACAAAAACACAAGGGTGTCCCATCGTGGTGTAATGGTTTGTAACATAGTCTCGCAGATCCATTACTTCTGAATAGCGATTTCGATCCCCACTGGATCCACCACATTTCAAGTCTTGTGTCAGATCCTATCCGTGGCGAATGGGTTGGGTAAATACTTACTTCACCAAACAGGCTTGTGATGATCAAAGATTACGCAGAATGCAAATCTAGAGAAGAGGACATGTTTTCAGACGTGTTCAAGGTCCATATTCATCATTCTTGTAACGTCATATCTTTTTATTATAATGGAGATTGTGTAACTATATGTCTGAAACCGAAAGTATGTCACCACTGATGCCATGATTTCCTTAGTTATTTAAGTTATATTCTCACTGATTATGAAATAGTCATTACTTACTCTTAATTAGCAACTTATTTATTGATGATGTCTCTATTAAAGTCTAGCTAAGTTAGATTTGCCGCAAAACTGTCCATATTATTATGTATTTAACACACTGAAGTATGTATTATATACCGCTAACAAATAAGGATTTATATAGTATATGGTGGGTATAATTTGTATAATGATTTTAACATAACTGTTTTAATAAATAAATTACTTGCTTTTACTGAATTCGAATACTATCATGTTATTCTCAAACGTATTAAAAGTAATCATACATATAATTCAATAAAGAAATCAATTAAATTAATATTAAAATAATTGTAATATTCGTTCTTATCTAGTTTCGTTTGTCTTTCTAATTCAATATGATATTTTATTATATTAAAACTTAAATACTTGCGGGGTGCATAGTTTTGATAGTAACATAATGTAAATAATAGAAGAACAACTTAATTATGTCATATGTATTTTATTACAAAATGAAATTAGACACTTCATGGAAATAGAAATAAACATAAACAAAAGATTATACTAATCTGTAATACACTTTTTTAAGAAAAAATAGTAGTCGCTTGAAACACACAGTGTGCACCGAGCCAATCTATAATTGTAAGTGTTGATCCCATACTTTATTCATTTATGACAATCACGTTATTTTCATTCAGGGTTGCCATCCTGAAACATTCCTTTTCGTTGCTTTCTAAACCGACCTTGTACATTTGTTTATATTAAGTGTAAACAAAGCACTCGAAATGTTCCTTCTTTTCTGATTCGTACAGGTTTATGAAGTTAAGTTGTCAATATGGTAGACCTGCATCAGATATCAGTCATAATACTACATTTGTTTCTTTTAGAATCGTTCCGTATAGATAAAATCGGGAACAGCAAATTAAGACTAACATTATTTGATGCATTGAAAGTGGCTAGCTAACCTTTTTTTCCTCCTGTCATCTTTCAACTAATGTATGCTCACAAGGTTTTACGGAATTTAACATGTTCGCCTTCCTTCTCAATAGATCGTATCTGCATCTGTTATTTGAAGGCACACGAGACGATTTGGTGAAACTCTTTCAAGAAAACTAAGTTATTGTTCGTTAAGAAAACACGCAGATTCCACTTTCTTTTGTAACGAAAGTCAATAAGAACCCCCTACCAACTCCGCTATTTTGATCCGTATCCATACGAGAATTCGAGTTTTATTTTAATGTGCTTTGTGAAATGAAATGCGCGCGGCATGTTTTGCGTTGTTGCCAACGCGTCACGGTATTGTTTTCTGAGAATTCTATCTGAAAGCACGTAATATGCAAGGAGAGTGTTGCTGATAATGCACTTCCCTGAACAGTTTGCAGCCATTTTCCATGTAATAACATCCCATTTCATCGGTAAACTTTAAAAAAAATAAGGCATGATAAAGAAATGAATAAAGAAATAGAAAAAACAAAAGAAATAAGGAAGAAATTTGAAAATTATGCGATATTATTTATTTTTATAAAAGAAAAAAATCAGGGTTCATATTTTTCACCTTCTCTTCTTGGACCAAATCTTTATTACATTTTGCTTTATTTTCGAACAAAAAAAAACGAGAACAAAAAAGAACAGATCATTGAAAATAACACCTAAAATAAAAGTAAAAAAAAGGAACCATGGCATAATTTTCGGTAATCTTCTGATTGTGAAAACAGATTTTTGTCGAAAATTCACCAAGTATAATTTACACGTTCTATTGTGACAGTAACTATCATGTTCGAAAACCATTTTAGTTACCTCCATTTATTTTAGCCAACGAACAAATAATTACTAAATAATTCCAGGACTTTTATTCATTTATTTGTTTTTTATTTTTATTTGTTAGAGGCGGTGGAGTGAAAGTGTATTCAACAATACAGTGTTACCTTGATTTATGAGTGCCCTAAATTACGTTTTTCGCGAGGTACGAACACTAACTCGGTCGATTTTTTGCTTTGTGTTGAGAGTAAAATATTGAGACACGAGCGAGCTTCAGATACCCTTATGTTAATAAGTTCACTAAAACATTTAAGTTTCAAAATTTATTACGACAAATAAAAATACTATGTAAGAATTATAAGAATTAAAACATATTCATTAAATTCTGTTATTATGTTTTTATACAATGCAGTGCTACTTTTCTTATGAAAAAATGTAAAAAAAGCATTTAGGGGTTTATTGGTACGGGAGCTGGAACGGATTAATGGCATGTCTGTTTATTTCAATGGGGAAAATTGATTTCATATACGAGAAAATTGATTTACGAGCAAAACGAATTTAAGGGGTAAGTCAGGGTACTACTGTATTCGTTAGACAATAACTTGCGTCATGATATTCGTTGATTGATTGACTGATTTTAATGACATGTCAAACGATTAAGGGTTATTTTATGCCAAGAGGTTAGGTAGGTATTAACCCAACCCGTTCGCCACAGTTAGGATGTAACAAAAGGCCGCAAGTATGGTGTATCCAGCGAGGGTAGAATTCGCTATTCAGTATTAATGGACATGAGAGAGTAGGTGATAGCTATTACACCGCGATAAGGATGTCCTAATGATATTTGACATTTGATAAGTGTTGTTATGTACGCTTCGTTGTTAAGGGACACCTCGTCCATTTGGTTAAATGGATAGCAAGCTCGTCTCCCATCAAAGTAGATTTGGCCAGATGGATAGCAAGCTCGTCTCTCTGATTAATTACTACTGTAGAGTTCGATTCTCACAGGTTGTTGTATATTTGCGACCTTGTGCTAAATTTGAACAGTTCTCAGTTTTAAAGTTCTGCCAGATGAACAAAGTTAAGCAGTGACTAGCCTGTTAATTTCATAAATGGGTGACCACTTAGGAAGCGCAGGTACCGTAAATAATGAAAATTGTGTGACAACGTTAGAAACTCTCACTAAATTTTACGAACTTATACAATTTAAAAAAAAAAACATACAAAATACAGCGAATTCAGAGAGTAATCCCAAAAGTAAGGTCTCCAATGCGCTTGAGATTCTGGGAAACCGTTCGTGCGGCTGTTGACAACACTGCTATATTTACTAAGCATGCCTCGTTTCTATGCTCAGTCTTGGCTGGGCAATGTTTTTGATGGAGCTCCCGCTTAACGCTACCGCCAATTGTGAAGTTCATGCAGTTATTCGATTTTAGAATTGAAATAGCATTAAACAGATTGAAATTAATCGACAGTTATGAGAAGTGCATGGCGCGTCGTGCATGGATGTCAAAAACGTCCGCAAGTGGTACAAGGAGTTTGCAACGACAACAAGTTCCAATGCTTCGTGAACGATATGGCAACGACCTGGTATGACATGGGCACACAAAAACTGCCACAGTGCCTACAAAAATGCATCGACTAAAATGGTGATTATGTAGAAATGAAAACATCATTGACAATAAACAATAAACATTTCTGTAATTTCTAAATATTTTAGAGGCCTTACTATTGGGGTTATCCTCGAATATATTATCTGTTTAACTTCATAAGTATTAATAGATTAGTAGAAATAATTTTCCTTAACTTCAGGTGTACAAATTAATACTATTGGTTGACCCTAAACCCTCACCTTCTAGAACTTATACGATAAAAAGGGGTGTTATTTACCATCGGAGAATTTTAAAGTATACGGTCTAAACAATCATAAAGTTGCTAGGGATTGACATGACAGCCGATTGATCGGGTTGAGCCTTTCTAACAACCCATCTAGCCCAATTAAGGGCCAAAGTGGAGTGTCTCATGTCACTGGATCAGTTAGTACCTGTTTCTATGTTTTCAGAGACTTCATCTTTGGGAGGACACTAGTGTATGTGTTTGCAAAAGTTTTATTAATATAATGCGCTAATTCTTGAGATTAAGATTTATTTAAGCCAGTGTAGTATATGAAGTAAATGAATAAATAAAGTATCGTACAAAACTGTTGTGAAGAATTTCCTTGGGGTTTCAACGTGTCTGGTTTAAAATGTAAAGGAAATTAACAGCTTCCTCAAAATACATGAAATGCAGCTGCAGCAACATTTTTATCGAAGAAATCTAAAATAACACGTCTGTCATTTTAAAGGAAGACACGTGAATTGATTGATCAGTCGGCCATGGCTAGCCATAACAAAAGACAGGGGAATTTTCAAAGGGGGCGGTCTTTTTCACATTTTATATAGTGAGCTGGTGAAACGTGCACAAATACTAAAAACGATATGTTTGGATATGATTTTGTCTCCTGAGGACTTGTGTTATGGCTTTCCGAAGTTGGACTAGTTGGGAGAGACTCTCCTTGGATTACAATGATTTAGTCTCTCCTAGCCTTTAATGACTCTGAAGATGACAGTGCAGTCACCATGTTTATGAAATAAGAAAAACAGAAAATTAACCCTTCACACCAAAAACAAATGAAACAAAATTTATGCAACAAATGCAGTTCAATAAAGAATACAACGTTTACCAAGAAAGCACAAAATCAACAAGAACTAAAAAGAATCCTGCTTGCAACTTATCAGGTGTTAGAATTGGAAACGTGTGCATTCAACATATTTCGTGAAGATTGCTGTTTCCAAATGACTTTCCTAAGTGAATTCCATATGCACAAAATTATGCGTTCCTCGGCTTCTGTAGATATCCGAAAGGGAGGACAACTCTTACAAAAGAAACAAATACGTAGTAGCTGTAACGATGAGCAGAGTGCTTCTGGATATGATTGGTTTAACAGCATGTCAAATCCTCTAGGGTCATTTTATGCCTACAGGTTAGAGAATTGCATTTATATTTATATTTCTGGTGTGGTTCTTTCTTACGAGACCTTTTGCCACACGAGTCATATCGAATAGATATAATTGCACATAAGAAGACAAAGATATAGCAAAGAAAAGGAAATCTCAAGAGAGAAACTGAATCTCTCATAATAGCAGTACAAGACAATACCATGAACACTATATTAAAGCAAAATTAGACGATACAACATGAAACAAAGATGTAACGGTTAATCATATAATATGCAAGTGCAGCAAACTAGCATAAAGAGAGTACAAGACTAGACATTACTGGGTGGGAAAAGTAATCCACTGGGAATTGTCGATAAATTAAATTTTCACTATGCTACTAAATGGTATATGTAAAAACCGGAATCTTCTCTAAAATATAAGACACATAAAATTCTCTGGAGCTTTGATATACAGACGGATTACCTAATCCCGGCTAGGAAACCATACTAAGACAAATATCAAGAAAAATATAAGTGGTCATCTACTGGATTTTGCCCTTCCGGTGGATCAGATAGTGGAAATATAAGAATACGAAATGATAGAAAAATACTTGGAATTGACCAGGGAATTGCAAAACTGTGGAAAATGAAGTTAAAGTTCGTAGCAATTGTAATTAGTGCAATTGCAACGGTCCCCGTGAAATCAGAGGAATAATCGAGATTATCCAAAGAACATTGTTAGATCAGTTATAATACACAGATATAATATATAATATAATACTCCGATATAATAATCAGAAGAGTTCTAGAGATCTGAGGGACTGCTGTCACTCAGCCTCCAGGGAAAGACTAACAGCTAAAGCCAGTGTGAAAAGCTCTCAAAGACAGAAATGATAATAATGATAATAATTCACGGTAAACAATCATAACTTCTCGTAACTGTTCTTAATGCATATCATTCGCAAACATTTATATAGTATTAATTATCGTATCTAATTAAAACAATTTGCAGGCAGATCTATTTGAACCATAGATAAGACCCTAACAGTTCCTGCCACTCGTGGTCAGATTGAACCAAGAAGTAATGGTGATGAAGGGGTACCCCACACTCCTCAGATATCCAAACAGGAGCCTCACCATTATATACAGTTTAGTATGAAAATCTCCCCCCCCTCTCTCTCTCTCTCTCTCTCTCTCTCTCTGGGCGTCTTTACTTTATTTGAACTTATTTCTGTGGATTTTTTATCGCAACCTCTCGTTAATTTACGACAGGGGAAATAATCCCAAAGATTGGAAATAAAAAATAAACCTTCATTAGTTTTGAATTGCCCCCTATATATGCAAGCGCATGGTGTAATGGTTAAAGTCATGGGAAATGCACTCGTCGCTCCGGGTTCAAATCCTGGATGTAGTAATTGCATTTCACTTAGCGCTAATACCCTTGGGAAATGTATGAATTCTACTCTCCCTCCAGCTCTTTAACCGTGGTTAGGCAACCGGTCTAGGAGAAGGAAAACTCTGAATTCAAACCTGTTGAACTCCGCTTAAGAAAGTGACCTTGTGTCACATCCTGCTCGTGCGGAGGGGTTGGTAAATATATATATACTTGGAAGCCTGTCTTACGGGTTCAGTGAGAAACATAGATTATTAAATGTGTAAATGACAAGAGAGAAAATATCTTCTGTGTTCTAACGAGATGCTCCTGTATTATATAATATATATATATGAATACAGATATAAAAATAGATATACAGATACCAGTGATAGAATGATATTAGTGTTGTTGAAGTTAAGCAGTTCTGGTCTGACAAAGATGCAGAAGCCGACAAGAGATGTAACCATGGTAAAGTAAAATGCGTGTGTCAAATTGCAATAAATTCTGGAATAATTTAAGAACTATTGTTATCTTTTAAGTGAATAATGGAGAAAATCGACAGAAAACAATGAAATATTCTCAAGTGTTTTACGCCTAAGGAATTAATGATTTTATTGTCTAGTTTACATGATGTCGTTATGTTCTTGCTTTAGTTTCTCACGTGTCTCCCTCCTCTATCCCTTCTTCCTTCTCCTCCTCACCATCTCCCGCCTCTTCCATTCCACTATATTAATAATATATATATATATATATATATATATATATATATATATAATTTCTCATCAACGGACTATGAGAAGGATTATTCCGTAGATGGGAAGGAATCATTTTTAGTCATAAAATCACTATCAGTAGTTTATATATATATATATATATATATATATATAATATGTGTGTGTATGTGTGTGTGTGTGTGTGTGTGTGTGTGTGTGTGTGTGTGTAGAAAGTTTTGTAGAAAAACAAGATGTTAAATGTTTTGCTGACGGAAATCTGTTTCGACATTATGAATATCTCTTTATCAAAGCAACATTATAAGCGGAAAAACGAAATAAATATATCATTAATTACAAGGCACAGAACACTCTCGATTAGTACCGGAATTTTCAAAAAAATTGTTGCTTTGATAAAGACATATTCATAATGTCGAAACAGATTTCTGTCAGCAAAACTTTTAACATCTTGTTTTTTCTACAAAACTTTCGACACTTATTGTCGGATTCAATATCCATTTTTACCTTTCATATATATATATATATATATATATATATATATATATATATATATATATATATATAAAACACAGCAAAATACAGTAAGTTAGAATACCATCGATAGCGCTCACTCTCTATCTCTATCTCTCAAAGGGAATAATATTGATACCTACTGTTTCAAAAAATACAATAATATTAGATTTTTCCTAGATATTTAAGGGTACACTAAAATTTGTTAAAGTTTATTTACCTTGTGTATGTAGTGGAAATGAAGTTTTTCCTTTTCAGCTGTGATCGCATAGTCACTCAGGAAATGCATTGCTGACTAATTTGAAGTGTTCTTTTTTGTTTACCTGTTTATTTTGTCCATTGATAAAGGTGAATATGAGAGATTAGACTATATATATATAATATATATATATATATATATATATATATATATATATATATATATCTTTAAACATACGCTCATTTCTTTTTGGGCGCCGGTGGTTGTCTTCAGTGATGTTTTTATGCAAAGTTCATTGGGATGTTTCGGGTCTTACAACATCATACATCCTCGCATCGCAGACCCCACCAGAGGCGATCTAACTCTGGTGCAACCACCTTTTCTTAACCGCTAAAAAGACATGATGGGAAAAATCTTTTTTTTATACTGGACGGTTGTTGTTGACCTCATCCCAATCAAATACAAAGCACCGCGCTTCCGATTGGTTGTTAGAACCAGCCAATCAGACGCGCGGAACTCCATATTTAAATGGGATACGTAGCAAAAACACTTTTTTCTTTTGTACGGAATACTAAGCTTGTAACGAGGTAAGTCAAACATTTTCTTTAGTCATGCTAAAAGAGGAATTACTTTAATGATTTTCTGTATCTAATACCATTTTTGTTCACTTTTTTTTTTTATTATGAGCCCCCCTTTTTTTAAATTTTTTTTTTTTTATTTTATTTTTTTATTTTTTATATTTTTTTTTTTTTTTTATTTTACATAATTACAATTGTGTACGTATTGCATCAAACGGCCGGACTTTTAATTTTATTTTGTTTTATTTTACGTATAATTTTTATTTACATGGTAATATTTGCTTTGTAATTTGCTTTGTCCCCCCCCCCACGTTACGACGTGTTAAAGATTAAATAAATTTTAAAATATATAAACTTACATTCTATTTAAACACAAATATATATATACATTTACGTTTACTAAAATTTAGATTAACATGTTTCAACTATTGATTAAATATAAAATAAAACAATTCGTTTATCCCCACACGCACCTAACGACGTGTCGAACATTATTTACTAATCACAAAAAAAAAAAAAAATTAAAAATAAAGTAAAATTTAAAAGGAAGACTTAATACAGACTACATCCTATATTTGTCAATAAAATGTCCTAATAGAATCCGCTCCTATAAAAAAAAAAAAAATAAATAAAAAATAAAAAATAACTAACCGAGGTTTAACAGAATATAACTAAAACTACATATTCCATCTACCACTGAGAGTAAAGAATATTCTATTTAAAACTAATCTTATTTATCTGTTCGCTTCAATTTGTCTATATTCATATGTCTGGAAGGAAATTATTTATCATTAAATCCCTTTATCCCCCTCCTTTTAAAATTATAGCCGCTATTTTAAGTCGAAATGAAGTGACGAAATGAAATAGCGAGTGAAAAAAAGAAAGAAAAAAATCCAATATTGTCACCCCCCTTTCAAACTGAAAAATAAAAATCACTAAAAACCCTTACGAAACTGCATTAAGCAAAATTAAAGCATTTTTTTCGTCTCCACTCGATAACAATCGATGGTGACTTGAAAAAAAAAAAAAAAAAAAAAAAATTTTTTAGATAATTTTTTAGAATACTTAATTCAAATTAAAACATTATCACCACATGAATTAAAAAAAAATAAATAAATAAAAATAAAATAAAATAAACAAAAATTACGATGACGAAATAAACGAAATCAAACCAACAAATTTTGCTTTTAAAACATTATTGTCATGGCAAAAGAGAAAGAAAAATATAAACATTTTTGGAACAAATGTAAGACAACAATTAGGATTAAAATTAATTTACTCTATATACCATTACGACGTTAAAAGTAAAACAACGCTTATTTATAACAAGTGAAGCTTAAAATAACTGGAGAACAACTCGCGCTTAAAATACGAAACTAAGCAGAATTTTACACTAAAAAAAAAAAAAAAAAAATTAAAAACGCTAATCTTTAAATGGTTATAAATTAAATAAATGGTGTTACCTCACGTTTAAAATACGAATATATATATATATATATATGGAGGATATGTGCTTAATTGATGTCATACCTAATTTGAAAATCAGTTAATGATTAATGAATTTAGGCGGGCATATATGTTCAAATGTAAGGCTAAACAAATCGAGAAAATGTCGATCCCTTTATGTACATTTTGACCTATTAGGTCTCATCAGCAAGATTATAGACATGGGAGACTGCTCCGTGTGTGACTCGAAACCTCGACTGCCAAAATGACAGGCGGGGACTCTAAACATTACACCAGCTGGACTTTTACCAGATTTTTCGTTTGTTTTGAATTTAGTTATATTCCACTTTTTGGTGACTATATATATGTGTGTGTGTGTGTGTGTCTGTGTCTCTGTGTGTGTGTGTCTATGTGTGTGTATGTATGTGTGTGTGTGTGTGTGTGTGTATGTATGTGTGTGTAATATTATAAAAATTGAAAAAACACATGTTTCATAAAGGAATGATATCTATTACGCCAATGCTGCAGTGTTTCAGCCTGTTTAGATAGACCTCCATCAGAGCTTTCGTTGGTTCAAAGAAATATTACATTATTACTGAAAACAAAAAGTCTGCAAGCCTCTGTTTTCGGTGTTGGGCTGCTTTTCGGGGACGCCGTCACGTAATTTAAATTAAGACGCTGATTTAGTCAACAATTCTGAATAGACCTATTTTTCCTCACATTTGAAGATCAACAAAAAGCAACACAACTCTTATGAAACTTGTGTTTTTTCAATTTTTACAATATTGCATACTGTCGGATTTACTTCCACTTTTTCTTCATATCTATCTATCTTTTTGACGATGTTGTTGTTTTCCTCAGTCGTTATTTACTTTTGTTGTTTGGTTTTTTTTTAACATCAATCTCTTTCCTTTATATTATTTAGATTTTTCAGGCCGTTGTCCTCATCTTTATACATAACTGCTTTAGAGGTTTCTTTTCGAAGCAGAAAGCTCCAGATGATAGTCACTTAGAACTGTATTAACTCAACCTTCATATACGATACACCATTTATTAACATATCTATTCACACACGCAAACATACACGCAAACACACTCATACACACACATACCCCCCACAACACACATATATATATATATATATATATATATATATATATATATATATATATGGCGAAGGAGTTAGGTAAATACATACTTGAAAGCATAGAGTAAAAAAATACTGAGTTCAGCATTAAATAACTCAACAAGTGTTGGCGTGCCATAAAACCAACCAATGAAAAGCTACTATATTCCAACCCGAAGCCCAAAGAGTTTCGCTATATGAGGGTGTGACACAACTATAAGATCCTTAATCCAACCCATCTTCATGAAAGTCACATCTAATTCAGTCAATTTAACAATACGCGGGAAAGGACAAAATTAGCTCCGCCTTTGAGACCACAGTCACCTTGACATCGAATACTTTTCACTCTTTCTTTGAGACAGAGGTGGAATCCCTAGGACCGAGCTCTCCTCGGGTTAATGCCTGTTCTTCGTAGAAGACTATATGTATTTACCCAACAAACAACACCTAACACCTTCGAAGAAGACTAAAACACAAATAAGCGGAGAGAACAGATTCTACACCTTAATCCAAACTGAAGATCAGATAAAATGAATTCATTCCGTGCCAGAAGTGTTAATCGACACGGAAACAATTCGGTCATTTTGAAGGGCACCGGGCTTCTAAAAATATGAAAGAGAAAAGAAAACAACGAGCGAAAATAAAAGAAAGATTTGGGTTTTTTTTTCAAAAGGAAACAAAATCCATTACAATAAATTTAAATAAAAAAGACCCTTTTCAGTGGCTGTGGTCATTATGGCTTTGGTCATAAATGTGCCATTATTAATATCAAAATTTATACAGTTTTGATGGTTTTGTTTTTGATTTGGTTTGTTAGTTTATTTGTTGTTTTTTTTTGGGGGGTGCCCTTTTTTATTTTGAACTTTTTCGTTGAAACATAATTTAATAAGAAAATAAAAGAAATGCTAATTCCTTTTTCTTTCAATAAAAAAAGGAATATTTGAAACCAAATACAGAATAAACATTTGAATCGAAATAATAGTATCACCTCTTTGAAATAATATCACATGAAAACATTGTTTGTTGCTTCACCGTTGGATATTGACTAAGTTTATTGGTCTAGCTTATCATTACTCTGCGTATATTGACATCACTTTCTGCTGATAAGATATTCATAGCCGTGACAGTGCTACTCTACGGTTGCAACATAAATGCTTGAATAAAAATCTAAATGAGAACAACACTAGGATGTTTTTTGCTGTCTTGAACAAGTTTTAGAAGGAGCACTGCACAAAAACAACTGCACAATCCCTTACTTTCCAAGGAAGATCAATAAACATGATGGATGTTATTGGAGAAACAAAGACGAACTCATAAGTGAAGTTGGTGGTGAAAATGCCGGATTGATTAATTCAAACATCAGTGAAATATGTGGGAATTAAATTATGGTTGTCGACTCTTTTCGTAATCTGGGATCAAGTGATAACTTTCGTATCCTCCGGGATTTTATAAATCCAGAAAACCATTACATCTCTATAGAGAGATTTTCTCTGAGAACTCTATTATTATGATCCTGTGCCAGACTAAGCAAAATATTGTACATGATTATCATTAATTATGGCTAGATTTTGTGAAGTAGGTTTTAGGAGAATTTTAAATTTCTTATGTATGTTTTCCAGGTGCCACCAAGGTTCATGCAGAAGAGACGCAGCATCCTTGCATCAGCTGCAGCATAAGACCTTGCAATCGATGGTAAGCTTCAAATTTGGAGTATTTGAATTTGTGCGTATTTACCAACCTCTCCAAGCGAACAGCATGTGACACAAGGTCAATTTTTAAGTGGAGTTTGAATTCAGAGTTTCACATCTCTTAGACCAGTTTTATACCAAGGTTAGATAACCCTGTCTACTCTAATGTTTACCCAAAGCAAGAGGAATAATAATTTGATTCGTACTTTTCCCTGGGGTATTGAAAGCTCTAAACTTGCAGTACTGCCTTTACACTGCGGTTTCCCCCGGAAAAATATGTTTCTTAGTAGACATTTTGTCGTCATAGCCTCTTGTTGGCAGCGTTTAATGTAGCTTATGCTACAGAGTAAAGGTTCTTTTTTAAGGGGCCCTTGAATCTACTCAATCGGTGTTACTTTTCCGCCAACCAGAGATTAGTCTTAACTGAGGACTACTTAGTAGACAAATAATGGGTATCTAGGATTTTGGCGCTGATATAGTTAGTCAACAAGAGAGCATAACATTTCATTTTTGTGAATGTGATGCCACAAGTATACCGGTATCAAGGCTTTGTCCTTAATTATTAAATAAATACATTAAAGTATAATTGTCCCTAAAATATTTGAATGACAATTATAATTGGGGTGGATTTTTCTCTTTTCTCTAGATTGCCAGACGCTTCATGAGTTTCGAAATTTGAATGTACACTTATTAAACCGATTGATTTTTTGATACTCGTGAAAAAGGGTAGTTTCCCATTGAAATGTGGTCTCTAATGATAAACAATAAGGACTGGGATGTCAAATAGTTGCAAAACATAATTAATCGTACAGAAATTCCAATAGTAATAGAAAAAAACAAATTAACTAATTATTTGTATTTTTATAGCTAAAATAATTACCTCATGGTTCAATTAGATTCTAATCATTCACCAAGACACTTTTCTACCAGTCCCGGTATAATTATCACTTTTCCATCGAAGCTTTCGTTTCTTTTCGTGCTAATATTCACGTAAAACACATAGATCTATCATTTTTCCGCTAGCTATCGATAAATAAAATAGCAGATTGGGCTCTCTAGCCTATATGTAAATCAATCAGTCTAGAAGAAAAACAAAAACCTGAATTCAAACCCAGGGGCCGTGGGTTTATCCACTCCACACCATAAAAGACTTCTAGCTACCAAAACTGCTGCACTACCACGGTATGGTGTGGCTTTGGTCTTAGGCTCCTCAAAGAGTCTAGTAGTTTAACGTATGATACAAGTATTGAATACCGAGTGAGGGTCCTTGCTGGATGCCCAATACATGCGACCTTGTGTTACATCCTAACCGTGGTGAACGGTTAGGCTAAATACATACCCATTTTACTCTTTCCTGAAAAAAAAACGTATAGCTACGATTTAATCTGTTGATTTAATAAAGATCATCATGACAGATTGATTGATTGATTGATTTTAACATGTAAACCCGTGTAATCTTACTTCCTGCTTAGAGGTTGAGAAATTGTGTACAGTGTATGTTCATATTTACGTTTTTCTGAAGTTGTTTCTGAAGTGTGTTCTTTTCACATGGTCTTATCGAATACGAATAGTTTTTAAACAGATTTACCTGGCCCATAGATGGGTAACCTAAAAGGTACTACTACCCCAAGTCTTGACATATTAGACTGATGATTGAAAAATTAGTGTTTCTATCCAATAGGACGGCTTAATTATTATGACCAGAAGAAAATTCAAATGATTTTAACGAATAATTATTTATATATGCAAGAATGATTTTTTTTTTTACAAAAATCGCGGATGCGTAGTTTTAATAATAATCTATTGATATGTATTAATTTTTAGTATTGGATTATTAATAAAACGCATTCCAGCTGACAAATTGCATCGTTAACTTCCTTCCTCGATTAATTTATTGAATCGAATCAATTAAAACTTAAAACTTTTCGATGCGTATAAAACGTGACTTTGATATGATCACGTTTTCAAATCTCAAATATTAACTGTTAGTTTACTTTTTTCTTTTCTTTTTTTTTTTTTCAGACAACATTCAGATTTGATACTAATGATTTTTCTTTCCTTTTATTATGTTTCTCATTCCTAATTAAAAATTTAAATCAGAGATCTGAATTTAAATCAGCCGAACGGACTATGGGAATAGAGAAGAGACTTTTATTGGCGGATTTTTATTGAAATATCAAGAACGCATAAAAGTGCGACTTTTATGTATTCTGAAAACAATGACCAGCTGCAAATGCTTTTTGTTGATAATATTTTCTGAGCCGATACCTTTTTAGAATGTGCATTTTTTATTTCAAATACAAGACTGCCTAGATGCATATATTATCATCATTGTCCATTTTATTTTTATTACTTTTTATTTTATTACTTTTTATTTTATTCCTTTTTCTTTTCTTATCTTTTTTTTTTTTTTTTTGCAGTTTTGTGTTTTATGTCCTTGTTTCTTTTTATTGTTAGAACTTGTACATAATTCAATTTCAATTCATTAAATATGTGATAACAACTCAGGAATTTCTAAAAAATTTACATTAATTTTATCTAAAAATTAATAATGTATTATTAATGTGTATGAATAAAATACTTTGGGAGTTAAAAGTTTGGGAAGAATCTTTAAACTGATCCTTCATTTTTTAGTAAATGTTGCGATCAGTCCAATCTTTATATAACGGATATGTATGTATTTACCAAACCCCTCCGCTACGGACATTTAGGGATACTGTTACAGAATGAATAGGGTTGCCTATTCATTATGTAATAGTGAGTTAGTCGAGGGTGCAAAAATACGCGAAACTGTGATTTTCAGTGTTGAACGAATCTTTTCTCTTGTGGGGATGGGGTCCAGCTTTTCGGTGTTGGACGAGTATTTTCCCCTGTAGACTAGTGTACCGGCTTTCGGTGTTAAACTACTGCGGGGACTCACATTTTACCGCCAAAGTGCAAAGTGATTTGTGCGTATCTTTGTTAGAAATATCACCAAGAATTGACAATTTGTACCAAAAAAATCCAATCTCATCCTTCTCACTACAGGTCATTACTCAGCGCAAATATTGGATGTGGTTTTCAATAAATATTTTTGATAATTTTCACTTTTATCTATAGAGAGGTTCACGGGAAATAGAAAGGGATCTCGGCTATAAGAAGTTTGAAAGCCTCTGAATCACACTACATGTCAATAATATATACCGCTACTCTATCAACTATGAAAGAAATATGGCTATGATGTGAAATGTTGTTATATAAACAACGCGACAGAAATTGGCTCGTCATTATATATGTCTTTCTTGGCTTATTTGGATGGTTAGGCTGATAGGATGTAAGTCGCCCTACAGTTTCTTTTTTTGTGGCGAGTATTTCCGGAATTTGTTCAGAACAGCAATCAGTATCCATATATTATTCCAATTTAGCTTTTTCTCCAAGCGATTCGTTAAAATGGTGTGCCATAGAGTAACACTAACACATTATTTTCATTTGATCGATAATCTGGTAATGAGAATCCTTGTGTTTCTTATGCGTATAGGAATGTCCTCATGGAGTAATGGCTAAGCTGATGAACTGCGATATCGTAGTAAGTTCGAGCTTGTGTCCTGCTATTACGTTCACTTTCGGGATCCCTAATGGTTTAATAGTAACATTACTGTTCTTCTATAAGAATGGCTTTGATATTGAATAACTCATAAATGTTGATATGCCATTAAACAAAGTAACCAAATCAAAACTATGCGCTTTTAGTAGGTGAAACATTGCTACCGTGCGGACACCGGATGCCATACTGCGGATTGTCCAAGCGCAATGACCGATAGATACGATAGATCGCAAGAGAGAGTAATGAGAATTCAAACTGTCATCATGATTTGATGATGCTGATGCTGATGCTGATGCTGCTGCTGCTGCTGATGATGATGATGAT
The DNA here is from genome assembly GCA_023376005.1 of Doryteuthis pealeii. Taxonomy (NCBI): domain Eukaryota; kingdom Metazoa; phylum Mollusca; class Cephalopoda; order Myopsida; family Loliginidae; genus Doryteuthis; species Doryteuthis pealeii. Next base: position 19,894,739 of record CM042137.1, read on the forward strand.
GATGATGATGATGATGACCGTATCATAAGAATGATTCTGTATGCATGAATGTGTATATGTTTGTTTGTATAACGGCCTAGCACACGTCTTTCTATTAAGGAAAAACTGGCGACCAAATCCGAATAAAATTTACCCTTTTTTTTTGTCCAAGAAGGGTTAAAACTTGTTATCAATCATTTAATTAATACTATTCATTATCAATCATGAATAAGGAATAAAAAATAATTAGAAGATAAACAAAATGAAAAATGCAAGCAAGAAGAACGATTAAAATAAATAACTGAAAAATGAGAATATATAATAAATAAAAGATAATAAGACAAAAATATAAAAAAGGTCATTAATCTATACATAAATATAGATAAGAGATTATTTAAATTTATATATATATATATATATATATATATATATATATATATATATATATATTTTTTCCTTTATTATTTTTTCAATTATATATATATATATATATATATATATATAATATATATATATACCGGCCCTTCTCCACGAGCAGGATGTGACATAAGGTCAATTTCTTAAGCGGAGTTTAACAGGTATGAATACAGGGTATTTCCGCTAGACTGGTTGCCTACACAAGGTTAAAGAGCCCAGTTTGCCCTGATATTTATCCATAGCTGGAAGGACAATTAGATTCATACCTATTCCAAGGGTATTAGCGCTATGTGAAATGCAAACAGCTTGATCATGGATTTGAGTTCGGGTCGACGAGTCCATTTCCTAAGACCCTAACTATTACACCACGTGCCTTTAACTTTATATATCCTGGGCAACGACGGGTAGCTCTGCTATTAGATTATCATTTTTATGAAGAGTGGCTTTGTTAATTACGATAGAATCCTCACTGAAAAGTTATTGATATTTCTTTCACTTTTGTTTTTCTTTTTTCTTTTTGTATTTATTTTCATATTTCCCTCCTTTTAAACATGTTGTCTGTTTTCTTTGATACTTTTCCAATGTGATTAGATGGTTTCATGTTTGCTTCAATTTTTTGAAATTTTAATAATTAGGTTTCGTGATCAATTCGGAGCAAATCAGTTTTTATTTTCTTCGCCAACCAATAGAAAATAAAGGTTGAAGTGCTGCAGGTGTGCTGAATTTGCCTCCGTATATATTGTGCGTTACTTACTTTGGTAATACGATCATATACAATATTGGTGATGGTGTTGGTGGCATTACATAATACTAGAATTGAAGGTCTTTTATTACATCTTAAAATACAACAACTACGTCAGCAAATATGACCATCATTACATAACTAGAAACATGGTTTACATTTCTGAAGATCTGGGGATTCTCTTTCATCCGTTCAAAAATAATCTTAACAAAATTATCAAAATTAACTTTTATAAAATATTTTTTTTAAATTAGGAATCTCATCTTGGAATTCAATACGCCCACTCTATTCTCTCAATTCCACATGAAGACAGAAATCGACACTGTATTTTGACTATGTTTTACGTCTTCAGTGATATTTAGACCTGAAGGTAATAAAAGGCGTGAAACTGACAGTTCAACCTACAGTGTTGATTTCTATGTCAACGATCTTTCTATCTACATGCGCTCAATCTATTCAAGTCATCTTCCTCTGCACATAACATAAAACTTAAATTAGATAATCTCTCTCTCTCTCTCTCTCTCTCTCTCTCTCTCTCTCTCTCTCTCTCTCTCTCTCTCTCCATATAAATAT
>CM042137.1:19898949-19913949 GCA_023376005.1 Doryteuthis pealeii
GTGACTGAGCTCACTGTTATCTCTTAGATTTAGTCTTTCCCGGTAAACTATGCTCCCGAAATACTGAAATCCACAATCCATAACAGCGTATTTATTTCTATTTTGTGTTTGTTTTGGTGAGAGAATTTAGCACTAACAAACTCAGATTATAATATGAAATAACTTAGCAACACATGAGTAGTGCACACTGTTGATGGTGTTTGGCTACAAATTTATTTTGAAAATAAATGTTTAAAACTGAATTGTTTTCATGACTTCTAAGTAAAGAAAATTACACGTGTGAACTGGTTGAAGCCAGCTGTTAAATACAATACAGTGTTCAAAAATATCAAGACTGAAGTTGTATTTATTAAGATTGAAACTAAGAATGAATGAAATATAATCCACTTGACATCTAACACACTTATTCCAGGAGTTTTCCAATGTTCGAAGCTCACCTGAAACTCTTCTTTTGATTGAATGCGAAGTTGTATAAGCCTATGTTCTCAATGCACTCTGTGTTCTCAAATCTTACTTTTTCAGATAATTTTCAGTTTATGAAATAAGAAATAAAAGTAGTTGTGCATAAAATTTGTATGCAAATGTAACAATTATTATAGGACAAGGATAGTAATAAAAACAATACTACGTGTTCAATAATAGATGTTATACTTACTACATTATATATATGATATATCCGGGTTAAGGGATATATTCTGAAGTTAGTATTTGGTATATTATCGCAGTAGTAATTGGTATGTCGAATAGCAATCCGTTGGTCGTGGTGTCGTCTAGCGAGTAAGTTTAGCTTGTAGGCTTAGGTTTATTTTCCCAGTACCCCACTCGTACCGAGTCAGGCACGAAGGCCCTATTTATGTGGGACCACCCACAAGCCGAGACTCATGGGTGGCGGGTAGAAAAATTGCGTCGATCCCGTCGGCATTCCCCCTCAAGGGGGGCGCCTCAGGCACTGGGCAATAAACCCAGCCCTGCCCCTTTAAGTCAAGGGGGCAGGTATTGCCTTGAGGGATGGCCCTCTGGGATCAACGCAATTAATTTACCATCTCATCGGTCCAGTGGCCGAAGCGCACTGGACCCCCGCCCCGATGGACGGGTTGTAGGCTTAGGTATAGGACCAACACAGTGTCGGCTATTTATACATGACACTGTCCAATCAGATTATAGAGAGGGGTTACCAAGGTATTTACATATTCATTATATCACACATGAAATTAATATGCAACTGTAACAATGATTATAGGACATATAGTAATAAAAGTAATGCTATAATAGTTCTTACATTTAGTGAACAAATTAATAGGCAACTGTAACAGTTATTATCGGGCAGAGATAGTATCAAAAGTAATATTGCTTGTCCCATAATAGTTGTTACATTTGATACATAGAATTAATAGGCAAATGTATCTATTATCATACGACAGTAATAAAAGTAATACTTTCCTATAATATTTGTTACATTTAGTGCACGAAAAATGTATGCAAATATAACAATAATTATGGGACACAGATATTAATAAAATAATACTATTTCTCATTACTTTGGCATCTTTCCAAGTGTCAGTTTACAATGGACATTTAATTTACTTGAACACATTTTTTTCCTCTTTTAAATTTTATCATTCAATCGTAAAAGCGCTATTTCTATCACAGGTCATCATTAAACTCAACAGAATGGTCTGGTATTGACACACCTCCTAAACCGGAATCATTTTTATCAAAACTTTTCAAAAGATTCACGAGATTTTCTTTCGTTTAATGAATCCATATTATTATCACGATGAATATCAATGGGTGTGACTGTCAATCTATTGCATATTATAAATCATTGACAATCATTTACCCTGTAGACATGAGCTTCATTAAGAGGGTCTACATAGTGACTGAGACTAATCATTCTGTACCAATATAATGCACTTATATAACACTTGTACCAGCATGGGATGTCATCAATAGACTTATTAGAATAATTTTATGCTATTGTTATCAGATAGGGTCCGGTTTAGCTCAGTCGGTAGATGATTCACTTGGTAATCGCAAGGTGTCGAGTCCCCGCCAACACAGCTTGATAATCTTATCTGCGTTGTAAAGAATTGGGGTAGTTGCCGATTGGTGTAGCGTTCTACCTTAGTGAACAAGGTATAGTGCTGGCAAAAAGGTGATAGACTTAATCGTTTTGTGGCTGATACCGAAATAGCCCACTTCACAAACTTAACTTTACTTATCAGATACGTAGGGAATGACCCTATTATATATGCATGAAAACCTTCAGTCAACTCATACACACACACACACACACACACCCATATATATATATATATTATATATATATATATATATATATATATATATATATGTATCATATGACCAACATTGATTAGTCAAATAAGAATATTTCTTTTATTAATTTGTTTTTTTATTGTTCTCAGTTAGTTACAAACTTAGGTCATGACCAAGTGACAAAAGTATTTTGTGAAAAAAATGTTTGTGAAAATTTTTTTTTAGAATTTTAAAACATTTTTTTTAAGTAGTGGAAATTCCCCAATAGAAAGGGGAAAATATGTATTGGTGAAGTAGCATATCCATTTGTTGAATGAAAACCATCCTTTCGTTAATTCATCTACAATATATATATATATATATATATATATATATATATATATATATATATATATATATAAGTATAGATAAAAGGATATGAAAACACACAATGCTGTTAAAATTAAAAATATTTTATATCATATTCATAGCTAATATTGAACAATATTTCGATTATATAAAAATCATCTTCAGAGCTTGTTTTTAAACCGGACTCATCGAAAGAGAAGCTAAAAATAATTAGAATTCAAAACGAAAACATTGATGTTACAAAAAGCGTACAAGTCATGCGACCGTTTCTTCATATATATATATATATAATATATATATATATATAATATATATATATATATATGTCTCTGTAGAGAAGGTACCTGGGGAATATATAGGTTTGGGAGTGGTTCGTTTTCAAGTTAGTAATGTAAAGATATCAGTGACATGTATTTGTTCATATAGGCATTTGTGTCACCCACATTTTTATAAGAGGACAGATGATTTATGTGATCCATAGATTTGATTCTGTGTCTATAGTTGTTTAGTCTAAAATAAAATGACCATTCTGACTTTCCAACATATTGTTTTTGACAGGTGTGCAGTCCAGTAAATCTTATTAATTACTTTAACATTTAATAAATTGTTGCTTCCTATCATTACTCTGTAGTTATTTGGTCGACAATATGGCAGTATGCATGGTGCTTGAAAATATATTTTAGATTAGGATTTACTTTTAAAATGCCCCAGCGGTTCTTGATTATTTGAGCTTGTGGTGGAAGAGTATTGTTGAATGTTGTTAGCAGAGAATGTTATATGTCTTCTCTTTTGTTTTTAGTTTTAGAGTTTCCTGTCTAGAAGTAAATATGGTTTTAGTTATCTCGTTTTCAATTGAATCCGTACGCTGCGTATGTATGTATGTATGTATGTATGTGGTAAGAAATAAGAATAGAAACTCTAAAATAACAATTGATTTAGTTGCTGAGTAACAAATCGCTCATAATACGAGTATTTTCAAACACAACTGGATGGGATTGAAAATGATGAAAAATATACTGGTACTGTTGTTCTATTTACCATATGTAAAGCTGTGACGTTATGTGAATATGTTGTGACATAAAGACTTTAAAAGAGATATACGTATATTAACATATATGTTTTTTTATAGACAAGTAAATGTAAATATTTTACACCCCACGCCCCCTTAATATATCTTTTTAAGTTATTTTCCATTTATTTTAAAGATATTTTTAAAATTAAAAATGACGTGACGTTTTTTTTTTAATTATGATAAAAAAAGAATATCTAAATATTTTGATTTTTTTTTGTATTTGTTTAATAATGTATTGATTGTTTTTATTTTAAAAACTCGGACCTCTTTATTTTAAAAATTCTTGACAGTTTTGAATTAACTAAAATGAAATTACCTAAAAAAATATCTTAAAGAGGGTGGGGGATTAAAATATTTACCTTTACTTGTCGAGAAAAGAATCACTTCAACTTTTCGGGAAAAACGCCTTGGGAAAAAAAATGACATATGAAAAATAGAACAAAGAACACAAATTATCTTTTTGAACGTTTCAAAATAATCAAGTTGTGTTTAAAAATAATCGTTTGCTGAAGAGTGGATTTACACTGTAAATAAAACAATAATACCAACTTTATATTTGTAAATCTTATTCCTTATTATTGAATGGAATATTATATCCTCTACATCTATCATATATATGTGTGTGTGTGCTTTTTGGTCTGTTTGTGTGCGAGAGAGAGAGAGAGAGAGAGAGAGAGAGAGAGAGAGAGAGGGGGGGCGTATGTGTGTGTCATGGAACTGATTTTTCAGAATGAGAAAATTAATTGAAATTCAGTTGATCAATAAGGGGGAAAACATTTGGATGTTTGACCTTCGGAATTTCCGTTCAGCTGAAGCAACTTGGATTATTGTGAGTGTGTTTGCTGTTAGTCAATATATATATATATATATATATCAAGGTAACCAGTCTAGGAGAAGGAAAACTCTGAATTCAAACCTGTTAAACTCTGCTTAAGATATTGACTTCCTGCCCGCGCTGAGGGGTTGATATATCTATCTATCTCTCTATCTCTCTATCTCTCTCTCTCTCTATATATATATATATATATATATATATATATATATATATATAGAGAGAGAGAGAGAGAGAGAGAGAGAGAGAGAGAGAGAGAGAGGACAATATTTATACGTAAATAGTGGCCAATATCATGAATAGAGCATGTAAATCTAAATTTGGGTAGCATGAACATTAACGATTCTTGGTTACTTACTGTTTCGCCTATGCGATATTTAATCAAAGTACCTGGTTATCGTCGTAGGACTCCGTTACAGAATTGTTTATGCGAGAAATTGTCAATAACCAAGAGCCGTTGACTTCATGTCCACGCTACCCTAACTAATTTATATGATATGTTCCGAAAGAAACTAAAATCTATAAGTCTTAGAGCACAGGGGATGGTTCTAAAGACTAGACAAAACAATTTTAGAGAGATGAAGATTCGAAAAAGAAAAGATAATTCAGAATCACCATATTTTAAATCAGTGATCAATTCCGATGAGAAGACAAAACAAAAGATTTGAGATGACCATGTATCTTGGTCTCCGACAGTGGCCAACAAATCTCTCTGGCGACAATATGTAAATCTAGTAATAATGGAGATTCAATCTCTTTTTGTATGTAACCAAAACTATATCACTGTAATTAAAAAAAATTCTATGACAAATCAATTAAGTGTTATTCTTTCACAAAAATTCTTATACTTATTCCGCTTTAGATGAATTTGTTTAAAATAGTTTGTTTTCTCAAATATATTAGGGCAAATATTTTCTTTTACTTGGTCGATTTTATGAAATCGGAACAAAATATACTTTCCTCTTTTTTTTTCTATAAACATAAGGGTTTAAATAATTAAATCAGAAATGTTTAGAAACGTTTTGGAGGTCCTTACTGTCGTAAAACAAAACAAAAATGTCAGTGGAGTAGAGTGAATATGTAAGTAATTATTTCATAAAAGATTAATCGTTTTATTCTATTTATCTATTTTTCCCACCCCCTCAGGCAATGTCATTTAAAGATTTATTTTTACACCGCCTGGAGGGTGATTTTCTGTTGCTAGTAATAATAATGATAATAACTAGTCGATGTAGAATGGTACATCAGTCAAACAAATAGATTTAACTTGCTTGGCAGGACCCGGTTCGACGTCAGTCGCATTGACGATAATTATTTACAAATCTGTCTTATGCCTACAACAGAGAGTCAAATATACGGTTACTCTGAAACATTTGACATTTATCAAAGGATCTCCGAATGGAAGATGATTATTTGGCTTACATACGGGTCTATTTACTCAACTTGATTGAGAGGAGACATCCTTAAAGGCAAACTGATGTCTCTGTCTATGCCATCAAGAAATATTGGTAGATGACAAAATATGAACAAAATTCTAAGCAGTAAAAGTATTATTTCTTTTATGTCCTTTTAGCCAGAAAGATGTAAATACATAGAATATTCTATACATGTACAATTTATATATCTATCTGTCTTTACGCAATACTATGCTAAGTTATATATATATATATATATATATATATATATATATGGAGGCGGAGAGAAATCTATGAATATAAAATGAATTTGGCCATGTGCCTGTCTAAATAAAAGATATACGTGGTCTGAAGAAGCTCGTGGGCCCTAGATACCCACGAGTAGTCCATAATCACGAATACCCATGGTATTTAAAGCCTTTTTTATTCACAAATATATATATATATATGTGTGTGTGTGTGTGTGTGTGGCTGTGGTCCCAAAACCCGGTAGACCTCTCTAGGGGTGACTTAAATTAACTGCAATGGCCGTCTGTTTACAGACTAGATCTCTATGGTGATCGTAAAATATATAAACACATATATGTATTTTAATAGTTTAAATAACACTCCTTTACGGCAGCTGTCAAATGGCCGAGAGGTAAATGAATCGGGCTGATGAAAAGTCAGTCGGATTTCACTTCAGGCCAGAGACAGTTGCTGTGTGTAGCCACACTGAAGAGACGTGAAACGTCAAAACACGGTATCTGTGGATGTCTTTATATATATAGAGATGAAATTTAACGTCATACCCAGGAACCAACACCCTCAGCCACTGCCTTTTAGCACATATATGTTAAAAAAGGGATTGAATTTGCCATAAGAGAGATAGGCTCGGGACAATCATATAGGTTCTTGGGGGAAACAGCCGATTTATTGGGGGGGGGGGGGATTCTCGGAACGCCCGTTGGCTTCATCTCTTCGTTACTCTTTTATTTATATATATATATATATATATATATATTTATTTATTTATTTATTTATTTATTTTACAATGTTTTCATAGATCAATGTTCATTATCAAGTTGATAATGAACATTGATCTATGAAAACATTGTAAAATAAATAAATATTAGCTCTTACAAACTGTGATTGAGCACTGTATTTTCTTTGTTTCATCGCAAAAGAAATTTTGTTTTTACATATACCTATATATATATATATATATATATATATATATGCACAGACTCACATGTCCACTGAACTTTTGTTTTTTATCTAAATTTCTTGATAGATTATTTGAGTCGGGGTAAAGATGATAAAGGATGTTCCTCAAGTTCCTAGCCTAAGCGCTTACGATCATATCCTTTGATCATCTTCTGGGAGATCTTTTGTATATATTGTTGTATATATATATACATACACACACACACACACACACACATATATATATATATATATATATATATATATATATATATATATATATATATATATATACATATATATATATATATAAAGTATTAGTTATATGTTTGTAATTTTTCTTTATTTAAAAATTCCTTTATGTGTTTTCTCTCCGCCAGTATCATAGAAATAATATATATATATATATATATATATATATATATATATATATATATATATATATACTTATATATATTATATTATATATATACATGTATATATATATATATATATATATATATATATATATATATATACTTGTATGTCCGTCGTAAGTGCGTAATTACATGCGTATTGACTTTGAGTTTATTAATTCTCATAATAGCTATGTAAACAAAGACACAATGATGTTAGGAATAAAACTCCTTAGGGAGAAGAAAAGAGGAATAGAAGAAAAGGCTTTTGAAAGCGCAATGAATGTCATGGTAGGTTGTTTATTTTTCAAACTTAACGATTTATTCTCAAGGTTTTTTAGGCATCCTAAAAAAAATGAAGATGACAAGAAAATTCCTTTAAAACAGTTCAAAAGAACAGGCAAGAGATTGAATTAGGAGAAAAGCTTGCGGAACAAGTATTTCAATAAAAGATTTGCGATTTTTTCTTCGATGCCATATACGGTTCCATAAAACCAATAAACGTTTTGATCTTTTTTTATATACTATATATAGAAATCTATTTGTCCGGAACTTCTGTTTCTTCTGTCTTCTTTCTGACTTTGGAAAACTAAAAGAATAAATGAAATCCCTAGCAGGATTAGATTTCAAATGCCAGACACTGTTTTTGTATTTTCATTCTTTCATCTTTTACACACTTACTCATACAGACATATATATATATATATATATATATATATATATATATATATATAAATATATATATATTAGTATTGATAATACAGTATGCTATATTTATAAGTTCATAGTGCTCAATATCATGGATAGAGCATGTATGTATAAGTTAGGGTAATTTGATTCTCAAATCAAGAATTTGCAAAGGCAGGGAAATGTCATTAACCAAACGCTGTTGACTTGATGTCCATGCTATAGTAATTCGACAGCGTCAACAGCGTAAACCCTAGCGTCAACAGCGTAAAACCTAACGCCAACAGCGTAAAACCTAACGCCAACAGCGTAAACCCTAACGTCACCAGCGTAAACCCTAACATCAACAGCGCGTGGAGACTGACGGTTCCTCGTCTATTCGGTTTTCCAATTTGATTTTATGTCTTCGTTACACTAACTTAGATATACATGTGCCCCATCATTGTTATTTAGCAGTCAACGTAGAGCAAGCTGTATTATCAACATATTCTTTCTCTTTAAGTTTAGAGGAATTCTATGAGAAAGTAGACTCTTTATGGTGCGGCAGGGTAAAGTGGTTTCATGCCTTGCTTAATGATATCAATTCGATGTCAACGTAAACGGATTCAGATAGTCATACATCCTCTCTCTTTCTCTCTCTCTCTTTCTCTCCTGCTCTCTTTCTGTCTTTATATATACATATATTTTTATACTCTATAAATATATATTTTTAAACAATCATTGTCCAAAGCCAATTTCATTTGTGAATCTTATTCAACTCTTTTAGTTAATCATCTATATGTGAGTAATGAAATACTGTCCATCTCTCTTTTTTACTCTCACCCTATGCTTTTATACATACATATATATATATATATATATATATATATATATATATATCCCTTTCTGTCTTTCCCCCTATTTATCTATCTATCTATCTCACTATATATATATATATATATATATATATATATATATATATATATATATATATATATATATATAATAAAAAATAATATGAGTAGAGGTAAAAATTAAGGGTCTATAATGATTTCAATCAAAATTAATTCATCAGGACCATACCCTACGTTTAACTAAGACGATGGAATTCCTTAGTTAAACTATCGGATAGTAACAGAAAAGTTAAAGCGGCAATTTGATACTATATATATATATATATATATATGTGTGTGTGTGTGTCTGGAGTGAAGAATCTGAATAAATCCAACAAAATTTGGTTAAGTATAGTGGAAAATGTGGATATAACAACACAAGCCGCTAAATTCAATTGATATTTCGCTTCATTATTGGCTGAAGCTTTCTCAAAACTTTATTGACTTACGTGCTTGTACATTCTGCTTTTATATTGAAAAGGTAAATGGGTGAGGGTGAGAGAAAAAGTCGGGTGGGGTTGGTGTGTGAAGAATTGTACTTTTATTTTTATGAGGTCAGTCGGTTGACTTTGAAGAGAATTTGATATTTAGAGTGTGGGTCACATGTGTGATGTCCAATGTGTATCAGGGGACCGGGGATATTTTTGTCTAAAATGTTGAAGAAGTCCTTAAAGATTTTGTTGTGATAAATGCATTTACTATCTGCTTTTTTATGTTTAAAAGTTAATTGGATAAGGGAAGGACAGAGGGAGAGTAAGAGAGGACAGATGAGTTTTTTGTATGTGGGAAGCGTGGTGCTTTTGGAGAAATTTGATAGTCGGAGTAGGTCAGTGTATGATGATGTAGATCAGGTCATCAGGATGATGGTTGTCAGCAGATTTTTTTTGTTGTTGTTGTTTTTTGAGATTTTGGGGTGGAATATTTCTGTTTGGATTTTTAAATTTTTTATTATCCGTTTTTGAATTTGATTTTGTTCTCGTGGGTTATGATTTATGCAATGGCAAGGTAGAAGAACCCCTGTCTTTGTTTTATTACTCTGCAGTTTGCAATGAGTGCTGATACGCATAGACGGTGTAGGCTCTTATTATGTATGGGTTTGAGCAGCGATGTGTGGTTGAAGTTGAATGTATGGTCGAAGTCTGTTGGTGGTGTTATTTGGTTTCAGTATATTTTGAGGGCTTTTTTCTTGGCGTTTAAAATGAAATGTCTAGAGTATTTTAAAGTTGTGAGGGAGTTTTCTATGTATTTGTATTCTTCTAAGTATTGAGGGCTACATCTACGCAGTGCCTGTAGGTAGAAGCCTATTATAAGGCTTGTTTTGATTTTGCTGTTGTGTTGGGAATAGAAGTGCATGTAGTCGTTTTTGTTGGTGGGTTTGCAGTAGACTTTGTAGGTTAGTTTGTTTTTAGATTTTATTAGTAGGGTGTCTAGCAACGGTAAGGTGTTATTAAATTCTTCCTCAAAAGATAATTTTATGGTAGGTTCTACTGAGTTTAGTTTGTTGGCGATGTGTTCTATTTTGGTTTCTTGGGGGAGAAAGATCAGTATGTCATCTATGTATCTAATGTATGTGCAATTGTTGGGTATTCTATATTTGAAGGGGCCTGATTCTAAAAATTCTAGGAATAGGCAGGCTAGAACGCCACTGAGTGGGTTGCCCATTGCGAGGCCGGCTTCTTATCGGTAGTATTTGTTGTTGAATTTGTTGTTGTTGTATACAAACACAGGAGCGTCTCCTAGTGATATTGTAGAGCTAAGTCTTTGAACAAACTTACTTAGGAAAGAAGACTTGTGTCCTGCTCATGATGTGACCTCAGTAACCCGACTCTATTTCCTACGACAATAACCGTTTCGCAGTGCGATACCTTCTCTTATGCTGGCCTAAAGAGACCACTTATTGTTATAAGAAAAAGCGATGCTCGCTCAAACAGTAAAATAGTGCGTGGACTTACAAGCTCAGACCCCAATAAATCGGCTTCTGTCACTGTCTAGGATCGTCTATCTAAATAATTAGTATTTATCCTGTCGGCCTTAATTTTGGCTTCTCATTGATCAGAGACCACTACGGGAAGATATTTTTCAGAATTACCGTTCCATTCGAAATATTATATCGTAAGATCAGCGACATGCATCGACTTGTAACCAGTTGCTTTAAGACCGTATAATATAATTACTTTTTTGTCTTCTTTCAACCGAAGACAAATTTTGGCTCAGGAATATTTACTTACAGTAATACTCCGCTTTACGTCAGACTTATGGGTCTAGGCTTGAAATACGCTGATTGTATATCCTGTAAAAAAATAAGACCCCTCTAAAGGAGGTTGTCTTTTGTATAATACTAAACTTCATCTGATGTTCTGTTGAGAATGGAGTACTCCTTCATTGTCATTACTCTCAGATCCACTCTGGCTCGGAAGGTTAGTAAATTTTAGGGTTTAATAGATCTGTTTAACATAACTCAATAATAACTTAAAATAACTCAATAAGTGTTAATATGCCGTAAAATCTAACTCAATAAATTCATATCTGAGAATATTAACGTTTTCCTTTACTTATTTATCAACATTCATGTGCTATTTAATGCCAGGATAATCCTTGTAGAAGAACAAAAATGGTAGTATTTACCCGTAGCTGAAAGGATGAGAGAGTTCATAACATTGCCAAGCGTATTAGTCCGAAAATGAACGTAAGAGTCTAATAATCGTTTTCTGTAATCAATGCTATACATTATTTTCTAGTTGTCAACTAGAATTTGTCAGATATTTATGAGGCTCTTCAATGATGTCTTTATTGAGGCGTGTGCGAATGGTACATTGTACTCACGGGGGAGGGTAATCATGACAGTTTCAATTTGACAAATATTCTTTCAAAACCAATAACTCAAAACGTTTGGAACCAATATTCTTCAAATCTACCCTTAGTAAAATATTTTTTTTAAATTTCTGACATTTTTTTTAGATATTTGGAATTTATGAAAATGAAGTTAGTATGCAGATTAAACTAATATTATCTTAAAACCTCTTAAATCCAATAGAAACCATCTTTTTCTTTTTTGTCCCTAATATGTTTGAAACATGGGTAAACGGAAGTATCTAACAAATGCTGAAAAACAGAAAATAAGAAAGTTATTGAGTGAGGGAATGTTCCCATTTAATATATCAAAGAAGCTTTGCAGAGATCATCAAACGACCAAGAAGGCTGCTGAATATTTAACTAAGTTGGAACTTGAAGCCAAGATAAAACGATATTAAGAAGTTGCTTCCTCGAGAGGAATGTAAATCAAAGAGAGTTATAGCGAAACAATCCCTTTTGACCAGATCCTTTAAAAAATTCTGTAATTGAGGGAGTCAAGGACAACAAATGTATGCTTTATTTAAAAAGAAATATTTCCTTGCTTCCTTAAAACGTTATTTTGTATTTGAAATGTGTTGTAGAGTTGCTAGCGCCCCTTCAGCACTTTACCAGATGGCCTGGCTCATAGCCTTAAATATTCTCTGATTAAGGACTTAACAATTGATTAATAACCTAATTAATATTCGAACTGATCTTACTTCGTTTGGCTATACGGCATTTGACCCTCCTCTATTTCATTTAAGTTGTCTTAATTGTTTTGTAACTTATTGTTCTGTGTTTTTTTGTTGTTGTTTTTTTGTTTTTGTGTTTTTTTTGTCTGTATCCGTTAGCACGGGATACTGGGGCTGAATAAATATATTAGGCACTAAATTTCTTCTGTGTATCATTTCACCTACACAATACAACAACAACAAAAGAAAGGGACAGTGACACAATTAAATTAAATTTAAATTTAAATTGATTAAAGTTTTTATTTAATTATCATAGTAATAAGTTAAGTAAGCGAAGTGGCTTATTATTGGTATCAGCCGGATGCGAGGGAGTCTATACTCTTTTGACTAGCGCTAGACCAGGTAAATTCTTTTTACTCCTGAGGTGGAGCATCATATCTGTCATCAGCTTCACACTTTACTGCACAGGTCTAAACTGTGCTACTCATGCGCTGAGTTGGCGAGAGCCGGTATAGAATCTGAAAATTTGTGATTCCGAGGCGAACGCTCAACGCAACGGAAACATTACAATAAGATTAAAATCCATTTTAGCACACATGTAGAAATGTTTGTGTGACTGTATGGTAATGGTGCTAGCCTCCCCCACTAAATCTATATAAATTCAATTAATACTTCAATTTTTTCCGTCAAAATCCTTCTATTCAGACTGATATTTTATCTAATATATATATATATATATATATATATATATATATATATATATATATATATAATCATATTTCTTTTAGAGAAAAGTTTCAAATTACCTTCCTAGGATCATGATACATATAATTCTAACTCCATTATTGCCTTTTGTTATCTTAGTTGAAAAATATAGATAGAAAATTATTATAATTTAGGACTGCAATAATTACATTTAAATATTGGCATGATGCTAAACTTCCCTCTGCATTTTGTGCACTGAATTGAAGTATCAATGCAGTTTATTCAATCCTTTCTTGTGCTCTCAATTGCAATAAATCGCTGGCAGGCTTTAACAAAACTACCACAGATAGGAAAGTGGGATTAACATTAACTTACGTAATATGACAATGGTTGAACACTGATTTTCCTCTACTTGTTTGGGACAGAAAACGGAAGTTTGCACAAGATCGAAACTGACAATAAGAATCAATATATAAAGAATTATATATAAATATAAAATATGCAAAAGTTTTTAAAAATTTTTAAATTTAAAACTTCAAACTTAATCATGCAAGAACAACAACCACAGTGTGAAACATATCAAACACCTTTGACAGTTAAACACTTATTCATGGAATGCAGGGTTTTTTGCTCACATCAGAAACCGTTATTTTAAAGCAAAAACAATATGAAGGATCTGTTTGAAAATGTCAACATGGAGGATATTCTCTCCTTTTTGAGGGAAACAAAAATATACCATAGAATATAGACATGAAACAAACCAATACCATACAACATAACCCCCAATAATGTTAGCACATTGTTAAAACCAATTACTGAAAGTATATATATAAGTACACAATATGTATTACATCATGACCGGTAGGCATGACATAACCCCGGACGGGTTGATATGCCGTTAAAATCAATAAACAAACAAACTTAATCATCAACAATAATTCCTCCACCTTAATTGAATCGTTACAAAAAAAAAACAATGCAGTATATCAATTTAAATGCTCATTGGGAGAATGTATCTCCGAAAACAATATATACGTCGGTGTAACGACAACAACTCTTTCCAGGCGTCTTATTATGCACCTTTCCGACACCAGCTCAATAGCCCAACATTTAAAAATACATTCTTGTTCTATTACTAACTTCTGTAAAATACTCATTGACAACACTACCATTTTAGAAAAAACAAACCTGTAAACAAAGACTAAAGATTTTAGAAGCCCTACATATTAGATATAAAAATCCTAAACTAAATAAAATGAACTTCGATAATAGTACTAATGTTCTAAAATGCCTGTAACTACATTAATAATTTATACAATAATAATAATAATAATAATATTAACAATAATAATAATAGTAGAAACAATGATAATAATAACAATGATAATAATACTAATAATGATAACAACAACAATAATTAGAATAAAATAAAATAAACACAACTGCTATATAAATAGAATACAAGCGTAATAGAATAACCCATTGTTGTATTGTTCATGCACTACCCCTGAAGATGGCCCACGATAGGCGGAAAGTACTGGGAAAATAAGTTATTTATTCTACAGCTTAGCTGACAGGGCGTTACAGCGTAGTAAGCGAATGCAAACTCCCACCACGTAATTACGTTCAATTCCGGTTAAGTTAAGAAACCCTGCATAACATTCAGGTATAGGTTAAATCTTACAATT
>CM042137.1:19918949-19921449 GCA_023376005.1 Doryteuthis pealeii
TATATATATATATTATGAGGTTAAGTAAACAAACAAATGTGTTTATTTTTATAATGGCTTTAAGCTGACAATTTTAGGAGGATATGTGCTTTAATTGAAGTCATACCTAATTTTGAACATTAATTAGTTAATAATTAATGAATTTAGACGGGCATATATGTTCAAATGTAAGGCTAAACAAATCAAGAAAATGTCAATCCCTGAATGTACATTTCGATCTATTAGGTTTCATCAGCAAGTTTATAGACAATTTTCAAAATTAGGTATAACTTCAATTAAGCACATATCCTCCAAAAATTGTCGGTTTATATAAAAGTATAAACACCTTTGATTGTTTACTTAACCTCAATAAAAAGTGGAATATAAATAAGTTTCAAAACAAACGAAGAATGTGGGAATTGCAAGCTAATATAACGGTTAGAGACTTCGCCTGTCAGCTTTACAGTTGAGGTTTCGAGTCACACACGGAGTAGTCTCCCATGTCTATAATCTTGCTGATGAGACCTAATAGATCGAAATGTACATTCAGGGATTGACATTCAATGACTTCAATTAAGCACATATCCTCCATATATATATATATATATATATATATATATATATATATATATATATATATTAGTAAAAGCATTTTGGAGACGTCATTGTTCAAAATGTACGAGTAAAACATTTTTAAAGTGCTCTTACTAAGCTAAGCCGATTAACAATCGAAAATATAAAATGTTATATACAACTCATGGCTCTGAGTTTCACATAGAGTGGACTGTATGATCTTAAGACGGGTATCTGTATTATGTAGGGTCGTTTATCTTTTTATCTTTTTTTATAATTCTGGGAGTGTGTCATCCATAAAGCAAGAATTCTAAAAGAAAGAAATGTGAAGAAGGAAAAGCAAAACAAAAAACAATAGAAAATAACTGTATATATATTACCAACCCCTTCACACGAGCAGAATGTGACACAATGTCAATTTCTTAAGCGGAGTTTAACAGGTTTAAATTCAGAGTTTTCCTTCTCCTAGACTTATTACCTAGCCATGGTTAAAGAGTCCAGTCTGCCCTGCTATTTCCCTATTGCTGGAGGGAGAATTGGATTCATACCTTTCTGGGGGTATTAGCGCTATGTCGAATGCAAACAGTTTCATCCAGGAATTGAACGCGCGTCGACGACTCCATTTCCTATGACTCTAACCATTTGACCACGCGCCCCCATAACTGTATACCACCTTTATTTCTATCTCCTTACTTTGTTCTTTTTTCCTCTATCTTTTTAACTTGAATACGTTGTTCTTTCATTTAACTGAATTATGCAAATTACACTATCAGTGAATTGCACAACTATAGGTTAAATAGAAAAATGTATTTAAAAAGAAAATTGTATTATCCATTAAGAATTGATTTATTTCAAAACTTTATCGGCATTAAATGACCCACTGAGGTTGATATGCCGTAAAACAAAACAAAACAAACCAAATCTATAGAGTAAATGGCACAACTAATACCGAGATATTTGACAGTATTAACTATTCTAAACATTCTAACATTTTAGAGCAATATCTATTCCAATTTGAATGTGAATGATGTGGGGTTACATTCACACTGAACGTCATGTTTTAATCATTTTCCAATCTTTAAAATTACTGTAATAAGGGAGTCAACTATGGATTCTTAATTAAAACTCTCCACTTCTCACTAGATTGATATCATCATGGACCGCTGTTATAATCGGGTCTGAAGTTTCACGAGTCGTCTAGTCTAATAGAAATTCAATCTTCTGATCTTATCACGGAGCGCCGAATCCGCCTGCTAAGTCTTATCTAATACTGCTGTCTCCTTTTCTCTTCCTTTTTAAAGAGTTCCCATCTGTTTTGAATTTTCCGGTTGGATTCTCATATTTTTCCTTAAGTGTTTAGTTCTATGACAAACCGACTCTCTGCTTGTCAATTTATTTTTCTACCTGCCATCTAAGATAGTAACTTGCTCTGTCTCGTTTGTTGATTTGTTTCTCTGTTTAATGGCATATAAAATTCCGTGGGTTATTTATTGCCAAACCCACCATTGAAGAATAAATGTAGTGGTATCATTTAACCCATAGGGGTTTCATGCCTTTCTTAATGGCATTAGACTGACAGTGAATGTAATATTGCGGCTGGATTTTGAACTCGCTGACTATGACTTCGCAATCTAGCAGGTTTCCTACTTCACAACTCCCTTGCTCTGTCCTGATATTTGAAATCATTATTCAAGTCGAATTAACACCAGAAAGTCCAATGGTGTTTTTTAAGGCAAAACCTTGTATTTGGAAAATTATTTCAGCACAATCTTTCTAACCCCACCATCTTTGTTACGACATTACTATACACACACACACACACACACACACACACACATATATAATATATATATATATATATATATATATATATAAGGCTTAACTTCATCTCTGATCCCAAATGAACATATATTAGTATAAATAAAATAAAACAGGGATTCTCCCCAGC
>CM042137.1:19926449-19941449 GCA_023376005.1 Doryteuthis pealeii
CACACACACACACACACACATATATATATATATATATATATATGTGTGTGTGTGTGTGTGTGTGGTGTGTGCGTGTGATATATTATAGAAAATAGACATATTACTCAACAAAAGAAGCAAATTAACATTAAAATATACACATATTAATAAATGATCTTATGTTACCATCTGACAAGTCCTATATTTATTCTCTTAGATTTGCATTACTCTTTAGTATATAATATATATATATATATATATATATATATGTGTGTGTGTGTGTGTGTGTGTGTGTGTGTGTGTATATATATATATAATATATATATATATATATATATATATATATATATATTTCTGTTGACACAAATTTACGTGACATTTATAATTAGATTCTGAGAATCTTTTTTGTAATATAGTATGAATAAAACTACTTGAAATATCAGAATGTGTTCAACTCTGAATAATAATTCTTTTACCATAATAATTCCGACCTCTGCTCTTCGAGAAGCTTTTGCGAAAATATGTGATTGATATAGTTGATAAAGCCGTGTTTCTTACATTCTGAGAAACTCTGAGTCGCATACAAATCGTTCATTTTGATTTATCTATTTGGACAACTTCTTATACATAAATACAAAGCAAATTACAGCTATTTGTGTCAGGGATTTAGAGCGAAAGATAACCTAGGATCACGCTCCATCTTTACGTATACGTCGATGTATATTTAGATAGATATATAGATAGATGTCGCACGGGTTATTTTAAGATGAGATGTAGTGTCACAACGAATTAAGTATGGATGCACAAAAGAGACGTAAATATATTTCATATGACAATAAAATATTTTCACTAACAAGCCAATATTAAACCTTTCCTGAAATATAACCCCAGAAACATCAGTATTATTATTGTATTTTAGAATACGCTAACTATATTCTTGTAGAGTAGGTAAGACAACTTCTTCAAAATACGGGGTATCCTGGGTATTATATCAAACTG
This sequence comes from Doryteuthis pealeii, assembly GCA_023376005.1. Lineage (NCBI taxonomy): Eukaryota > Metazoa > Mollusca > Cephalopoda > Myopsida > Loliginidae > Doryteuthis > Doryteuthis pealeii. The sequence continues at coordinate 19,927,428 of CM042137.1, forward strand.
TATATGATGCTGAGGCCCCAGTTCTGAAGATCTGGGATTATGGAATATCCGTTCATTGCCATTACTTCCAGGTCCACTCTGATCCGAAATAGATTCCGAACATAGGTTAAAATGTTTTAAAAAAGTTATTCGTATTCTCTAGGACTGTGTGCAAAGAAGCAAATGTGTGCAAAAAGTCTTAAGAAATAACAACACATGAAAAGGGAATATGAAAATACCATGAACGTAATTACTTAATATCTTGGCATATATTGGCATAAAATAACACCCGACAGGTTGATATGCCGTTAAAACCAATCACTATCTCATTCAATTTTCATATGTCTCATAAATATCATTTTGCGATTTCTATCAATTCATTTTATTGAGAGCATTTCGACATAGTTCCATGGTTAACAAGCTAGTCTTTTACGGAATAGGTTGTTCCATCGACACTAAGAGTCTCATACTTCTAGCATTGTTCCAAATACAATCTAGTCTTAGAGTTTCACTGGGTGTCTCTGTTTTCTGGCTTTATACCGAATTAAACGACTCATTGTAAATGACTACTGGTAGTGAGTCCAACCCTAACTGGAACACCATATATTCAGAGTCCGGTTGGCTGGAGCTTTAGAATACACCGACTGCACCTCTACAGAGGGTAAGACCCCCCTCACAAATGAGGCCATCTGTTGGTGCGACCGTGATGCTTAAGGATGTAATCCTGGTGGCTGAACACCACTCTTTGGCGTTTACTTAGGCTAGACGGGTGGTCGAAGAGGCCCTCCGATCAATCGGCTGATCACGACAAGCCCTAGTACCTATATGATTGCCCACAACCCTATTGCCTTTGCGGCAAGCCCCAACCTTTTTATCATTTGGGTGCTCGAACGCAGTGGCTGAGGGGCTTCATGTCCGAGAATAACGTTAAATTCTGTCTGATGGTGAGGTTCCAGTTCTAGAGATCTGGGAAATGTGGACTACCCATTCATCACCATTGCTCCCTGGTCCACTCTGACCTGGAGTGGTAGTATCTGTTAGGTTCCCATCTATGGGTTAAATAGTAAAATGTGTTTATAAAAATCGAGTATCCATTAAGAATGAATTTATTTAAAAACTTTGTTGGCATTAAATGACCCACCGAGGTTTTATGCCGTAAACAAAACAAATCAAACCAACCCAAACCATATTTGCAGTCTTGTACTAAATCTAAGTTGGGTTTTTTTTCTGAGTGCACCGTGTAGTGTAGGGAATAAGTGGGCTCTACTAACAGATTTTCTTTTAAGTTCTATTTTCAATGGAGGCTTCATATTTTTAGCTTAGTATTTATTTTCCAGACCTTTCTCAAGGCTGAATAACACAAAACCTTTCAGCGAGGGATCCATGTAAAAACTGAAGTTCATTTGATGACCATATAAAAATGCGTGGTGCAGTCTGTATTCCCCTTCTATGACGCACCAATCACTTGGCAATAAACCTGCCCATGCCCCTTTTAGGTGAGAGGACTTGTGCTGCCTGGGTGGACAGCTCAGTAAAAACAACAATGCATCTGATTGAACAGGGTAATGGACCTTCGATAATTTTGGGTTCATGCCTTCAAGAACCCCGGATCAATTCAGACCATATGGGATAGATATTCACTGGTCGTCAGCGTATTTCAACCACTTCTTCCCTGGATCTCCAAGTTTTGCTTTTATCAGAATATATGACGCCACATTTAACAATAGCCGCGTGACGTTTTATCCATTACGACAATAGTTATAAATTGAGTTTAACGATTAAAAAATATATCTATAAATATATTTATATGTTTAGACCAATGAAATGCAAGGACGTTTACTTCTTTTACATGACAATAGGATTCTGATTAAGTCTCAAAAATACCACAACATTTCACCTAAACATAGATATTCTTGCATGTATGGATTTTCAATGTATATATATATATATATATATATATATATATATATATATATATATATGTGTGTGTGTGTGTGTGTATGTATATATATATATATATATATATATATATATATATATATATATGTATATATATGTATATATATATATATACATAATATATATATATATATATATATATGTATGTATATATATATATATATATATGTATGTATATATATATATATATATATATATATATATATATATATAATTTGTTGAGTTATATGTATGTGACTGTATGCGTCTGCTATAAATATATGTTGATATTTATGCACTTATAAGAGTGTAGATAAATATGTCTGTATGATTATATGGACACAATGTGGGCACCTCACGTGGTGTAATGTTTAGCAAGCTAGATTAGCAGACCATTGATAGTGAGTTCGATTCATAGTGGGCGCCTATACCTGTCCTTGTGCTACATCTAAGCTAAGCTTACTAAATAAGGGCATCTCCTGTGGTGTAATGATTTGCAAGCTATATTTGCAAAACCTCGTTAGTGAGTTCGATTCTCACTAGGGGCCCCATAATTTGGTCTTGTGCCACATCTAAGCTAAGCTTAGTAAATAAGTATAAGGCACCTTCTGTAGCTTAATGGTTAGCAAGCTAACTTATCAGACCATTGTTGGTGAGTTCGATTCTCACTGAGCGCCCCATATTTCTGGCCTTGTGTCACATCTAAGCTAAGCTTAGTAAATAACTATATGGATATAATGTACATATACATAGTTTTATCTCAAGGAAGAGTGTTGAAGAGAGAAATGGTTGACGTTAAACATGATTACATATGTAACAACGTTAAATACATTCAGATAATTTCTTTCCACTCATCTTAATTAAGCTAATTAGTTTTGAATTTGACAACGAGTGCAGGTTCTTGTAAGCGTATACAACTCGGTAATATCTATCTATCTCTATTTACATCTATACTTATATGAATTCATCTGTCTATTTATCTCAATCTGTTCGTATATCTAAATATGTCTATCAGTCTATCTCGCTCACTTCATGTATATGTTTCTCTATACCAATAGATTTTTCCCCGTAAGGTAGTGGCTAAAGTGCTGGACGTGAAATAGAAGTAAGTGAGTTCGATAGGCGGTCGTGCTATTACGTTTCCTTTCGGGTTAATACTCTTGGGAAAGGTATGAATCCCCTCATCCCCGGTTATTGGTTAAATCATTCCACCACTGTTCTTCTAAAAGAATGGCTTTGGCATTAAATAACCCATGAAGGATGATATGCCATTAAGAAACAGAACTGAAATCATCTATATAAATTGATGTTTACATCTATATATCTATATTACTCTCTTCACGACTATATATCTATCCAAACACACACACTCATATATATATATCTATATATATATATCTATCTATCTATCTATATATATATATATATATATATATATATATATATATATATATATATATATATAGTTCATATTTATCTCCAGAATTTAAGCGTACAGACATCTACATAAGCACACGCACACGCATACACATACACACACACATGAACACACATACATGATCAATCGCTTAATTACATATGAATAATCACATACGCATAATTACGTACACATAAACACAATCACACACATGCACATAAACCAATATAGACAAACACAAGAACACATTAAAACACATACCCATACACATATAAACAAAGATACAAACACATACACAAACGCATACGTATACATATACGAACCCATAAACAAAAAGACAAACACCTACATAAATACACACAAATTTAAGTTAAATCTCAATTTGTAAAACAATTTATCAACAAACTAATAATATGCAATTGTATTAATATATACCAAATGAGGAAGACGGCACCTTCATGAGGAGATTCCTGAAAGTACCAACAAATTTGGGAAATTGATTTCAGTTAGAATATCAAACTGACAACCGGATATAGAGGTTAACCTTTACAATGTCTGCACTTCTTCAACGAAAACACTATATAAGTCACACCCAGGAGACATCATCTTCCAACGAAATTGCCATTTCAACATAGAATGTACGAAAGTTTGACATCAAAAGTTTAAAAAAACAAAAAACAAATATCATGACCAGACTGAAAGCACTGTAACATCGACATTGTGTGCATCCAAGAAACCACGGTAGTTGTCTAATCAGACTGTTACATACTCATACACATATACACATGTTGGGTACATACACAAGTGTTCTTTTACTTGAGAGAGGAGAGAGATAGACATAGGTAGACAGAGAGATGCAAAAATTACTTCTTTGGCCATTTGGTGATCTCTAGTCGTTTCTATTCTTCCTCTCCATGTTGAATTCTATTTCTAGATTCCTGTTGGCTGTTCGTCTTTGATACATTCCTTCTTCTTGGTCAGTCTTTTGCCAAGACATTCATCAAGCAAGAACACCATCTTATTTCTTTAAACTTTTATTTACTTCACTAAAATTCTTCTTCTAACTAACACAACGTGCGTGTGCATGATGAGCCCATGCTTCTCATCGGACGTCCAAGGAGGTACTTACGGGTTAACTTGGTCCAACATGACTTCACGTACTTCGCGGGCTTTCTGTAATATTCCATGAAAAGTCCCGCCCAGTGATATGAAAAAGGGCCATCCCTTCAGAAATACAGAGGGTTGACAATAATCTATGCATAGATTATGAAACAAGACTATCTCCTCGACTCAGACCACAAAGTTGGTGTTGCATGCAAAAGTAACATACCATCTACCATGGTTTGGTCTTTGTAATAGGATCCAGACTACTGGACCTGAATTACGGATACGTCAGTGACATTACCATGGACATATCTCTCCTTATGCCTGCAACCCCAAATATCTAAGAACTATGACTGGACACCAATGGTCAAACAGCCTAATCTCCAACGATGTCCAACACCATTTAACTATCAACATGCGTCGCGCAACTATGGTGTTCCATGTATGGTCATGTGCTACAGATCCTCGGAGAAGCACCTGCGCAAAATCCCTGGAATTTGTTGTAATTGGATACAATACCTACCGAATATGAACGAAAAGGACAGTTTGGATTCAAATGAAGTAGAACTGAATTCTGTTGTAGAATGTCCCAAACACTAGGACAGCTGAAAAAGTAAATCTTATGATTACACAATCAAATAGTGATTTACAATGTAAACGGAAAGGATAATTGTTAAATTGATCTTAAAAATGTGATTTTAAGAAATGTTTGGTATTATTTCTGTCTAATTGTTTGATTTACTTTAATAGATATGTGCAAAATTCCCGTAGGTATATCTTTTTAAAAACCCATTAACAAAAAAAGAAATAACTGCAATTTTATTTCTTCGAGTCTAATGTAGTTGAATAGTTGATTTAGGAAGATTTAGCGATGAAAGCCGGGAGTGATGGGAAAGAATAGTGTCTAAGCTGTTTTATTTATTGATAATATCCCCTCAGTTTCAAATATGTTTAAACTTATAACTTAATTGTGAATAACATTAAAGACTATTTTTGTCATTATGAAAACGTATGAAAAGAAATCTTATGTATAATCTATAATATAAAGTAAAGTAAGTGTAATATTTCTATGTCTTTTTATTAGTATCTAATATTTGATTGCATTAGATTTTAGATATTTACCCGAAGGGTGCATATTTGTGATAGTAATAAAGATAGTATACACACACACACTACACACACAAACACACACACACACACACACACACACACACACACACACACATATATATATTATATATATATATATATATATATATATATATATATATATGCGTGTTTCGTCAAATAAGATTTCACACAATAAGATTTCACACATAAGGAAGATAATAATCTTTTATATTAAATCCATTCTCTAGAAATCTATATAGCAACATCCAATATTGGAGAACAAAACTTTTAAAAATAAATCAAAATCAAGATTTACCAAAATCTCTATATTCGATCATGATAAGAATTGAAATAGTTTTCCTTACCAACCAGTTCTACACTATTATAAATTCATAAAAAATGATATTGTTATAAAGCAAAAGTGGTATATTAACTAAAACAGGTAGCGTTCAAAATTGGTAACGAAAATTGTAAATACAAATATAAGTTATTTTAATGATCTTGTGGCAAAGTTGACGGAGTTATATTGAATTAAAATCATTGGATTGATATACAGACTAGCAAGACTATAATCGTATTTTCACCGTTTATGCAATATGATAAGAATCTCAGGGATGAAGATGTTCTCTTAGAAGGAATAACATTCGTATGCACTGTAGCATTTACTTTGTTATGTAATTGAATGTGTGGACCCTTATCAAAGCCCGAGAACCTCCTCCCCACCATGACGCTTCAACCCTCGGATTTGATTCTTTTCACAACATATCTACTATTTTGGACGTCTGACAATGCTCTTCTCACAGACAACTAAACAAAACTTACATTCATCGCAGTAGAAATTAATAGTAAGTTAGACCAATCTTTCTCGGTTTAGACAACGTACTTGTTTACAAAGCTTAGTCTTTTTTGCTGTTCTTCTTGTGAAGGCAAGAGAACAGCATAAAATCCTGTTTCACGTAAGGGACGCGACACTTTAAAGGTTATTTTATATATATATATATATATATATATATATATATATATATATATTTATATTTATATATATATATATAAATTAAACCTGAATATATTGATAAGTCAAAAGTTGTTCAATGTTTAAAATGTTATGTGACATATGCGTCTCTCTCTACATATATATATATATATATATATATATATATATATATATATATATATACGTCTGTGTGTGTGTGTGTGTTTGCGAGTGTGTGTGTGTGTGTATGGGAGTGTGCTTATGTGTGCGTGTGCGTGTGCGTGATATAAGATTTCGAGGCCATCATTCACTTCTTTAAAAAACATTAAAATTTGTTGTTGTTTTCTTTAAATAAAGATACAATTTCAATAAACTACACTGTATTTGCTTTTATTTTGACAAGACATAAGCATTTAACTATAATAAAATTACCATATAACAGCATCATATTTTGTTTTCCATCAATAAAACCACCACCGGCCTTAATTACGGCTCTACAGATTCTTGGCATTCTTTCTTGGAAAAGATGTCAGACCTTCCAACGTATTCTTCAATAATTCAAAAAGTTCACACTCACCTTTTAGGTATTCTCTTTGGACTCTCTAATCCAATTAAGTCCATATTAATTTAATGGGAGAGAGGACAGGACATCGAAGTGGCCTAGTCATAATTCACAAAATGTTCTTTTTTCACACGAGTAATTTTGAAATAATTTAGAAGAGTATTTTGGATCATTGTCTCGTTGAAAGTTGCTTTTTTTCAATTATGCATAAACCATATGGTATAGCATGTTTTTATCAAGATCAAATAAGATAGTAGTTATTGCATAATTCCTTTGACTTAAATCAAATATAGATCTCAAGATTTTTTTCTTCTAAAATCCTTTAAGAAATATGTATATATATTTTTTTTTACTGATCTTCCCTTAGTTAAGAACATAGGTTGTTAACAGTTTCTGTCAAAATTCAGTGGTCACCTAAGTACATAACATGCTCATTTGCTGCTTTTTTAAACTGTAATTTTGCAGAAACCGGGGTTTTCAGTGTGACTTTAGGCTTCTCTCACCTTTTTCCTATTTTATTAGTGCTTCATTTCCTTTCTCTCCTAAGTTTCTTTCCTCTCTCTTTTCTGACTTTTTTGTTTCTATCTTTGTCCCGTTTGAGTCTTTCTTTCCTTCTTTCTTTCTTTCTTTCTTTCATTATTCTTTTCTTCTTTCTATTGCTGCGTTTATTCTTTTTTAACCTTTTTATGTATATTATTCTTTCTTTTTCTTATCTCCTTATCTTATTCCCTCTCTTATTCTTTCTTATTTCTTACCAATGTCTGATGCTTTTTTCTTTCTTTCTTTCTTTCTTTCTTTCTTTCTTTCTTTCTTTCTTTCTGTTTTCTTTCGGTTTTCCATTCTTTTATTTTTACTTGTCTCTCTTTTTCTACTCTATTTGGTTTCTTACCTCTCTCTTCCGTCTTTCTTGTGTCTATATTTCGTAATATTCATAGTGGTGTAAGTGCTCATTCGCTAAACTCTTATTTTCTGGCATTCTCTACATTGTTTATAAGGTTATAAAATCATCTCATTTTATATATCAAATAATTTATCTTGGTTTTTCCGTTCTTACGTTCGAGATGCTTTTAGAGTGCCCTATTTCTAATCAAAGCTGAGCATCACCACATTATTTTTTACCTTCGGTTAAGCGTCCTTTAAAGAGGGCTCTGTCAGCTAAAATTAATTTTCATCTGCAGCAAAGGTGAGAGCATTATTAAGGTTCAGCATTTCCCTAAAACAATTTTTCTTGCAAGTTGTGCATCTTATTTAGTAAATGTCATTGTAACACTCCTGCATCTTCTGAGCAAAGTAAGATTTTTATAAGGTAAATGTCGCCAGGTTAAGTAGGCAATAATTTCATTTGAATGTGGGACCCACATCTTAAGGATTTTAACGGGAAGGATCTTATGGTGTAATGGTTATTGTCGTAGCACGTGGTCACGGTAACCTGAGATCAAATCCGGGACCAAGCTGTTTTTTTATTTCATATAACGCTAATATCGTTTGGGAAAGGTACGAATCCTAATATTCTAACCTTTCTAACAATAGAAAAATAATTGGGAAAAATGAACTCTTTAACATTGGTATGCAAGCGGTCTAGGAAAAGGAAAACTCATAATTCAAACCTGTTTAACTCTGCCTCAAAATTGACCTTACTCGTGTGAAAGGCTTAAGGTAAATATATAAACGTGGAGATTACAATGTTGGGCCACGGAAATCAGCTTTCAATATTTTGATTAATATATTACACACACACACACACACACACACACACACACATACATATATATATATATATATATATATATATATATATATATATATATATTTTTATGAGAGGGTTTTGCGTATGATTCTGGATTAGCTGGTCAAGAATATGTTTAATTAAATGTACTGCTTGTATTTTGTTCGAAACATTGGGAAATAAACAAGAAAAAATAGAATAGAATTACAATATTTATAAACCTAGAGTAACGATATCACTTACCTTGGTTTCTTTTTTTAATGACAATAATCAAAGTATCGAATTTTTTGTCAGTATCCGGTTTTCTGCTTAGAGGGACTAATGAGATTCAAACTCTTTTCAGCGATATCCTACTGAAAATATTTATAATATATATAAAATTAAATGTGATTAAAAAAGATGAAACAAAAGATTAAGAAATTATAGAATTACAAAATTAAACAATTGTTATCAATTAAAGAAAAACAACAAAGGCTCGGCAATTGGTGAGTATCTGTTAATAGTCTCGATTAGACACTAATTCCAATGTTGATTCCCTTAAAATTATCAGATGTCACACATTATATCAGCTGCGAATTTTGGCAAAGGTTATCTCTTTTGGGCTTGAGACTTTTGTGTATATACTCTGTAAATATATTTTTAAACAATCATTTTCCAAATCCAATCTTTCATTTGTGAATCTTATTCCACTCTTTTAGTTAATCATCTATTAGTGAGTAATGAAAATACTGTCCATCCCTCTTTTTTACCCTCAAGTATATCGCTCTCTCTCTTTCTGTCCCTCTCCCCATCTATCTATCTATCTATCTATCTATCTATCTATATATATATATATATATATATATATATATATATGTATGTATTGAGTAATGAAGAACGTTTTGTAATGAAAGCACCTAATCCTTAGGCAGAAACTTTTATTATATATTGCGTGTAATGAAAGATGACATACTTAGAAGTTTTTGGGTGAAACATTTGTCTTAAAAAGTCATTTATATGACTACGTGTGATATATATATATATATATATATATATATATATATATATATATATATATATATATATATATATATATATATATATATATATATATATGTATATATATATATATATATATATATATATATATATATATATATATATATATATATATATATATATATATATATATATATATATATATATATATATATATCAGCCAGATGTTCAAAAAGTGATTACATTTTACACGGATCTTACGATGATCACGTTCAGAGTGATAATTTTCTTTAAGGGAAAGCCATGCATATTTGATGAAATGTTTATTGCAAAATCAAAATGGTGTGATTGCTAATATTATCGAGCAATATCTCTTGAAAAAATAACAATATAGAAGAAGAAAAAAACAACAAAATTCCATATTCAAAATCTTATTATTCACATCGAAAAATCGATGTTCTTTTTTCCCACCTTTTTCTCTTCTTTTTTTTTTCCCGTGCCTTTTCCTAACAATTGCGTTGTTCAATATCATTCTGTATTGTGCCCACACGTACATCGATATTTTGATAAGAAAACAATCCATGCTTAATTACGGAAACACCACATGCAAATAAACACGGTTTCAAGGGATTTCCATCATTGCTGCAGTTATTTACTGCAAAATAAGTTTTCGGTAGCTTCACCTAATCTCTAATTATAAATGAATGATGGAGATATTTTTAAAGGAGAGATCTATATGGCACATGGCCATGGGGTACTTTTGAGTTTGGTGATTCAATTTTCTAAGTAATAGAGACTTCGAAATGCTAATTTTTACTTGCTATTTAACACCAACGCTAATGGAAATACAGAAGTCTCATTAAAAAAAAATATTTTAATCTTGAAATATATTTGTTTTATGGTTATTCAAAATGGCGGGTAATGATAAATAAAAAGTGCCCTATGTTTGAACAGAGGTCTGTCATCACGTTTTTTATGGTTGAGAAGTACAAATCATGTGCAATTTACAGAGGATGTGTGCTATATACTGAGAAGCATGTTTTAGGAAATGTTTACGAATCGGCTAAGCATGGGTTTGTCCCTATTTCGTGAATATAAAAAGAAGGATTTACTTTCGAAATGCTGTTCGTAAATTAGAAATGATATACAATACTTTCAAGGCGAACGCATTTACAGTATACAGGATCCTGTTCATTATCAATATTACGCACTGTTTACTCTGATACACAAGACTCAGATTACTTACAGTAGATGCTCATAGTAAACGGTCACCCATCTGAATACTGAACAGACTCATTGTTGCTTAACTTCAAGGATATGACTGAAACTGATGTAACATGGCTTACATGTAAATTAAATGACTGTTTGTTTTTATTTGATATTAGGATGCACTATGTCCGTAACGGTTATTGTCGTAGTGAACGAACTGAGGGAGTCGAGTTGAAATCCTGGATGAATCTGCTTGCGTTTTGCTTCAGGATAATTCCCTCGAGAAAAGCATTTCTCTTCTCCACCCAGTTATGGGGAAATAGTAGGGTATATTGGGTTCTTTAGTATTGGTACGGAAACCAGTCGAGAAAATATTTTCGTTTAAAAATTAACCTTATGCCTCATCCTGTATATGAGGTAAGAGGTTAGTAAATCTATACATTTGAGATGAGTGACGAGTTTTATTAGCGCTCAAACTAACTTTGGTATTTTCGTTGATATTAGGATTCAATTCTAGATTTGATTTTGAATTCTGTTCATCAGTACTGTGTACAATTGTCATGCTCATATTCCAATGTTTTTTATTTCTTACTTTTCTTACGGGTTGAGATATTTTTCTCCCTTTTCAATCTTTTTCTGTTTTAGTATGAAGTCTCCCCTAAATGCGACACCTCCTCTCTGACGGGTCTTCGTGAATCCATTGAATCTTAAAGTCCCTTTGAATTTTCCATTTTTTTTTTTCATTTTCTTGCACAGTTTGTATTCTATTCTTATACCATTTGTTTCCACGCTAAAACCACAATGGTTTGCACGATTACAAGTGGACTGTCGTTCTTACCCAATCATACATATATTTTAAGCCAATTTGCTGGTTATGCTTATTATACGATTGACAGTAGTAGTAGTAGTAGTAGTAGTAGTAGTAGTAGTCTAGAATATGCTGGGTTTAGATTTTTTTTAAATATAATATAACTTGGTTGTGTTGCATCTTGTTTTATTTTATTTGGGTTGTAATCGTAATTCTAAAATAAAAATCCTAGCGAAACATAAAATTAGCTAAAACTGGACATTTTCCATTCAGGTCAGACAGTTCAAGTATAGTGATTTGTTGAAAAAAATAATTAAATATCTCTATTGATTTGCTTTTTTTCTGCTCAAAATAACGAAATTTTTTAACTTCTAATGCCAAAGACACTAATTTCAAGTATGCTTCAGACGTTGGCGCTAGTACTACAAAGACGAACATAAGGTACAAAAAGGTTACATTGCGACACACGCGATGATGTATGTTTGGAAATATGGTGAGCGTTATATAAATCACTCTGTGTGCATTTCATAGACTTTTTTTACAAGTAGTAGACTCTTCAGTCTAAAGTGAATGGACCAGATTCAAGTTTTTATGATGTAATGAGGCGGATGGTCTGTAGTTTTATAGAAGGAAAAAAATAGAGGGGTGGAAATAGATATTTGTTTGTTCTGCTTATGATCAGTCTTTCAATCTCCAGTATGTTTGACTGGTTTGGTTTCTTTGCACAATTATGGGGTTTCAAGTAAATATTCTTTGTTGAGGTGGGGAGCAAAAAGAAGCGAGTCAAACGCCTTATTTGCAGGCTACAACACTGTCGTCGGCGTCTACCAGCAGCTGAAGTCGCAACACTCTTACTGCCGTCACCCCACTTCTACTTATACTGCCGTTTCCCCTTATCATCCGGACACATCAGTCGAACCTCACGCCCGTGCACAATTCTCGTGCATTCGGATAGACGCGTGTAGGCCCCAACATCCGGGCACCTGAATTGCATCTCGCGTCCATTCGGCGCCTAAATCTTATTTCTTTGCATTCCGGAGAGCGCGGGTTCGACTCTGGCAGGCAAGACACTCTCACTCTTTTTCCAAATGAGTACGGTGGTACTCGTTCTTCGTAACAAGTTTTATACACCAAATTAACCGAACGACAAATAATTTTCTGGTTATGCCATGAAATTGGTTGTTTCATTTTACCCCATATCAACCTTTTTCAGGGTTTAATTTAAATTAAGTCATTTTGATAAACAAGTGACTCAGCTTGATTACAGTCCCTGCTGTTTCTTAATTATTCACCCGTTTAAGTATTGAATTGGCTTATCGCTGCTTAACTTCGGTAATATAGCGGGACCCGGTAATTTTAGTGTGAGTTGACCGTAATACATTAACGCGCATCTAGTTGTGAGGCTTAAGTTATGGAGCTCTGGGGTGTATAAAGTTAACGCTTCATTGTCATTACTTTAAAGTCCACCCTGAACCGTAGTTGTAATACCTGTTAGGGTCCCATATTATGATTGCGACGTTAACCGAATTACGTCGTGGGCGTTGCGATTGTAGCAGAAAGTATTTACTCAACCTGTTCGCCACCGATAGGATGTGACACAAGTTCACAATTATGGGGAATACAGCGAGGCTGGAAATCGCGTATCAGTAGTGATGGATCCTGCGAATGTAACAGTTGTGGGATGTTTACAGGGAATGGTGGATTTATTTAAAAATGGATGATCGCAAACCGGAGAGAATTTGCAGACTCATAACAGACGTGGAACAATGGAAGCTCAGAGAAAGGTGTAAAGTTTTTAAATGCCAGTTAAATTGCCAGTTGAAAAGGGCGTACAGTAAGTCCTGAGTTATGGAATCCTTTGGTAAGCGTATAAGTCCTATCCTGCGTATTGGCAAAGGTCCAGTGATTTAATCCTATGTCCGTCGTCCACGAAGGTCTGTGTAATTATGACCAGTATGGTCAGTTTAAGTATGGTATCAGCAGCAGAGTACTGCCAGTGATTGGCTAAGAGGTAGATCACATGATTGTAGTCGAGTCTATAAGTAGGAGCAGGCGTCTCGCACACACCTTATATCCCAAAATTCTCAACAAAAGGCCGGATTTAGACTCCAGTCAACAGTATTTGCATTGTCTTGGATAAACAGAAGAGAGAAGACGGAGAAAATGGCCCTCAAAAATTAGTTCCAAGCTCACCTTAAAATTATCAGATCTCCCGAAC
>CM042137.1:19946449-19973949 GCA_023376005.1 Doryteuthis pealeii
TCTACCAACGGTATTTAACGCTGTTTACACATTGATATAGCACTGTATATTATATATATGGTGTTCGGGATAAATTTGACATATATATATATATTTGGTTATTTTTCTTCGTAGGTTGGAGGTATTGACGCACACTACGCATAATTTAAAAGCTTGGACCCTTCTTCATTCATATACGAAATGGATGACTGGAACTCACCTGAAACATGGAAGAGAATAACTTGTATCATGATTATCTGCAGCGGCTATTAAAATAAGGAGATTATGGTTTCTGCTCAATGCTCTCTGAACACTGTAGAAATAATCAAGCATGAACTGGAGAATTGCAATGGAGACTGCGAGGCAGTGGCTAGAAGAACACAACATGACACATGATCTGATTGCGTTCATACAGCAGAATTTCTTGAAAATCTGCGGAAAAATATTGGTGGACCCTCAGATGCCTACGTGGAGTTGTTAAACACTGTAGTCAAGCCCTGGATAACAAGGGTAGCCACTTTTAGGTCATATGTATGGCAGCAAGATTCGACCTCCTGCCACACCACAGTCAAAAGTGGTTGTCGGCGAATTTTTACGACTACACCAGTCCCAATGTTTGGCCTCCGAATTCCCCAGATCTTAACGCCATGGATTATTATGTATGGGGTGCTGTTGAGAAAGACACAAATCACCGTGCCAGTGCTACAACAGCCCAGTTAATCGATAGAATTAAGGTAGGTTTTGAGTTCCTTCCCAGGGAAACTGTAACATCAGCTTCCTACAGGTTTCGGAGCAGGATCGACGCTAATGGTGGTTATTTTGAGTGAAACTTATTGACAGTAGTGTAATTATTCCGTGCCTGTTGAAGTTTTTACAATCCATTAAATTCTATAGTTACCAAGCACTTTTTCTTTTTCCTTATGAAACTGTTAAATTTATCCCGAACACCCGGTACAGTGAGTTTTGTTCTTTCATTCCTTATTTTAGCATATATATATATATATATATATATATATATATATATATATATATATTAATAACATTTTATTCTTTGCAATACAAACTGTATCCATCCACCAAAACTTTCAAATTTTTAACGGTCTCTGCGTTCCAAAAATGATTAGAAAAATATTCTTTTTTCGAACATTTTTAAAATTCTGTTTTGTCTTCAACGGAGTTTTCTCTACTAAAAAATAAAAAATTCACTCTGATGAAGGTCGTAAAAGAATCTCTCTGTGTACGGAATATTTTTACATTTTTCCTATTATTATTATCATCATTATTTCAATTTTATCTGATTATTCTAATAATAATAATAGCGTAGTCCGTATACATTTTGATAAACGGACCGAAACACATGCGTAAGTGATATCGATTAAAGTGATATCGATTAAATTCATTTTTATCCATCTACATTTCTTTTCTTTATTCATTTTTTCCTTTTATATATATATATATATATATATATATATATATATATATATATATATATATATACATACAAGAAAGTAAGTGTTAATATATGCTTGTGCGCATATTTGTAAACGTTTAGTCTTTTTGTTTTTGTTTGTATCTTTTTATGTTTCTACTTCTATGCTATCTGAATAAATGTTTATAAGTGATTTGTGTAGGGGGGAGGGTGGTATAAGATGGCGGTGATTATATGCACGCGGGTGTGCGTTCAATTTTCTCTTCCTACTTGGATACATTCTTCTATTTACCTCTAATTTTACCCACTTGTTTTGCCGAGACATTAGCACGATTAAACAAGCAAAAAGCTGTGAACGAATGGAAAACTATCAGAAGAAAAAAAAAAAGAAGAAGAAGCAAACAAACAAAAAAATAAATAGCCGCCGGAATTTTTCTTTGTAGTTGATTAATTATAGAAATAAGTAAGTAAATAAAAAAGAGAGAACATTTTCTCCTTAGCATCAGAAAAAATATAGTGTCATGAAATAAAAGCTGAACAAAATAACGCGAATACTCCTAAATATATCACTGGGTTTCCGTTAATATCACTGCTAGACAACTCGAAATTCAGACTAACGTAAGAGTGGCTTTCATTAGGAATAATTATTTATTTATTCAAAGACTAGCAGAAAAAATGGTGCTGATTTTTGGCACTGATATTCTAGCAAAAATAGTTTTAGCTTACAGAGGGAGAATTATGAAAAAAGGGAAAAATCATTGTAACTACATTTATCATTAAAATGTAAATTGTCTGTTATTTCGATGAATTATATCTTTTTTATATATATAAAGGTTAGAGTTTTCTGACAGAGAGATACATTAAGGTGATGTCCGTAGTGAAATGGTTATTATCGTAAGAAATGGACACCGCATCACGAGTTCAAATCTTGGATGAGGCTGGATGCATTTCACATAGAGAAAAGGTTTGAATCCAATAATTCTCCCTCTATCTATAGAGGAATAGTAAGACAGGCTGGTCTCTTTAAGCTTAGTAGTGCCAATACTAATGAGTTTATTGCGAGTTTTCATACCACTTTAAACAGTTTTTTTTTTACTGAAGTCTAAGTGACAGCAAGTTATTTTTGGTCTTCAGGATTCTTCTGAGTAAACTAGCCGATGTTAACAATACTTTTGTTTGGATGGTCTCAATTCCTAATCTGATTTCCGATTCTTCTATTCAATTTTCCATGCGTGTAGGGACTATTCCAATCGCACCAACTAATATTGGTATTACTGTCACCATGTTCCACAGACTTTTCAGCACCTTGGCAAGATCCAATCTATTTGTCTATCTTTGGATTTTTATTCTATGTTTCACAGGAACGACAAACTCCACAAGATAATAAGTTCTTTACTTCTTGTCAATTAACACTAGAACTGGTCTTTTGGCTGGGATTGGTTGATATGCTCGTATCTCAAAGTCTCAGAGAATACAGTTATTTGAATATTCTCGATTTTTCCTCTAATATCTAATTGCCCCAGCCTCCTTTCTAAACTGATGGGGACTGTTCCAAGTGCACCAATTACAGCTGGTATCACCTTTACCCTCATGTTCCACAGTTTTTTGGTTTTCAGTTCTCTGACATGGTACCATTATTTGTTTATCTTTACGTTTTCTTTCATTTTTTATTCTGTGGTCTGCCGGTACAGCACAATCCACAAGAAAAGTTTTTTTTCTAGGTAATAATCACTAGGCTTGGTTTTCTGACCGGCCATGAATAACCCGTCTGTATCACAAAGTCCTAGAGAATTTTACGTGTTTCATTCTCTCGAACGGATTCCGGTTTATGCATATACAATTTGGTAGCATGTTAAAAATTTAATTTCGTGCACAATAACTAGTGGATCACCTTTCCCACTCAGTTATGCCTAGTCTTGTATTCCTTTTGCGCCAGTTTCTTTTATTCGCTTATTCCATGATTAACTGTTTCGTCTCCGTCTCTACACATCCTACACTTTCTATTCTGGTGTGTCTTATTCAATTTCGGTTTATTCTTATTGCATTGTCTTATGCTGCAATTATAACAGACTAAGTTTCTCTTTTGAGGTTTCCTTTTCTTAACCATCTCCATATCTTTTTATGTGCACTCTCGCCAATTTGTTGCTTGAAGTATCCATATAATTGTTTTTCTTCTCATTTCTGTTTTCTAGTTTTTGTTGTTTTTTTAAATGTTGCAATTGCTGATATTGGCTGTTGTAATTAGTCTTTCTTTGATCGTTTTAGTGTATTCTTCGAGTCCACGGATTGTCGCATCCAGACAATTCCCAATGTTGGCAAGACCTCTTCCTCCTTGTTTTCTTTCTTGATACATGCTGTGTGCCTATGTCATATCTCAGGTGTAATACTTTGTGCATTATCATCAATTCTTTATTAGTAGTGATATTATATAATAAGGTAACGTTATATGTTTATGTAGATTTATAGAGTTTGCGGTGTTTTAAAAGGGAAATTTTTCGATTTTTCTGTAAAATATTGTATTTTCAGTAATGAGCAAGACAATTAAAAGAAAGCCATTCTAATTAGTTTCTTTCTTAAATTGGCGATATTCTCTTAGAATTAAAAAGATAAAATAAAATACCAGCAGCAAGTATTGAATAATTAATTTATAAACGAAAAGAAAATATTTATAATCATTTTTTCTGTTCTTTTCAATAATAAAGAATCTAGAATTGCCCGTAGAGCTTTTTTATTTTGTTTCTTATAAATTGTCGATTTTTTGTCGATTATTCTTCCTTGTCTTTGCTTTTTCATTTTTTTTATATATATTGTAAAAATCTTCCTATAAACAACACATATTAGCATCGTAGATTTTCCATGCCGATCGCTTTAGGTATTACCCAACACATTCCCCACGGGTAGGATGTGACACAAGGTTGCAAATATGGAGCATCTGTTAAATAATCTATGCATAGATTATTGTCAACCCCCCTGTATTTCTGAGGGGATGGCCCTTTTCATATCACGGGCGGGACTTTCCATGGAATAATACAGAAAGCCCGCGAAATACGTGAAGTCACGTGGGACCTGGTTGGTTCTCAGTTTCAGCTCGGACGTCAGGCAGATAAGATGTTACTGCTTTAGCTGAGACTCACTGCACACGCGCGCTGTGATTAGTTAGTGAAATATGTTTAGTTAAGAAATAGAAGTTTAAATAAATAATATGGTTTTGTGGTTGATGAATGTCTTGGCAACAAGACTGACCTAGAAGACCAGACACGAAGTCTCCAAGACTAGGTCCAGATGCTGGAAGAAGAACGTAAGATACCAAAGATGAACAGAAGAATAGAAGAAAGTAAAGAAGGGTATACAACACATCCAGCAAGAATAGAACTCGCTATTCAGTTGTAATGGATTCCTCAGAGTAGCTTATTACTATCTAACTACGATGGGATAGCCTTACATGCTGAACTTTGTATGTATTTACCCAACCCGTTCGCCCTGGGTAGGATGTGACAGAAATTCGCTAGCATGGGGTTTGCAGCGAGGATGGAATTCGCTATTCTGTAGTAATGGATGTACGAGACTAGCTTACCAACCATTACATTACAATGGGTCACCCTTTTTATTTAACCCATTCGCCACGGAGAGGATGTGACTCAAGGTCGTGAGTATGGGACATCCAGTGATGATGAAACTCGCTTTTCAATAGTAATGGATATACGAGAGTATCTTACTACCATCACTCCACTATGGGTACCCTTACATGCTGATTGCTGTTGGTATTTACTCAAACCGTTCGACACGTATATATATATATATATATATATATATATATATATATATATATATATATATATTATATTATTTTACAACTGTAAAAAAAGCTAAATTGTTCTATTTGACCGTTTTTATTTTGAATTCAAGATAGTTACAATGTAGCAATATTCACCGGAAGTTAACCAGACAAGATTATATATATATATATATATATATATATATATATATATATATGAATGCAAACCCATTCTCAACAGATATTACAAAGGGAAGAGACGGATTTTATTTTATCTTCTCTAATAACTTATAGAATAATTATATTAACTTGATGCTTCAAGGGAGTCTAATAATAGATGAGAAAAACTTTCTATTAGGGACTCCACTCTCAAAAAGTGTTTTAATACTTTTGAGAAGGGTTCCCTTGGAAAGGATTTTTCATTTATCCCCCTCATTTTATTCATTCTTATTTCATTCATTCATTCATTTTACCATTCATTTTTAACTATATATATATATATATATATATATATATATATATACATATATATATATATATATATATATATTATATATATATATATATATATATATATAAGTCTCTGCGTGACTGCTACGTATCCCTGGGCCAATATATAAGAATGTATGATCTATTCGTAAAAGACACAGAGTGAATCTGGAAAGGAGGCAGCCTAATAACATGGCAGGTCTACCAGTGGAACAGGTATAATGTTGCAAAACCCGAAATCTGTAACGATACTGGTGTAACATCACCAATTCTCCTCCTTTGATACTTCTCGGCGATGTTTTATAGGACTATATATAATATATATATATATATATATATATATATATATATATATATATCACGATTTTGTTAATATCCATCTAAAATTAAGCTGCGGTCAAGACAACAAATAGACTAACTTTATACCTATGAAATTTTTTCATAACATTTAAATGAATATCATCTTAAAAGTTATCATTCTCGGTAATTTTTCATGTCAGAGTAACAAGTTTTTGAAATCTTTCTTCGTTTGTTGTTAAATTCAACCGTATCTGTTCACCTACGAGAATAGAAGTAAATAGAGAAAAACTCCCAGCTTGGGGAAACAGTCAAAGACCAAGAAAAAAGAGTAAATAAGCATGTATTAATGATTCATTTTGTCTGGTCTTCCACTTCAGAGAATACAACAAAGAGCGTCTTGGTTGGTTAATACGTAAAAAAAATCTTCAAAAAGGGTGAGAAAATAAGTATTTAAAAGTGATTTTTTAAAATAAGCTCTAGAAATTGTAGTGGAAGTATTTCTCTGGCAGGTAACTTTGCTTTGCAGTATATTTGCTGACTTATTTGATAAATATACATTTCCTCCCCAAAGAATCATTGCTAACACCTGCTTACGTTGTTCGTGATAAATATAGTTTGATCTAAAAGTTTCATTCCTAATTCTTTAAGCCATGGCTTTTTTCATACAGTGAAGACAAAAGATTATTGCTCAATGCTGCCAAAACACACATTATTCTACCAGTTGTAAAAATAGTTAGCATATTACATTCACTATTTCTACGTAAATGAAAATAGACTATTGGACTGGTTGTATTTGGAAATTTCGTGGTTTACTTATTCGTGATCAATTGATTGATTGATTGATTTAATTTTAACGGCATATCAACATGACTGGGGTAAATTAATTCCTAGAGTTTAGGGAATTGCGTACATTGGGCCGGGATAGCTCAGTCGGTAGAGCGTTCGGCTAGAAACCACAAGGTTCCTAGTTCGATACCGGTCCTCGCCAACTCAGCGTAGCACAGGGATCTGTGCGGTAAAGTAAGGAGCTGATGGTAGGTGTGGTGCTCCACCTAAGATGCTAAAACATCTCCTTGGTCTAGCGCTATTGAAAAGGGGATAGACTCCCTCGCTGACTGACTGATACCGACTTTAGGCCGCCCCGTCGACTTTACTTTACTTTTTACACGTTGATATTCTCATTTTTGTGTAGTTTCTTAAGTTCTTTATATGAGGTTCTGTGATATTAAGTATTCCTATCTAATACAAATAATTTGCAAATATATAAATTTGAGTCATAAGTGGGATACTAACAGATACTGCCACCAGGTTCAGAGTGGACCTGGAAATAATGGCAACGAAGGGTAATCTACATTTGCTAAATTCCTAGAATTAGATCGAGTTTAGTATCCTTGCCAGAACGCCCATTTTGTGGCGAGGTCTTATCCATCTGCAGAGAATACAATCAGCTTAGTCTTAGCCCCGTCGACCGGGCTGATTTATGGTCGAGAGAGTCGTTTGGTTTACTCATCAGTCAAGAGAGTCAAATCAGCAACAAAACAATCGTTTTATCAAACATGTAAGTAACCCTGTGTTTCTATGTCTTTATGCGTTCATTTTTTTGTATTATTTATTTGTTTGTTTTTTAGGGGGTTGAAAATGTGAGTTACGAGATATTTTTGAATGATGTGAAAGGATTTGGCGTTTTTTAGCCGTAATTTTCTTTCAAAATTCGATATATATATATATATATATATATATATATATATATATATATATATATTTAAAATGCGTATTTTTACTTTCGAAATTCGTTAGGAATATAGACATCACTACTTATAATGTCAACTGTCAATCAGATGACTTTAGAAGTATTTTTTGTTTCTATCGTAGACACATATTTATAAAATCAGCTGATGACATCAGTATATAAGAATATATTCTAAAAATATAACAATAACTTCCTAAAAAGTCCGACACACAACATATAGTAAAATGTCACAAAATCATCAAGGTCATTTGATTTTTCTATCAGTGTTGCTCCCTGTTGTGTGCACAAGAAAGGAGTTGTACAGGAAGATTAATTCCTTTCACTCTGTTCTGTAAGTCGACAATAGTAAAATAAACAGTCACGCTGCAGTATAGAAAATTTGTTGTCAGAAATTGTATAGAAAAATAAATAAGTTCATTGAATATAACAAAGGTTTAGAAATAAATATAATGTTATTGAGGCGGGGATCACCAACTTTTTCAGTCTGAGTTACACAGATTTATACTAAATTCACAAGGTAGCAATCATTATTTCTCATTATGCATTTTATGTAAGTAAGTAAAAGTAAAGACGTCGGGGCGGCCTAAAGTCGGTATCAGCCAGACAGCAAGGGAGTCTATCCCCTTTTCAATAGCGCTTGACCAAGGAGATTGCTTTTGGCGTCTGAGGTGGAGCGCCACACCTACCATCAGCTCCTTACTTTACCCCACATATACCTGTGATACTCATACGCTGAGTTGGCGAGGACCGATATCGAACTAGGAACCTTGTGGTTTCTAGCCGAAAGTGATGATAGGACACTTGTTTCCTTTTGGAGAACAGATGTTCACAGTATTATGTAGAGCAAAACATGCTCACAATTTACAAGGTGTGGATGATATGGTTGGAAAATCGTCCAGAGAAGTCTTGTGGTTCTTAATATTCAAATCTTCTAAAGACCGAAAAAATGAGTTCAATCTGCAGTTGCAATGGTGCTTCTTCACAGTCAACATTAAAGGGCGAAGAGAAAATTTTATAAGTCGGATGAAGGGCCGCGCGAATGATCTTGAGGGACGCATGAGGCTCATGAGTTGTAGGTTGGGGATTCAATATTTAGTTGGTAATTTGGTCCGCGTGGGTTATTTAATGCCAAATGTCTTTTTTATATAGGATTTGTAGGTGAATAGTTTATAGTTATTTACTAAGCTTAGCTTAGTTGTGACACAAAGCGCTCGGTGAGAATCTAACATACTCTCAATGGTCTGCTAACACAGTTTGCTAAACCTTAAACAACACTTAATCTTCTGACATATCTGTTTGACCCCTAAATAGGATCCTAAATGATTCTCCCACTCAGGGTCAGTGAACCTATGAGTAATGACAACTAAGGAATACTCCCTACTTCCCAAAACTAAAAACTCATTGGGTTCAAATTATATGGAAATCCCAGCACAAGTATTTCATGATATTTAGGCGAATGGTATTTTTAGCTTAAAACACAATGACAAATC
This sequence comes from Doryteuthis pealeii, assembly GCA_023376005.1. NCBI lineage: Eukaryota > Metazoa > Mollusca > Cephalopoda > Myopsida > Loliginidae > Doryteuthis > Doryteuthis pealeii. The sequence goes on from CM042137.1 coordinate 19,955,662, forward strand.
CTCTAGATTGCCCCATTAAGCAGTGCCATAATTACCTCCTCCTACGATGGAATAATCTTTAGTTTTAAATTTTTTTAAATATATTTCCGCTCTAAAAGTTTCAGAAACATGACGAATAAGACATTCATACTACTCCCTTTTATTGTTATAATTGGCGCAGTATGAAAGTTCTCAAACTTCTATCGCTTTACTTGCTCTTATATTTTAGAAAAGACGATGAAATTTGTTAATCTAGCTTTTTAGAACATATGTTACATATGTCTTACCTAGCTAATTCATAACTATCATTTGAGGGGTTAAGATTAATTTCATCGTCATTGCTAGAGTTACTCTCACTATGAAACTACTGGTGAAGTAACATAATTTTTTATTTTTCTTCTGTGCTGAATCCAGGTCTGAAACCAGTTTTAATTCTAACCTTCATTGTCGTATTGAGCATCTCTCATAACTTCGTCACTACATTGTTTAGCTTACGGTCTAAAAAATTGCAACCCTGTCTTATTTTTCCGAGTCTGTTGCAAAGTAATACAGATTTTGACTAGAGTTATTTTATAGTAGCAAGTGAGAATCTCGAGATCTTGATAAAAATGGCGTCCAACTTGGCCAGTGTTAAAATTAATGTTTTATTCTAAGAAAGAAATCCGTATTTTTGTTGATTTTTATATTTCTTCAAAAAATTTACCAATTTTACAATATATATATATTATATATATAATATATATATATATATATATATATATATAATATATATAAGAAATAGAATACATATTTACATATTTTCTAAAGAAAACCTGCCCAGCATGCTGAAAGATTTTGTTTACGTTTTAGAAAGCAAGTAAATCTAAGCTTTTTTTTCCAAAATTGAAAGTTTGACAAAAATACCTGACGTTGAATAATTATCAAAATTTCCACATTATATATCAAAATTATTTGTAGAATAAATTATATTAATGATATAGTGCTCTTTTTTCGGCTTACTTTAAATTTTTTGAAAAAATCTCCGTCAAATTCAGTCGGTTATATTTTCGCTTCCACGGGTTGGATGGGAACATAACAAGTTCCCGGTTGTAGATTAAGGTGTCTTATAATTGAGAGTACAATTTCAAGAATATTAATAATGATTGGCCACTTTTATTTTGCAAAACAAAATAACGTGCAAAAAAATTAATGTTGTGAGGCTTTAAGGGGTGAAATAAGAACAAAACGACGGGTAACAAATGTAGAAAAATGTATTAACAGAAAGTAGACAAATACAATAGAGAGATGTGGAAATTTTTCATTTGACAAATATGAAGAATAGATGGAAAATAATCCGACAGTATGAAATTTAACATTTTGAAAAAACATATGATGTTTGTAATGTAATTGTTGACAGAAATCTGTTTCGGTTGAATTCAGCGTTCGTTTCTGTAAACAGTCTTTTTAACGGATATCTTTCTTCCCATCTATGTCGCTCTTTGATGAAGACCAACTTATCGATTTCGAAACAGTACTGTCAGCAATTACATAACAAACATCATATGTTTTTTCAAAATGTTTAATTTCATACTGTCGGATTAATTTCCATCTATTCTTCATGTTTGTCAAAGATAAGGATCTCCAGGGTTAAATCCACTGAATTAATCGAGACACTGATTAATAGCAGTCGATTTCACGTGTGTGTTCATTGCATTAAAATGTTCGTTACGAAGGAACGCTGGCTTTCCATATAATATATATATATATATATATATTATATATATATATATATATATATATATATATAATAAAAAGATAGAGAGATAAAGTGAGAAATGTAGGAGATAAGATTTTATTTGTTATCAACCTAAAACCTATAAATTTCACTCACCGTAGATAATCGGAAACTGATTGAACAATGTCTCCATATACTTTGTTGAAGTTGGCACGATTATCCTAAGAATAAATTTTCTTGCGGCTTGAACATCTACTTAATTAAATGAATGATGATAGATTGTCACAGTGGAGAGTAATTAAGATGTGTTAATCAGCAAAGCGAACAGTTAATCGAACCTCCTTGATTCTGTCTGTGATCAATTCAGTCGAGATTGTGGTCATTTCAGCTTAATTTGTGGCCGTGGCGATTACGGCCGTCTTAGAAAATGAAATTTGAAACTCAACTAAATATTGTTTATAAGTTTGAGAGGAGATTGATTAAATATTGGTCGGACATTTTGAACTTCTTCGTTTTCTTGTTGTTTTAGTCTACTTGATACGAGAGTTGTACTGAATATAATGCCTGTTTTCTATTTAATGTGAAGAAAAGATAGAGGAATCACTGGTTCTTGATAGAAGAAGCATGTTAAACAATTATCATCTAAAGAAAACTCAGGAATTAACGAGAGTCATGTGCAAATGTAAGCAAATAAGGATAAAGTTTTGAAACCATCATCAAGGCAATTGGATGAGTATGGTGTTGTCTAAATTGAGTTAGAATTATTTTCAAATGAAAAAATGAGAAAATATTGGTCAAACGTTCTTTTATTCCTCTTAGCAGAGTTCTACTTTAAAAGATGTGACATTAAAAAGAATATTTGAAATATAACTAAAATAATAGATATAATTAAAAAGAAAAAGAAGAAAACTAAATATTTCCTATATGACTATATTCATTAGTATATAAATATATATTTATTCCTATAATCTATGGTTTTGTACCTTGATTTATATATGTAAGTGTTTTGTAAGATATTAAAATAGGAAGAACTTTGAGTAACAAAAATAAAAGGAATATGTGATTTGTAGACGAAGAAAACTAAAAAAAAAAAAATGTATCTTTTTTACCTAAGTAAGGTGATGAGTTAAAAAATTGTGTCGTTTTCGAGTTACGTCACCGTTTTGAAGCAATTATTTTATTTTTATATTTTAATTTTTAGAAGCCGCCAGAAATGGCCAAAAATAGCCAAAATTACCGCAGTTTGTTTTTGATTATCCCCAGTGAAATCAATTGATAGTATTGGACAAATTTGCACAGTCTGTATTGGATCCCCACGTCAAATCAATATCCATACAATTAAATCAAAACTTTCTGTTTGACTATGATTGTCACCCAGACACAACAGTATCAACAGTAGATATAACAGGTTAATATTTAAAGTAGTATTGGGAATAAAGTCTACCAATACAAAGGTTTTGTTGATAACGGAGTTCTTGTGTTTTAAACAAGATGGCGACATCTCTATACTTGATGACAAGCCCCTGAAATTAGTAGACCAGTTCATATACCTAAGTAGTAAAATCTCATGTACAGAAAGCGATGTGAATGTATTAATAGGAAAGGCATGGACTACTATAGACAGATTATCGATATATGGAAATATGATCTCTCTCATAAGAAAAAGAAAAAAAGGCTCCTAGCGATAGTCGTATCAGTTCTACTCTATGGCTTCAATACTTGGACCCTGACGAAACATACTAAAAGTAACCTGATATCAGAATGATCTGATTTGTCATTAAATGACCCAAAAAGTGTTGATATGCCGTAAAAAAACAACGAACCAACCAACCAACCAACCAACCAATCAGCCAAGCTAAAGAAATGCTTAAATAAAAAGCTATCTGAGAAATACGCAATGATTCTGTGCGCTGTCTGGAACAAACCTTGGAAGCAGCACCCCACAAAACGCAGTTGTACGGCCACTATCACATTAACTATCCAAGTAAGACGAACAAGACATTCTGGACATTGCTGGAGAAGCAAAGACGAACTCATAAGCGACGTTCTTGTGTGGACACGTACATATGAACCAGTAAAAACCAACATCGATCAGCTCATTGTATATACTGGATTCGCTGAGGAAGATCTACTAGCAACGATGATTGATAGGAACAGGTGGTGAGATGGGGTCAGAGGAATCCGTGCTGACAGATTGAACTGATGATGATGATGGTGATGATGATAGTAAAGTAAAGATTATAATAAAATATCCTGAGTTATCAGTAACACATTATTACAAATTAACAAAATAAGCAGCTATGATTTGTTTGTATTTTATTTGTGACTAGAAATGACAACCCGGCATCGCCAGGGTAGAGAGGGTTTTTTTTAAAGTTACTTCTGCAGATTCATTATTACTGAATCGTGAGTTGGATCCTCGTAGGATGCTCCAGTAAAATCCCCATGTAAAAAAAAGACCTTGCATTTATCCAGCCACTCTGAAAAGAAACGTTAATGTCTACTATTCAAAATATTAAATGCAAAAAAATCTATTCTGTTCTCATTTAAGTTTTACTCCTTAATTATTTTCACAAATATAAATCAAATCTTTATTATTTCTGCTTAAAATGCACGATCTGGTGATAGTGAATGTGCACCTATATTTACTTTGTCGTTAATTGTTTTATCTTCGTAGTTTACTCCGGACATTAATTAACTAATGGCTGTCAACTTGGGTTAGAGTAAGACCATTTCCTGCTTTTTTGTTTGTTTTTTATCATCATAGTTAGGTGCCTGTAGCATTTGACACTCTATCCTTATGTTTTCTCAGATCACTCACCAGGCCAGCCCTGGAGAGACATACTCTTCCACATAACCTACATGTTGAAACTTCTCCACTTTGAATGTTTCTGGGCTGAAAATTGCCCTTTGAAATAGCCCGTTTCAATTTTTGCTGTTTAATTCGGTTAGACTCAAATTCTTCAACAGACAGGTAGACGGTAGCTCTCCATACAGATCTATTACAAGCTAGATTCTCCCAGTCCTCCACAGCAATAGCAGTGTTCTTCAGGATGTCCTTGAGTCAGTCCTTAAACCTCAATTTGGGTTTGCACTGACGACGTTTGCCAGTTGAGATTTCCCCGTAAAATAGTTGTTTTGGGATTCGGCAATCATTCATGTGAACTAGATGACCAGACCAGCGAAGACATGATTTAAGGATTAAACTCTCAATAGTAGGCAGGTGACATCTTTCAAGTATTGTGGTGTCTGGTGTAAATGATAACCATTCTATCCCTAAAATCCTGCAAAGGCAATTCTGATGGAATCTCTCGAGTGTCCTGAGATGTCGTTTTAAACAACCCAAGTCTCACAGGCGTACAAAAGGGCAGTGAGCACACAGACTCTGTATACACCCAGCTTGGTGGAGATCTTAATGCCACGTTGGCTCCAAACCCTCTTCTCAAGCAAACCAAAGGATCTCGTTGTTTTCTGCAACCTAAGGGAAATTTCTATATCTAAAGAGTTGTCCTGTGATAATGTGCTCCCAAGATAGACAAAATGATGGACAACTTTGAGGCGTTCACCATATACAAAGATAGTTGGGATCCACAAAACATTTGTTCGGGGAAGGCTGATACATGACAACAGTCTTTTTATATTTATGGTTAATCCAAATGCTGTACATGCTTCGGAGAAACAATCCATAAGTTCTGCATATCAACCTGAGTGTGTGTTACCATGTCACGGTCATCTGCATATAGTAGCTCCCGCACAATGGCTGTGAACACTTTTGAATCTGCCTTTAGACGTCTTATATTGAATATGTTACCAGATGATCTGTAACGAACATAAATCCAATTAATATTATTTTTAAAGCAATTCTAAAGACGACTGCAAAAAATATTCCAAATAGTTGTGCTGCGAGAACGCAGCCTTCTTTCACATCATTCATGACTCTGCAAGGTTATCATTATATGTGACCAAAGCGTTCATATCATAATGAAGAAACCGAATAAGGGCTATGTGAAGGATAACCTAACTTCCCAAGAACCCTCTAGAGTGCCTCGTAGTTAATGGTGTCAAAGGCCATAGCGAGATCGATGAAGCATTGGTAGAGGTCAAGGTTCTGCTCTATGCACTTTTCTTGCAGTTGGCGAACCAAAAAGTTCATATCAGTTGAGCCACGTCCAGAGCGGAAACCACATACATACATGCATACATACATACAATTGCCCTTATATAAGGATAGATTACTATCAAGTTATACGCCAATTAGAAATACAACAACTGAAGGGATTAAAATCTGTATTAATCATTCAATTAAAACAGTGATTATTATTTGCCATTCGATTACTTGCTGAAACCATTCAATCTCGTGAATGTCAACATTTGATCTATTATCTCAAAATGTTTAATCAATAAAATTAGTATTTTATAAACCAAGTATTGCTCCTAGTCCTCATTAAAACTAAATTTCAACTTTACAAAATTATCACCCATCTATATATCGACGCGAATGCTTGACCTAAAACTCGCCCTATGCACGAGTCTATACTATAATATATATATTAGGAACACAAGACATTTGATAAAAAATCTGTTTTGTCTTAAGAATAATAAAGAAATTCTCATTTTGCATCTGATGATGGGAGCAACTAGACAATTTCTCTAGGTTCCCTAAAATAGTCTATAATGCTAAAAATCTAAATCTTCTGATATTTTTTTCCTGGTATAATTTTGCTCTGTGACTCTGATAATAAGAGCACACATTGAGCTCTGCAAACTAAGATATTTAAAAAACTACTACGCCGCAAGGAAGATTTCTTCACCTGATCTTTGGATTATATATATATATATATATATATATATATATATATATATCATCAGGTTGCACTGACAGAATGGAAGTCCATCTCTCTCTCTCTCTCTCTCTCTCTCTCTCTCTCTCTCTCTCTCTCTCTCTCTCTCTCTCTCTCTCTTGCTATCCGTTCCTAATGGGTATCGGCCCGGGCAAGTCTACGGTACAGCATTCAGAATCCCCGTAGAGCTGATTAATATAGGTTTTTGCTGGTCGACCTACACTGATGTGTTCGTCCTTGCTTTTCCACCAGTGTCCAGAATATTTTGTTTGTCGTATTTGGATGTTTTTTTTTTAAGAGGCAAATGTCCGTTCAGTTACTTTTTCGTGGGGTGTTGCTTCCAATATTTGTTCACGACATATATATATATATATTATATATAATATATATATATATATATATGCACGAAGACAATTATTGCTTCTATTCAACTAGATGTCTCGATTTTGTTTATTTTATTTTATTTCATTTTGTTTATTTATCTTTAGCAAAGTGATTTGAATAAGTACTGCGTAAATTGAAAAATCCGGATATTCCTTACGGGGAATCTATCCTGACAATGGTACAAACACAGACCTATCTGTGCGTGCGTCCGTGCGTTCGTACGTGCGAGTATGTGTGTATGCCTCTATGTGTGCGAATATGTGTCCTATTATGTCCTAATACGTTCATCTCTGTCTAAGAGAGCGAAAGGTAAATTTGATGCGAAAACTTACACCACAAAATCAGTAAAATAGATAAAATATTCGGAAAGATGTTCTCTTCTTCTTTTTATTTATTTATTTATTTGAAAATTATTTCACTGCACAACACAGATAATCATTGGCTGTGTGTTGCCATCGGAGAATAGGAATAAAGATGACGGTCGGAAGTCGAATAAATATGAAATCGGAAGTTTGAAAATTACAGCATTTCCTTTTTTTTTTTTTCTTTTTCTTTTTTCTTTTCTTTTTTCTTTTTCTTTGTTTCAATATCCCAACTTGTATTTACCGGGGCTCAAACAACAACCGCCTTACATCCGTTCCCTATATCTCATGTCTGATTCAAAGAAATTGCTAACGCTTCCAATCAAAAATATTCAAAACAGACAACTCTTCCTTAAGGATAGGGCATATCGTCTAGGTCTAATTTTTAGCAAGTGGATCTATGAATACAATCTGACTCTATACTTATAGCCTTGAGCCAACTCTTAAATGCAAGAAGAAATCAAGCTCATGTTCCCGCCAAATCACAGATTTTAAGCAATGATAAGTCTGCTCAGTACTTAGATAGTTGGCCACTTAATAAAATTAAGTACTTTAAGCAACTTAAGGTCTCTGTACTTTAGTAAAGTCGTCAAGGTGGCCTAATGTCGGTATCAGTCAGACAGCGAGGGAGTCTATCCCCGTTTCACTGGCGCTAGACCAAGGAGGTTGTTTTTCGGTGTCTGATACGGAGCACCATACCCACCATCAGAACAGTACTTTACCGCACCGATTCTGTGCTACTCATACGCTGAATTGGCGAGGACTGGTATCGAACCCGGAACCTTGTGGTCCCTAGTCAGACGCTCTACCGACTGATCTAAACCGACCCTCGTTCATTGAACGTTCTTATATACATTTTATGTGTAGTTTGGTTTGGTATCTTGGTTAATGGCATATCAACCTTCCGGGTTGTAATATAGAATATTCACCTTAAGGATGGCAAGAAATTAACTCTCAAAGCTCACCCATCGTTGCGCTGACAGCACGGATCCCATGCGTTACTCTCCCCAACCGTCCCTATCAGCCATTGCACCTGGCAGGTCCCCCACGCAATATACTGAATCCGCGCAAAGCTGATTTATATAGGTTTTAGCTGGTCGGTCTACACTAGTGTGTCGATGTGTTGGTGTCCAAAGAAAAACGTCACTTATAAGTTCATCGATGCTTCCCCAGCTGTGTATGTCTGGTGTGTCTTACTTGAATGATTTGGGTGATAGGTGGCAAGTGTCTGTACAGTTGCTTTATTGTTGGGTGCTGCTTCAAGATCAGTCCAAGACAGCATACAGCATCCTTCTGTATTTCCCATCTTTTATCTAAGCATTTCGTTGGAGTCCAAATGGTGCAGGCATACAGTAACACTGATACAGCTACAACTTAGGGGAAATCTAGCTTTATCTTATTATATACCCATCAGTACGATCCTCTTCCTTCTGGCTTCGTGCCAGCCCTTAAATACTAGATTTCATTGGTTTACGATCGAACCAAGCACCACCAAATGACAGATCTAAGCAATGATGAGCCTGCTCAGTACTTAAATGTTTGACCACTTAGTAAGAGCAAGTAATTTAAACAATTTAACGTCTACGAACCTTAGTAACGATTGAATGATTGATCACTTTTAACTGCATATCAATCTGTCTAGGGTTATTTTTGGCCTAGGGGTTAAGGAACAACGTTCATTTACGCTCTTATTTACATTTTATGTGTAGTTTGGTTTCTTTTTTTAATGGCATATCAACCTTCGTGGGTGTAATATTTCTATTCGCCTCAAGGATGTATACAGATTAAGTCTTAAGGTTCATACAATAAAAAAATACGTGTAAACTATTATTTAAAGCCAAATTCATCTATGTCGAAGAACATTATTGGTACTATTGGGATAAATGAATGAGGTTCATGCCTTCCCAAGGGTATTAGTCCAAATGTTAACCCAATAGCACTATTGTAGTTCAAACTCGCTTACTACGATGTCACGATTTTGTGTGCTTGTTTTTTTCTTTGTTTTTTTTTCTTGTTTTTTCTTTTAATCACAGTCTTATCTAATCTATTAATAATGGAGATTCGCTTCCGGTTTTTGTCTGTAACAAAAATTACGTCACTGCTTACGTCACATTGCCCAAAATCGTCATAAAAAATAAATACACTCAAAATTTGAACATACAATATTAGACAGTCCTCATTGTTTTTTAAAACAAGTTTTAATAAATATATGACTGGTATTATATATCTATATATAGTTTGCTTTATTTCAATATATATTTAAAGTTTACATTTCAAATTGTTTTATTTTTTAATCCTTTAATGAATTTCATGATTTTACTTACAAACTCGCTGACATTGAATTTTTTACTCCCACCCCTCAGGCAATATGTTTCAAAAATCTACGTTTACATCACCAGGAGGGTGTTTTTTATTTTGTACTAGTACAAATAATTTTCAAACATATCTATTTGATTCATAGATGGGAGATAATAGGTACAACCACTCCGGGGCAGGGTGTAATTGCAATAAACAAATCCTACACAATCTTCAGTTCTCCAGAACGGGAGCCTCACCATCAGATGTTGTTTAGTGTCATACCCACGACACCCTCTTTTTGGCGGGGGTCTTACCCTTCTGCAGATGATACAGTCAGTTTATTCTAATGCTCGCGGACATGGCGTGTACCTTACGGAGTAAAGTTTATTAAATAACAGCTCCTCTTTAAGAAAATTACCATCTGTCAGGTGTATAGTACATTTGCTTACATTAGAAATATCTGGTATCTCAATGACTTTTCTGTCTATGTTTACACGCAGGCGTGATGAGACGAAAGTCGATTGATACGTGTCGCACGGTGTTTACTGACATTTATCTGTGTAGAAAATTAATAAATAATGACAGGCATTTTCAATGTCACTACGTGATGGTGACTTTTAAAAATACGACAGCTTTAAAAGAAAAATAAATATTTTTCACCAGAGTTAACGAAGGAAGTACTAAAAAGTTCTCGTTCCTGACCGGGAAAGAAAAAAAAACTTAAGAACATGAAATGCACACGTTATTCACACTTTTATACATATCTAACAACCCCTCCGAACGAGTAAGACGTGACAAAAGGTCAATTTTTAAGTGAAGTTTAACAGGTTTGTATTCAGTGTTTTCCTTCTCCTCGACTGGTTGCCTAACCAAGTTTAAGACCTCATTCAGCCCTAGTATTTACCCTTATCTGGAGGTGGATTAGATGGATTCATACATTTCCCAAGGGTATTAGCGCCATGTGAAATACAAACAGTAGCGTCCGGGATTTGAACTTGTCACGCCGAGTCCATTTCCTACGACGGTAATCATTACACAATGTGCCCCCACATATTTACATATCTATACACCCTTGGTACATCATTTCTGTAATATTTTAAATCCTTCTAAAAACATACTGTGGCACCTTGACTTACGAGTTTAATTCATTCCACTCGTAACTCAACTTCCTCGTATATCAAATAAATTTACCCCATTGAAATATACTAAAATACCATTAATCTGTTCCAGTACTCCCAAACACCCAATTCTTTTTGTTACGTTATTGAAATAAGAAGAATAGCACTATATAAACACATAATAAAATAGAATATAATGAATTATGTGCTGTAATATGTTTTAATGCTTTTTTTTACAAATATTCTTGTGTGTAGTAAATTTGAAAACAAATGATTTAGTAAACTGATTAACATAAGCATATCTTAGGCTCGCTCGTACCTCAAATTTTATTTTTCAATATAAAGCAATAAATCGACTGATATTTCGTAAGTTGGAAAACTCGTAAGTCAAGGTATTGCTGTAAATATCTTTTTAATCACCTTATTGGTTGAGTTGAGAACTTTCGGCAATATTTCGTATTTTATTTGGCAAAGCATAACATTTTAAATTTGGTTATTATAAGACACTTTCACGAACTTTTGACATCTCGTGTTGGGTGAGTGTTCGTAGCGTAGCAGTAAACGTGCTGGACTGCCACATCGTAGTAAGCAGGTTCAAACTTCAACCGTGCTATTACATCCATTTCTGACTAATCACTTTAGGAAACAGTTGAAACTTATCATCCCCTCAGCTATGGGTTAAATACCACAACTGTTCTTCTACTAGGGAGGAATTGGCATTAGATTATACTATTAAACATGGAAAAGCCAAACGTTCGACATTTTGATTTTAAACTTGCTGCAAATTTTAGATATCTAATTTAAAGTTTTCTTTTTGATGTTTGTAGCAGATGACCAACAAATCCACCGTCCTGCTCGTTGCACTTCAAAATTCGCAGTTCACATATCTATACACCCTTGGTACATACATTCTTTAATATTTTAAATCCTTATAAAAACATACTGTGATATCATCAGACGTTCACGTGACTTGATTTTTATTGATCTATTTGCGTTACCCTGACGCAACACCATGAAGCCAAGAGCTCCAGAAGAAAGCAGCGACAACAAAGCACCGGCACATCAACATCTTCAGGGACAGCCTTCACATGCGACATCCGTGATCGAGAATGTTTTTCAAACACAGTCTTCACAGTCATTGGAGGCACTGTAACTTCAGGGACACAAAAACTATATCATAGTCTTCCGAGACTGAAATGCCAATAAAAAAAGCAGATGACTTCACCAACAAATCCACCGTCCTGATCGTCGCACTTCAAAATTCACAGTGCCCTCCGTTCACGTGACTTGCTTTTTATTGAGCTACTTGTTCACGCATGCAAATCACCGACAGTCTTAAAAGGTTCCGTTCCACCCAAGCGCAGTAACTCAATTGGAAATGGCGGCCATGATTGTAAAAATCAAACATCGAAGATTCTTAGCGTCGCTTTAATAGCGTTAGTCGTAAAAGAAAAACTTGAAAACTTGAAGACTGAGAAGATTAAGAGTGATTGTAAATACTGTTTACATTTTTGTAAACAAAATAATTCGATTTAAGTAAATAATAGATTAATCTCTGATTGTAAAATTCTTTCTGAAATCAATTTTCTTTTAACTAATTCAACAAAGCTTTTGACGATAAGATAACTTCTATACAAATCCCTAAGGTCTATTTCTTCTTTGGTTAAAAGTCTTTGTACGCATCTACTTCATCTATTCATGATTTTTCAACCTTGAAAATACAGACAGTTTTAGAAAAAATTATATCATTTCATAATCTGATAACTTGACAAATTCGCGTTCAAATGACCTCAACTTTTGACCGTTTGTGTTGGAATAACTCACAATTCTATGTTTTATGTTTTATCTCGTTTTTTTTTCTCATGTATAGAAATGCCATTCACGGGAAATTTTTTTATGTCGTCTTGGACATCTTACCATTTTCTATCTTCTCACATCAACCTTTAACAAATATATATTTGCACAGAAAATATACAATATCAATATAATATCTACATGCAGATCAATTTTTGTAAAGTAATTCATCAGATAACATTTCTTTTTTAATCTTCATGTATATTGGTTGTGGAGAAAAGATTGTAAACCTTTTTATATAATTCTGAATCAAGCCTCAATGCGGCTGAAACGGAGAAACTGCATTGTGTGTTGGGTTTACAATAGGTTGACTATCAACAACAGATTGGTAATAGACCCCACCCCCGACACAAAAGATTGTGTCGAAACGTAAAAATTTCTACTATCAAATGAAATAGATTTTTTCTCATATTTAAGCATATTTTTTTGCGGGGGGTAAATAATGGAGAAAAAATTTCCCCACTCTGTAGTCTGGGTCTGTAGAGTACGCCGACTGCATCTCTGCAGAGGAGTAAGACCCTACCACTGGTGTCACCTGTTGGTCGTGCGTGACGACCCGTAATGTTTGAGGACAGGATAGTCGTGGCTGAGCGGTCTGTGGTCCAGGTATTAAGTGGCCTCGTGACAGGCAACACTCCCCTTCGGGTCTTCCTTGGTCTAGGTGGTCGGTCGGACAGGCCTCGCCCGATCAATTAGCATGTCAAATCCTAGCACCTCTGCGATTGTTCCGTCCATATTTTTCAAATTGCTTTTATCAACAAAAAAAAACACATTTTTTTAATAAAATAGGTATTAAATGGCTGAGGGTTGATACGCATGAAGTTAATGAAAAATATTTTTTATAATTATTAATTCTACCAATTTATTAATACGCATCAAGTTAATGAAAAATATTTCTTATAATTATTAATTCTACCAATTTATTAATGCACATGAAGTTAAACAAATAATTAATAGATATATATAGAGATGATTTCTATTAAATATCCCACTACGGTTATATGGGTTAATAGGCGTCCCGTCGTGGTGTAATGGTTAGCAAGCTAGTCTCATTGATCCGTTTCTACTGAAAATCGAATTCGATTCTCCATGACTGACCCATATTGTGTTAAATCCTACCCTTAGGTTAACTACCTTTTTATTAGCCGTTATGCACCACCAAACCAAAAAACAACCAACTAACAACATTATATAAGTGTGGTGAGTCTATTTTTTTGCAATGTGTAGTACCTATAATACCTATAATGCTACATATTTTTAGCTCCATTAATCATTTCCCCTTTCTGTTCTGTTTTCTTGTATTCATGACGAGATTTAAAAATCTTTTGTCTCAGTTGCACTTATGTATTACTTATTTTATCTATTCATTTTTTTTTTTTTTTTTATCATTTTACATTTCTTTCTTCAATTACTTCCTGTTGAATTTAGTTTCGTTATTTCCAAACATCCTATTTTCTTTGCATTATATGTCAATGTATGTTTAGCTTACCATCATTGGATAAAGTCATCTGATGTTAATCTCAATAGAAGAATAAGACCTTGTAATAGAAATAAGTTTTTTGTGTATTTTCAGATGTATTCTATTGGTTCATTCTCTTTTATTACGTTGATCTTAATAGCTTCGCTTCTCTGTGTAAGATCTTAATGTTTTAATCTTATTCTCTCTTTTGGTTTAGAATATTTATTGCTGTATTTGCATTTTCTACAGAAATGTTTCAGACACTAACAATACTTTCCCGCGTATTAAATTACTTCATTCGTTTTCTGTTGACTGTTTCAAGATATAGCAATTTAAGAGCAGAGCTACCTCGCGTTGCCCGGGATTTAAAAAGTTAAAAACTCTTAATTATATGTATATATAGATTAATAAAAAAAAATTTTTTATATATTTGTTTTATCGTCTTTTATTCTTTGATAGCTTTGTTCATTCTTTGACGTTGAAAATATATTTCAATCTCTAACGATGACGGCTGACTTGATACGCATCCAGTTGCTTTTTCAAACTTTCATTGATCTATATCCTGTGTAGTCGTAGTGAAAAGAGAAGGTAGGTAAGTAAGTGAATAAGTATGTTGTACAGACAGACAAACATACAGACTATTTCTTTTATATATAGATCCGCTTTCTACGTGTTTATTGATAAGCATTCGTTCTTTATCTATGCCCAGGGATAATGGCTAGGGACACGGTCAGAACCTTCTTTTTACACAGTTACCCACCGCTTTTAAGCACGTATCTATTTCCTTTCTTTTTCCGAATGTCCTTCATGGTTTACTAGAAATGCCACATCTGTTCTTTGAGTGGAAATGCAATTTAGCGTAACGGTTATCTCACTAAAAATGTAATCGGAAAACACGAGTTAGAATTTGCGTTCAACGTTCAAACGTATTAAAAAAACATGGATTTTCATCCCTGAAATCTAGAGTAGAAGTTGGATAAATATATACGTCACTGAATTCCGTCTCATGGTCAGATATATTGATAAAATATCAGACGATTGTTGAAGAAGAAAAAGGAGTTGGTGGACACTTAAACTGCTCTTCCATAACTATTGCCCAGAAAGTAGGTATTCACCCAACCCATTCACTACGGGTAGGATATAACACATGCTCACAAGTAAAGGGCATCCAGTGAGGATTGAACTCGCTATTCATTTGTAATGGATCTGCGATACTAGCTTGCTAACCATTACACCATGCTAAGACGCCCCATGCTAAGAAAAAAAAAAGATAATTAGATAAACTAGCAAATATATGCCCCCTCCGGGTGCAAGTATTTAAGTTTTAATATAATAAAATATATTAAATTAGAAAGGCTAATGAAACTGACTAAGAATGCAGATAAAAAGATCTGCAACAGAGGGGGTATAATCGAAAAATAGAACAACTTTGAAACTAACTATTCCATCATTTTCCATTACTCCCCTGTTTCATTGGTAAATTTTCCTAATTTAACTATTTAGTTAAAATAGGAAGTAAAGGATAATATTACAGTTATTTCTTCTTGTAAATAAATTTCTTTTAAGATTTATCTACGAGATTTTTGTTTATATTTCTTAAGATAAAACCAAACAATTAGAAATCAATAATACCAAGCACATATTTATTAAAATAAAATTTTAAATATCAATATGCAAATTAGCCTTCTCGTTCAAACTGTAAACCGCTATTTTGTTTTATATATAAATACAATTGCATGTTATTAGTACGTAGATATGATCAACAGTATTAATAATGTAAAACAATTTTTATTAATAACTGAAGGTTTAAAAGAATGAAATCATGGAGAATTTGACGTAAATAATTAAAGGAATTGTGACTTGAGTAGTAATATAGTTTCGGCTTCAGACAAAAATGCAGTCTATCTCCATTATATATAGATGAGTGACGAACAATATAAATTACGAGCTTCAAATCCGGGTGGCATTTAACGTAGCTCTTGCGGGGGACTTTTAATGACACTTCATGTATTGAGTACATATATTATTTTATTAAACTTGAATTATATATTAACAGTTTTCATCAAATCAATGATATAATTTTTTTTTGGAATAGGAATATTAATTTACAGATAGATAGAATTATAACCGAATTCATGAATATTAGTATATTATATCCATAAAAATTAGTATTACATTCATGAAAAATGTGTATATTACATTCACGAAAATGTAGTGTAATTACATTCATGAAAATTAGTATATTACATTTGTTAGGTGGAGCTCTCAAAGTAGTTTAACTAACGAGAAGAGAGCCCCTTAAAGTTCAAAAATAAAAATAAACATTTCTAATAATAATTAAATTAACTTAAATATCAATTTAATATGTGTAATATTTCAAATCACAAAAAATGAGATAGCAGCAAATACTGTAATAATAATTACTTTAAGCGCGGAAGACGATCTCTACATAATGTTATTTGAAATTATTAAGTGTTTTTTAGTTTCTTTTAAATGAGTATTTAATTACTTATTGCAATACTTAAATCGACAAATTATGTTAAAGTATTACATTAATATTTAAGCTTACCTTTTGAAAGTTCAATGATATTTTTTATGCTTTCACTTAATTTAAAGACAATTTGATGAACGTAGGTCATTAATTTCTGTACAACAATTATTTCTATTTCATGAGTAACTTTCGTCGAATTTCGAAATTAATTTCAATTTCTTCCCAAATTTATTTCTCAGATTTAAAAAATGCTATCGTACAAAAAATTTCGATGCAACAATTCACGTTAAAAATCACCAAAAAACAATCGCAGTAATTAAAACTTGGGAATTCAAAATTCAGCCCTGAGTGTTTTTCAACATCTCACGGAGCCAACCTGATTCAAAATAGTATGTTGGGCTCCGACCTTTAGTAGTAAAGTTGGAAAATGTGACACACTGACACATTGGTATTTGCATTTATTATTACAGATTATGTAAAGTTACATACATATAATTAAATTCAAACTGTTAAGATATTGTGTCACGTCTTCTGGTACGGAGGGTATGTAAATATATATAAACCATATCAGATGACAAGCTCTAGTTCTGTAACTCTGGGGAGTGTAAAGTAATTCATTGTCATTACTTTGACCTGGATGCCTGTTAGGATCCCAACTATAGGTCAAATAGATATGTTTGAAATTCATTATTATTAGATAGGCATATTTCAAATCATACTACTGTATGCAAATTACTTGTAATAAATACGAATATTTCATATCCTATAGCTGAAAGAACTAATAAACACCTAGGAATGAAAATATAGGCATACAATGTACGTGATTCCCTAATCTATAGTCATAAAATACCCCTTGACAGTTTGACGTGTCGTTAAAAATACTTGATTAATCGAATTTCTAGTTCTTCCGACGTTTTTGCTCGGTTTGATTTGGTTTGGTTTTTTTAGTGGTTGATTTTGATTGTTTTGTTTTATGGAATATTAACCCTTTCGGGTTTTTTAATGGCACATCAAGTCATTTTGCTATCCGATTGTTTACAGTTCCTGCTGTTGCCTAAATGTTCACACATTTAAGTATGGGAGTGGCTCATCGCTGCTTAAGTTTAATTTAATAATAATAATAATAATAATAATAATAATAATAATAATAATAATAATAATAATAATAATAATAATAATAATAATAATTAAGTTCAAGGGCATATCAATCTTGTTGGGTAAATTAGTACCAAAGCCATCCTTGTCAAAGAGCAGTAGTAGTACTATTTTAGCCATAACTGGAAGGTTGAAAGTGTTCATACATTTTCCAAGGGTATTAATCCGAGAGGGAACCTCATAGCGCGACTTGAGTTCGAAATCACTTATTAATATGACGCAGTCCAACAAATTAGCCATTATGTCCGTTTTTGCTTGGATCTTCCAAAATATTCCAAACTTTTCAGCAACAATTTTATGTTCTTGATTTATTTGAGCTCTTTTGGAAAGTCTAGAAATGTATTCAACTTTTTCCTTACTTTAAATATGATTCTGTTTGAACAGTCGGTTATACTGTTTATTTATCTTTACTCCATTATAATTGCCTCTCCATCTCAAGGGAATTGGTAAGAGAAACAATCCCCAAATTTCCGCAATCTTTTCATTATTCTCACTTAGTTCAATATTGCTGTGATCGAAACCATTATAACTAATTGCTTCAATTTCTTTCAAATGTGTATAAGCTTACTATTTGTCATGATAATTGTAGTAGGATTATTTCTATATATTATCCTTTCTTTCTATAATAATATT
>CM042137.1:19978949-19983949 GCA_023376005.1 Doryteuthis pealeii
TTCCGCAGGGACATCGATGTCGGCCCCATACCGAGATGTTCCCTGTCACGATACCAGTACGCAGTTTGGGGTTTCCCAATTTCTCAAGATCGGGAAGTGTCCAGACATTCCAAGTGACTATTCTTAGCCTTGTTTTGTAGTATTTTCTTGTTTTCGCCCAACCAATGTGAATTCCATGTGTTTGTATACATGGGTATGTGTATGTATGTATATATGTATATATATGCATTTATAGTATGTGGGTGGGTGGACTCATGGGAGTATAATTATGTAAATGTGGGTGTGTACATACATATATATATATATTTAAGTAAAGATTGATAAATTTAATTAAATTTAATCTAATTCTGCTTATATTGGGCTTAAATTTAGTTATTTGACCATAGGTCACCCTAGTTAAATGTACTTAAAGAGACTCCACTCTTTATAAGGAAAAATAGATGCGACCACTTGATAATAAACATGAGAAGAGAAATAGATAAAAGAAGAAATTTGAACTGAGAATGACCAGTCTGAAAAATCCCAAGGTGCCAGCCTCCAGGATAATGGAATGCTGTAAAACCCCAGATCAGAAGCCATGCAACCCGCTAAAAAGATAAGATGAATTGAAACCCGACACCATCACAGGGATCAAGAGAAAATGTGTAAAAGCAATACTGAATTCATCTGTATCTGTATATATTAAGAATGCGGTCCAACGAAGCTCATAGATTTATACAGATACCTATGGGTGGAAATGGTACCATAATCGTATAATACCCGATTTTAAGCTTTTGATTATATTAAATATATTGCTCTGTTTATCAAAACGGACCTGAACTCTCTAACATTCTACCGTTGGAAGAAAGGACCAGCTTACAATCATCCTAATACCAAATTACCGGGTACCCCACCTACGAATATATATATATATATATATATATATATATATATATATATATATATATATATATATATGGGTGATTAAATATGGAAATGAATCCGATTGTATGTAGAAATAACAAAAACAAATTTTCCAAAAGATAAATTTATTTGTAGATGGTAAAGTCGACGTTAAAACGTTTCATTTTATTATAAAACATTCATAAGAACATTGAGATGAGTATAATGTTGACAAACACTGTTGGAATTCTTTTCATTTTGAAAATGAGATATAAGAAGGTTTTAGAGAAAATGTTATTTTATTTTCATTGGCAGCGTTTGTTAAAAGGATGACGTTATTGTTACTCGAAAGAATATTTTAAATGTAACGTATCTTCCTAAAAAGATATATTTTGTAAATTAAAAGAAAATAAAGCATAGAAACCATGTCACGTTTTTAAATAGAACGTTTCCAACAGCAAAGAACATGAAATTAATAGTAATATCATTCATAGTTTGGAAGAATACCGAAAAAACCTGGAAAATTAGATAAATTCCTTGATATTATCAAAGAATCTTCTTAAAAGATTGTGACAAAAGGTGACAGCAATATTAATCACAATTGGAACCTTTGGAACAATCTCAAAAAATCTGGAAAAACGATTGAGTGATTTGGAAATCTGTAGAAGATTTGAGACTATACAACCCACATAACTGCTGATATCGATTTGACTACTGAGAAGAGTCCTGTAGAGCTGCGGAGACTTGCTGCCACTCGGACTACTGGGGGTTGAAAAGCCCACAAAGAGTAAAAAAAATAATGAAATATATCACTAATAAGAACTGAGCCTATTCTAGTAGTGACCACCCCAAGCGTAGTTTAACAGGTTTGAATCCAGAGTTTTCCTTCTTCTAGACTGGTTGCTAGCCATGGTTAAAGAGTCCAGTCTGCTCTACTATTTACCCATAGCTGGATGGAAAGTAGTTGGATTCATACATTTCCCATGGTAGGAACATGAGAATATGAGTATGAGATCCATGAAATTATCTGGGACATTGAAAACCAAACAGATCCCTGAATCCCGACTAAAAGACCAGACGTAGTAAGAAAATAATTTGTCATCTAGTGGATTTTGCCGTTCCAGTAAACCACAGAGTTAAAAGAAATATAACGACAACATATTCAATTAGATCTTGCCAGAGAGCTGAAAAAGCTGTGGAACTGGAGGGTGACATTGAGACCAATTGTAGTTGAGATCGTTGAAGCGGTCACCAAAAGAAACGGGAAACTGGAAATCAGAGGAAAAATCGAAACTATCCAGACAACCGCACTATTAAGGAAGATCATTGGAACGGTCCCCAAGTGGTTGGAAACAGTCTGGGTGAATTGGAAATCAGAGGAAAAATCGAGACCATCGAAACAACAGCATTGTTAAGATCGGCTAGAATATTAAAAAGAGTCCTGGACACCTGAGGAGACTTGCTGACACTCAGACTCCAGTGACGGACTATCAGCTTACACCGATATGAAAAACTCGCGTAGTAATAAGAGAAATCATTGTGACAGAGAACACGAGGTGAGTGGCGGACGTGAATGCTTGCCGTATTCTTGAAGGAGGCGGGCTAGGTTTTGCCTAGCGTGTAGGACCGATTTAGAATCGAACCGCATCCTTCAGAATGAGAAATGGGTGACACATTGGCGCGGGCACCGGGGTCGAGATGCCACAGTCCCGTATGTGAGCACTGACGCCCGGATGATAGGGGGAAATGGTGTATAAGTAGAAGTGGGGTGACGGCAGAAACGAGTGTTGCGACATTAGCTGCTAAGGATTGTGACGACGACGACGACGACGACGAAGTCGGTGTTTTTGCCTGCGAGAAGGCGTTTGACTCGCTTCTTTCACCCCCACCTCAACAAAGACCTGTTGATTTAAATATTTATTTCTCCCCCTCTATTTTTTTCCTTCTAGAATCATGAACTTTGAATATATATAGCGTTGAATTCCAGAAAAAAAAAAACGAGGATACTTTTGATGCATTTAAGTTTTAAGACATCTCTTATTAATCGAATTATTTATAAACTACAACCATAGAATTTCTGGTAAAATCAAACTCTTTGATTCCGTTTCCCTTTACTTTTTGATTTTCTCTTTTAAATCTATTCTTTCTAGATCGCAGCTGTATATCGACATCAACAAACAGATCGATATTCTAACCACTGGGTTTTACCTGCTAATTCCACTTGAGACATTTATTTTCAGAAAGTCAACGAAAATTAATGGAAGAGAAGCAAGTGAGATTTATAATCTCGTTGCCCATGTGCATCTGTCACTGAAGTACGTAATAGAAATATTGAAAGATGATTGAATAAAACATATAATCCCGGACCAATGGAGGGATACAAGGAGAATTTTATCACTTAAAATGATCCTTTGTGCCCCCAATACAAATAACCACTTTATTTCAGTCAACACTGTTAAAACAAAACCCCACGAAATCACGTTCTCCGTTTGATCCTAAAGACATCTATTCGAGAACCAAGATTAGAAAATGAAAACAAAAAGATTAATAACAAAATAATCTCTAAGGTTTACAGAAATGTGTTCTATTTCTGTCTTAAAGAGCATCGGTCGACCACCGATGGTTAACGTCCTAACAGCCATTGCTTACTCGTTTAATCCTCATGGTGTACTCAGAGAAAAGACCTTATCAATGTATTTAACATCAATATTAGATATTGTCTTATTATTTCTGATGAGGCTTGATAATATCTAAATGAGTGAGAATGAAAGAGAGAGAGAGAGAGAGAGAGAGAGAGAGAGAGAGAGCGAGAGAGAGATTAATCATTGCTCTAGGCTAGACGCCCCCAAGCGAACGTGTTTATACATACCACGTCCCAAAATGTTTGTTCCACTCATTATATAACATCTCTAATTCCAATGTAGCAGCTATTATGGGACAAGGGGGGTTATATATATTTCCTTTCGCGTTTTTTTCGGACTGTTGTCATCATCCTTATTGTAAAATTCATATGCTCAAAGTTTCGACCGATGTCCCCCCAGCCTTTTTCAGGTGATTTTGTAATCTCTTGTGATAGATCATTCCGCTATAAGTTTTAAGATTATGTTCATCTGAGTATAGTAATGATCTATCTCGGGAAATCATTTTTACTATTTAATTATTTTATCCTTCAATTATTCAAAATGATTAACTTTTCTCTTCAGCCTAAGGGATTAGACATTGATTATTATGATATGGACAGGGCGCTGGTCAATTTTCTATTCTGTTCTATCAGACGGCTAACCGCTCATTTGTTCTCCAGAACTGACTTCTGGAAAAGAAAACCACTCCTCCCGTGGGAACCTCTTAGAACTAAAATTAATTTGAAATGAAGTACTTGTCTACTGACCTTCGATTGTACTCGTGCTGAAGATTTTATTTTGTTACAAACATTAAAACACTAACACCTTTCATTCCCATTAAGAAATCATCCTCTTATATCCAAGACAGACATATATTTGCCAAAGATTTGTGTCATAAATCAAAGCCTTCCTTGGCTTCTAATCAATCTTACATGGAGGAATTTAATAATATATGTCAAATAATAATCCCAAGTGAAAGTTGATCGAATCTTCCCGATAGGTTTTTCAGGGGATATTCTAAAAATGATTTACTAATCCGTGCCCGAAAATATCCATACTTGTTTGTTTCTCTTGTTTCAAACATAATATAAATTATCTGATTTTTCAATCTTTTGAAATGTTATCACTGTTACAGCTTGAATAATGAGGTAAAAAGCAGCATATCAGAGGTGTCGGTGCTGATGGGTGGGCGCATTTTCAATTTGAATTATGTTCATAATATCTAATTCATTTCATTTTGATAAAATAAAATAACATTTTTTTATTCAAATATTGAAAACGGTAAATTTTCTAACCAATTTCTAGGCCAAATTTTGTAAAAACAAGGATTCTTTGTGATTTTTAGCAAACGACCTTTGATGCTATTTCCCCAAACAATGCTGCAAGTAAAAGATCTCATTTTTGGTATCAGTATTCAGTATATTAACACACAACTTTCGCATAGATGGACAGTTTGATATTTTTTTAAGTGTAAAATCGACCTACCCTTGTATAGAG
>CM042137.1:19988949-19991449 GCA_023376005.1 Doryteuthis pealeii
TGAATTCAACCTGATACCCTTTCTGTACAATTTCGAGGAATTTTGCTGTACGAAGGCTCGTCTGTTATGTTGCTTTCTTCTAGCCACTGCGTCGTAGTCTCCATTTCAATTCTCTAGTTCATGCCTGATTGTTTTTACAGTGTCTGGGAAGCACTGGGCAGTAACCATAATCTCCTTATTTTGATGGCCGGCGCAGATCATCATGATACATGATTCAGGTGGGTTCCAGTCATCCATTCTATCTTTCATCACGTATATAAATGAAGAAGGGTTTAAGCTTTTAAATGAGGCGTAGTGCTTGTAAATACCTCCAACCTACGGAGAAAAATAATCCAATATAAATATGTCAATTTTTTTCTTGTACACCCTGTATGGCGTTTGCATAAGATTCAATAGTTGTATTTGTATGTTTCTAAATTGTTGGTCTCAGTGTGTCCACGTGATGTTGCTGCCACCAAACCACAAGCAATATGAATAAAGAGAAATTAAACTTAAAACTCATTAGTCGTTACTTAGCATTTCATTTCAATATATATAATATATATATATATATATATATATATGTGTGGTGTGTGTGTGTGTGTGTGTGTGTGTGTGTGTGTACAGGAAAGCACAGACACACACAAATACACACACATACATGTCCACTTGCACGTATGTATATATCTATATATAAATGTCAATTTGATAATAATAATAATAATAATAATAATAATAATAATAATAATACTCAGGACCATTCTTAAAATGGACAAAAAAAGAACTCAGACAGATTGACCAAAGGACGAGAAAGTTAATGACCATGCACAAGGCTCTCCACCCTAGAGACGATAGATAGATTATATGTGTCAAGAAAGTAAGGGGGAATAGGTCTTGCCAACATAGAGGAATGCGTAGAAACCACAATCCAACAACTTGAAGATTACACAAGAAAGAGCAAAGCCAGATTACTTATGGCGGCCAACAATAGTAGATGTGACAGATGGACAAATAGAAAAACAACAAAGACAAGAAAACAAAAATGGGAAGAAAAACAATTATATGGACACTTCAAACGAAAAAATCGAAGATGTTGCACATGAAAAGACTTGGACATGATTAAGAAAAGGAAACCTTAAAAGATAAACTGAATCACTAATAATTTCTGCACAAAATAATGCCATAAGGACAAACTGTATCAAAGCAAACATTGATAAGACCCAACAAAATAGTAAATGTAGACTATGCGGTAATAGAGATGAGACTGTAAACCATGTAATATGCGAATGTAGTAAACTAGCACAACGGGAGTTTTGGGAATGTGATTCACTGGGAATTATGCAAAAAATTAAATTTTTGACCATACAACAAAATGGTATATGCATAAACCAGAATCTATCCTTGAGAACGAAACGCATAAAATTCTCTGGGACTTTGAAATAAAACGGAGTACCTTATCCCAGCAAGAAGACCAGACCTAGTGTTGATAAACAAAAAAGAAAGAACTTGTCAACTGGTGAATTTTGCAGTTCCAGCAGATCACAAGGTGAAGCTAAAGGGAAATGAAAAAATGGAAAAATATCTGGACCTTGCCGGAGAACTGAGGAAGTTATGGAATATGAAAGTGAAAGTGATACCAATTGTAGTTGGTGCACTTGGAACGGTCTCAAAAGGATTGGAAAAGGGTTTGGAAAGACTGGAAAGACTGGAAATCAGCGGAAGGATTGATACCATTCAGAACACTCACGTGGAAATAGCAGGGTGACGAAGTATTGATAGGGCTGTGTGCAAAAAAAGAAAACTGTTACTGCAAAATAAAGTGAATATGTACACACAAGAAACGCTATACCCCAACCTATAGGCATAAAATAACCCTAAAGAGGTAAACATGCCATTAAATTCTATCAATCAAGCATTTATAAATTACTTGAAATTTTCGTATAAAGTAAGTAGAAAGTAAATTGATATGCCGTTAAACTAATAAACCGAACCAAACCGAACCAATCCTTTTAAGGAGAAAGTAAATTACTTTCTTCAATCTATTATAAGGATATTTTGTCTCATAGAGCTAAGCTCCATATATATATATATATATATATATATATATATATATATATATATATATAACAGAAACCTTTATTCTAGATTTATTCTCCGATCTATCCAGTCAGGCGCATCGTTCCCTTGAATGGATTTTCCAGCGGGAACCAACTTCGCCGACACCGTACAGTCACGATTTGCGTTGAAGTGAAAATAATTTTACAATATAGAGTGATTACGCCAACGCATTCAAGACCAGTGAAGTCTTCCTTTTCTAGCGTCTCTCCGCTCCTGGGTATTTCACGGTTGACCTGGCTATTTGTCGACTCAGTAATTCTAATACCCCTTTGTGGGATAAGCTAAAATTGATCAAAATTGAAACAAAGTAGAGTCGTTCAACGAAAAGTAAGTCTTTCGATAGTAGTGTGAAACGCATGAATGTGTAACGGTTGAGTACGGCATGCAAAATAAAGGAATTGGT
>CM042137.1:19998949-20011318 GCA_023376005.1 Doryteuthis pealeii
TTATATATATATATATATATATATATATATATATATATATATTAAGCAAGTATTATTGAAGACCACAAATATTTCTTCTTTATGATTTTTATCTATATTCTTTCAAGCCTTCTCGTGGTTTTTTCGTAAAAGAGAACCAGTTGGTAGAGATTTTTTTACTTTTTATACAAGCGCATTTGACTATTTCACCGGTCATCATCGGATGATTGTAGAATGTCGTGTTTTAGGTGTGTTTTTCTCATTTTAATTTATTGTTTAGTCAAATCAGGAGAGTATACTTATATACTTAAGGATTGGTTAGATTCGTCTGTTAGTTATTGAAAATCTTTAGTATATCATTGCCCGTCTTAAATGTTATTTTATTAATGTTAGGTTTGTTGTATTTTTTATACAACTCGCCTAAAGAAATTTTAGGCATTTTTATTACCTTTTTAAGAAAGGATTTTGGTATTTTCGTTGAGAATTATTTTGGGTCAGAAGATGTCAAGTTGTCGGTATGATTGGTAATTAGATGTTGTTATGTATATATACATATATATACATATACACACACAAACAAACACAAACACACACACACACACACACAAACACACATATATTATATATTTATGAGGAATTCAAAAACATTGATTGAAAATGTGAAAAAATTCAAAGGGTATCCAGCGGCTCAGATAGCCAATCCGGGAGCCAGGGGGGGGCAATATTTTTCGCCCCCCATATCTACGCAGTGGATGGCTCGAGGGTTATGAATCAATGTCAGGCGTCACCTGACGTCACAGGCAGCCTGATTTGACCTTAACCCCGTCCCAGTGGTATCCAGCGGCTCAGATAGCCAGTCCGGGAGCCAGGGGGGGGGCAATATTTTTCGCCCCCCCATATCTACGCAGTGGATGGCTCGAGGGTTATGAATCAATGTCAGGCGTCACCTGACGTCACAGGCAGCCTGATTTGACCTTAACCCCGTCCAGTGGTATCCAGCGGCTCAGATAGCCAGTCCGGGAGCCAGGGGGGGGCAATATTTTTCGCCCCCCCATATCTACGCAGTGGATGGCTCGAGGGTTATGAATCAATGTCAGGCGTCACCTGACGTCACAGGCAGCCTGATTTGACCTTAACCCGTCCCAGTGGTATCCAGCGGCTCAGATAGCCAGTCCGGGAGCCAGGGGGGGGGCAATATTTTTCGCCCCCCATATATACGCAGTGGATGGCTCGAGGGTTATGAATCAATGTCAGGCGTCACCTGACGTCACAGGCAGCCTGATTTGACCTTAACCCCGTCCCAGTGGTATCCAGCGGCTCAGATAGCCAGTCCGGGAGCCAGGGGGGGGCAATATTTTTCGCCCCCATATCTACGCAGTGGATGGCTCGAGGGTTATGATCAATGTCAGGCGTCACCTGACGTCACAGGCAGCCTGATTTGACCTTAACCCCGTCCCAGTGGTATCCAGCGGCTCAGATAGCCAGTCCGGGAGCCAGGGGGGGGCAATATTTTTCGCCCCCCATATCTACAGTGGATGGCTCGAGGGTTATGAATCAATGTCAGGCGTCACCTGACGTCACAGGCAGCCTGATTTGACCTTAACCCGTCCCAGTGGTATCCAGCGGCTCAGATAGCCAGTCCGGGAGCCAGGGGGGGGCAATATTTTTCGCCCCCCATATCTACGCAGTGGATGGCTCGAGGGTTATGAATCAATGTCAGGCGTCACCTGACGTCACAGGCAGCCTGATTTGACCTTAACCCCGTCCCAGTGGTATCCAGCGGCTCAGATAGCCAGTCCGGGAGCCAGGGGGGGCAATATTTTTCGCCCCCCATATCTACGCAGTGGATGGCTCGAGGGTTATGAATCAATGTCAGGCGTCACCTGACGTCACAGGCAGCCTGATTTGACCTTAACCCCGTCCCAGTGGTATCCAGCGGCTCAGATAGCCAGTCCGGGAGCCAGGGGGGGGGCAATATTTTTCGCCCCCCATATCTACGCAGTGGATGGCTCGAGGGTTATGAATCAATGTCAGGCGTCACCTGACGTCACAGGCAGCCTGATTTGACCTTAACCCGTCCCAGTGGTATCCAGCGGCTCAGATAGCCAGTCCGGGAGCCAGGGGGGGGCAATATTTTCGCCCCCCATATCTACGCAGTGGATGGCTCGAGGGTTATGAATCAATGTCAGGCGTCACCTGACGTCACAGGCAGCCTGATTTGACCTTAACCCGTCCCAGTGGTATCCAGCGGCTCAGATAGCCAGTCCGGGAGCCAGGGGGGGGCAATATTTTTCGCCCCCCATATCTACGCAGTGGATGGCTCGAGGGTTATGAATCAATGTCAGGCGTCACCTGACGTCACAGGCAGCCTGATTTGACCTTAACCCGTCCCAGTGGTATCCAGCGGCTCAGATAGCCAGTCCGGGAGCCAGGGGGGGCAATATTTTTCGCCCCCCATATCTACGCAGTGGATGGCTCGAGGGTTATGAATCAATGTCAGGCGTCACCTGACGTCACAGGCAGCCTGATTTGACCTTAACCCGTCCCAGTGGTATCCAGCGGCTCAGATAGCCAGTCCGGGAGCCAGGGGGGGGCAATATTTTTCGCCCCCCATATCTACGCAGTGGATGGCTCGAGGGTTATGAATCAATGTCAGGCGTCACCTGACGTCACAGGCAGCCTGATTTGACCTTAACCCCGTCCCAGTGGTATCCAGCGGCTCAGATAGCCAGTCCGGGAGCCAGGGGGGGGCAATATTTTTCGCCCCCCATATCTACGCAGTGGATGGCTCGAGGGTTATGAATCAATGTCAGGCGTCACCTGACGTCACAGGCAGCCTGATTTGACCTTAACCCCGTCCCAGTGGTATCCAGCGGCTCAGATAGCCAGTCCGGGAGCCAGGGGGGGGCAATATTTTTCGCCCCCCATATCTACGCAGTGGATGGCTCGAGGGTTATGAATCAATGTCAGGCGTCACCTGACGTCACAGGCAGCCTGATTTGACCTTAACCCCGTCCCAGTGGTATCCAGCGGCTCAGATAGCCAGTCCGGGAGCCAGGGGGGGCAATATTTTTCGCCCCCATATCTACGCAGTGGATGGCTCGAGGGTTATGAATCAATGTCAGGCGTCACCTGACGTCACAGGCAGCCTGATTTGACCTTAACCCCGTCCCAGTGGTATCCAGCGGCTCAGATAGCCAGTCCGGGAGCCAGGGGGGGCAATATTTTTCGCCCCCCATATCTACGCAGTGGATGGCTCGAGGGTTATGAATCAATGTCAGGCGTCACCTGACGTCACAGGCAGCCTGATTTGACCTTAACCCCGTCCCAGTGGTATCCAGCGGCTCAGATAGCCAGTCCGGGAGCCAGGGGGGGGCAATATTTTTCGCCCCCCATATCTACGCAGTGGATGGCTCGAGGGTTATGAATCAATGTCAGGCGTCACCTGACGTCACAGGCAGCCTGATTTGACCTTAACCCCGTCCCAGTGGTATCCAGCGGCTCAGATAGCCAGTCCGGGAGCCAGGGGGGGGGGCAATATTTTTCGCCCCCCATATCTACGCAGTGGATGGCTCGAGGGTTATGAATCAATGTCAGGCGTCACCTGACGTCACAGGCAGCCTGATTTGACCTTAACCCCGTCCCAGTGGTATCCAGCGGCTCAGATAGCCAGTCCGGGAGCCAGGGGGGGCAATATTTTTCGCCCCCCATATCTACGCAGTGGATGGCTCGAGGGTTATGAATCAATGTCAGGCGTCACCTGACGTCACAGGCAGCCTGATTTGACCTTAACCCCGTCCCAGTGGTATCCAGCGGCTCAGATAGCCAGTCCGGGAGCCAGGGGGGGCAATATTTTTCGCCCCCCATATCTACGCAGTGGATGGCTCGAGGGTTATGAATCAATGTCAGGCGTCACCTGACGTCACAGGCAGCCTGATTTGACCTTAACCCCGTCCCAGTGGTATCCAGCGGCTCAGATAGCCAGTCCGGGAGCCAGGGGGGGGCAATATTTTTCGCCCCCATATCTACGCAGTGGATGGCTCGAGGGTTATGAATCAATGTCAGGCGTCACCTGACGTCACAGGCAGCCTGATTTGACCTTAACCCGTCCCAGTGGTATCCAGCGGCTCAGATAGCCAGTCCGGGAGCCAGGGGGGGCAATATTTTTCGCCCCCCATATCTACGCAGTGGATGGCTCGAGGTTATGAATCAATGTCAGGCGTCACCTGACGTCACAGGCAGCCTGATTTGACCTTAACCCGTCCCAGTGGTATCCAGCGGCTCAGATAGCCAGTCCGGGAGCCAGGGGGGGCAATATTTTTCGCCCCCCATATCTACGCAGTGGATGGCTCGAGGGTTATGAATCAATGTCAGGCGTCACCTGACGTCACAGGCAGCCTGATTTGACCTTAACCCCGTCCCAGTGGTATCCAGCGGCTCAGATAGCCAGTCCGGGAGCCAGGGGGGGGCAATATTTTTCGCCCCCCATATCTACGCAGTGGATGGCTCGAGGGTTATGAATCAATGTCAGGCGTCACCTGACGTCACAGGCAGCCTGATTTGACCTTAACCCCGTCCCAGTGGTATCCAGCGGCTCAGATAGCCAGTCCGGGAGCCAGGGGGGGCAATATTTTTCGCCCCCCATATCTACGCAGTGGATGGCTCGAGGGTTATGAATCAATGTCAGGCGTCACCTGACGTCACAGGCAGCCTGATTTGACCTTAACCCCGTCCCAGTGGTATCCAGCGGCTCAGATAGCCAGTCCGGGAGCCAGGGGGGGCAATATTTTTCGCCCCCCATATCTACGCAGTGGATGGCTCGAGGGTTATGAATCAATGTCAGGCGTCACCTGACGTCACAGGCAGCCTGATTTGACCTTAACCCCGTCCCAGTGGTATCCAGCGGCTCAGATAGCCAGTCCGGGAGCCAGGGGGGGCAATATTTTTCGCCCCCCCATATCTACGCAGTGGATGGCTCGAGGGTTATGAATCAATGTCAGGCGTCACCTGACGTCACAGGCAGCCTGATTTGACCTTAACCCCGTCCCAGTGGTATCCAGCGGCTCAGATAGCCAGTCCGGGAGCCAGGGGGGGCAATATTTTTCGCCCCCATATCTACGCAGTGGATGGCTCGAGGGTTATGAATCAATGTCAGGCGTCACCTGACGTCACAGGCAGCCTGATTTGACCTTAACCCCGTCCCAGTGGTATCCAGCGGCTCAGATAGCCAGTCCGGGAGCCAGGGGGGGGCAATATTTTTCGCCCCCCATATCTACGCAGTGGATGGCTCGAGGTTATGAATCAATGTCAGGCGTCACCTGACGTCACAGGCAGCCTGATTTGACCTTAACCCCGTCCCAGTGGTATCCAGCGGCTCAGATAGCCAGTCCGGGAGCCAGGGGGGGCAATATTTTTCGCCCCCATATCTACGCAGTGGATGGCTCGAGGGTTATGAATCAATGTCAGGCGTCACCTGACGTCACAGGCAGCCTGATTTGACCTTAACCCCGTCCCAGTGGTATCCAGCGGCTCAGATAGCCAGTCCGGGAGCCAGGGGGGGCAATATTTTTCGCCCCCCATATCTACGCAGTGGATGGCTCGAGGGTTATGAATCAATGTCAGGCGTCACCTGACGTCACAGGCAGCCTGATTTGACCTTAACCCGTCCCAGTGGTATCCAGCGGCTCAGATAGCCAGTCCGGGAGCCAGGGGGGGGCAATATTTTTCGCCCCCCATATCTACGCAGTGGATGGCTCGAGGGTTATGAATCAATGTCAGGCGTCACCTGACGTCACAGGCAGCCTGATTTGACCTTAACCCCGTCCCAGTGGTATCCAGCGGCTCAGATAGCCAGTCCGGGAGCCAGGGGGGGCAATATTTTTCGCCCCCCATATCTACGCAGTGGATGGCTCGAGGGTTATGAATCAATGTCAGGCGTCACCTGACGTCACAGGCAGCCTGATTTGACCTTAACCCCGTCCCAGTGGTATCCAGCGGCTCAGATAGCCAGTCCGGGAGCCAGGGGGGGCAATATTTTTCGCCCCCCATATCTACGCAGTGGATGGCTCGAGGGTTATGAATCAATGTCAGGCGTCACCTGACGTCACAGGCAGCCTGATTTGACCTTAACCCCGTCCCAGTGGTATCCAGCGGCTCAGATAGCCAGTCCGGGAGCCAGGGGGGGCAATATTTTTCGCCCCCCATATCTACGCAGTGGATGGCTCGAGGGTTATGAATCAATGTCAGGCGTCACCTGACGTCACAGGCAGCCTGATTTGACCTTAACCCCGTCCCAGTGGTATCCAGCGGCTCAGATAGCCAGTCCGGGAGCCAGGGGGGGCAATATTTTTCGCCCCCCATATCTACGCAGTGGATGGCTCGAGGGTTATGAATCAATGTCAGGCGTCACCTGACGTCACAGGCAGCCTGATTTGACCTTAACCCCGTCCCAGTGGTATCCAGCGGCTCAGATAGCCAGTCCGGGAGCCAGGGGGGCAATATTTTTCGCCCCCCATATCTACGCAGTGGATGGCTCGAGGGTTATGAATCAATGTCAGGCGTCACCTGACGTCACAGGCAGCCTGATTTGACCTTAACCCCGTCCCAGTGGTATCCAGCGGCTCAGATAGCCAGTCCGGGAGCCAGGGGGGGCAATATTTTTCGCCCCCCATATCTACGCAGTGGATGGCTCGAGGGTTATGAATCAATGTCAGGCGTCACCTGACGTCACAGGCAGCCTGATTTGACCTTAACCCCGTCCCAGTGGTATCCAGCGGCTCAGATAGCCAGTCCGGGAGCCAGGGGGGGCAATATTTTTCGCCCCCCATATCTACGCAGTGGATGGCTCGAGGGTTATGAATCAATGTCAGGCGTCACCTGACGTCACAGGCAGCCTGATTTGACCTTAACCCCGTCCCAGTGGTATCCAGCGGCTCAGATAGCCAGTCCGGGAGCCAGGGGGGGCAATATTTTTCGCCCCCCATATCTACGCAGTGGATGGCTCGAGGGTTATGAATCAATGTCAGGCGTCACCTGACGTCACAGGCAGCCTGATTTGACCTTAACCCCGTCCCAGTGGTATCCAGCGGCTCAGATAGCCAGTCCGGGAGCCAGGGGGGGCAATATTTTTCGCCCCCATATCTACGCAGTGGATGGCTCGAGGGTTATGAATCAATGTCAGGCGTCACCTGACGTCACAGGCAGCCTGATTTGACCTTAACCCGTCCCAGTGGTATCCAGCGGCTCAGATAGCCAGTCCGGGAGCCAGGGGGGGCAATATTTTTCGCCCCCCATATCTACGCAGTGGATGGCTCGAGGGTTATGAATCAATGTCAGGCGTCACCTGACGTCACAGGCAGCCTGATTTGACCTTAACCCCGTCCCAGTGGTATCCAGCGGCTCAGATAGCCAGTCCGGGAGCCAGGGGGGGGCAATATTTTTCGCCCCCCATATCTACGCAGTGGATGGCTCGAGGGTTATGAATCAATGTCAGGCGTCACCTGACGTCACAGGCAGCCTGATTTGACCTTAACCCCGTCCCAGTGGTATCCAGCGGCTCAGATAGCCAGTCCGGGAGCCAGGGGGGCAATATTTTTCGCCCCCATATCTACGCAGTGGATGGCTCGAGGGTTATGAATCAATGTCAGGCGTCACCTGACGTCACAGGCAGCCTGATTTGACCTTAACCCCGTCCCAGTGGTATCCAGCGGCTCAGATAGCCAGTCCGGGAGCCAGGGGGGGCAATATTTTTCGCCCCCCATATCTACGCAGTGGATGGCTCGAGGGTTATGAATCAATGTCAGGCGTCACCTGACGTCACAGGCAGCCTGATTTGACCTTAACCCCGTCCCAGTGGTATCCAGCGGCTCAGATAGCCAGTCCGGGAGCCAGGGGGGGCAATATTTTTCGCCCCCCATATCTACGCAGTGGATGGCTCGAGGGTTATGAATCAATGTCAGGCGTCACCTGACGTCACAGGCAGCCTGATTTGACCTTAACCCCGTCCCAGTGGTATCCAGCGGCTCAGATAGCCAGTCCGGGAGCCAGGGGGGGCAATATTTTTCGCCCCCCATATCTACGCAGTGGATGGCTCGAGGGTTATGAATCAATGTCAGGCGTCACCTGACGTCACAGGCAGCCTGATTTGACCTTAACCCCGTCCCAGTGGTATCCAGCGGCTCAGATAGCCAGTCCGGGAGCCAGGGGGGGGCAATATTTTTCGCCCCCATATCTACGCAGTGGATGGCTCGAGGGTTATGAATCAATGTCAGGCGTCACCTGACGTCACAGGCAGCCTGATTTGACCTTAACCCCGTCCCAGTGGTATCCAGCGGCTCAGATAGCCAGTCCGGGAGCCAGGGGGGGCAATATTTTTCGCCCCCATATCTACGCAGTGGATGGCTCGAGGGTTATGAATCAATGTCAGGCGTCACCTGACGTCACAGGCAGCCTGATTTGACCTTAACCCCGTCCCAGTGGTATCCAGCGGCTCAGATAGCCAGTCCGGGAGCCAGGGGGGGGCAATATTTTTCGCCCCCCATATCTACGCAGTGGATGGCTCGAGGGTTATGAATCAATGTCAGGCGTCACCTGACGTCACAGGCAGCCTGATTTGACCTTAACCCCGTCCCAGTGGTATCCAGCGGCTCAGATAGCCAGTCCGGGAGCCAGGGGGGCAATATTTTTCGCCCCCCATATCTACGCAGTGGATGGCTCGAGGGTTATGAATCAATGTCAGGCGTCACCTGACGTCACAGGCAGCCTGATTTGACCTTAACCCCGTCCCAGTGGTATCCAGCGGCTCAGATAGCCAGTCCGGGAGCCAGGGGGGGCAATATTTTTCGCCCCCCATATCTACGCAGTGGATGGCTCGAGGGTTATGAATCAATGTCAGGCGTCACCTGACGTCACAGGCAGCCTGATTTGACCTTAACCCCGTCCCAGTGGTATCCAGCGGCTCAGATAGCCAGTCCGGGAGCCAGGGGGGGCAATATTTTTCGCCCCCCATATCTACGCAGTGGATGGCTCGAGGGTTATGAATCAATGTCAGGCGTCACCTGACGTCACAGGCAGCCTGATTTGACCTTAACCCCGTCCCAGTGGTATCCAGCGGCTCAGATAGCCAGTCCGGGAGCCAGGGGGGCAATATTTTTCGCCCCCCATATCTACGCAGTGGATGGCTCGAGGGTTATGAATCAATGTCAGGCGTCACCTGACGTCACAGGCAGCCTGATTTGACCTTAACCCCGTCCCAGTGGTATCCAGCGGCTCAGATAGCCAGTCCGGGAGCCAGGGGGGGCAATATTTTTCGCCCCCCATATCTACGCAGTGGATGGCTCGAGGGTTATGAATCAATGTCAGGCGTCACCTGACGTCACAGGCAGCCTGATTTGACCTTAACCCCGTCCCAGTGGTATCCAGCGGCTCAGATAGCCAGTCCGGGAGCCAGGGGGGGCAATATTTTTCGCCCCCCATATCTACGCAGTGGATGGCTCGAGGGTTGAATCAATGTCAGGCGTCACCTGACGTCACAGGCAGCCTGATTTGACCTTAACCCCGTCCCAGTGGTATCCAGCGGCTCAGATAGCCAGTCCGGGAGCCAGGGGGCAATATTTTTCGCCCCCATATCTACGCAGTGGATGGCTCGAGGGTTATGAATCAATGTCAGGCGTCACCTGACGTCACAGGCAGCCTGATTGACCTTAACCCCGTCCCAGTGGTATCCAGCGGCTCAGATAGCCAGTCCGGGAGCCAGGGGGGCAATATTTTTCGCCCCCCATATCTACGCAGTGGATGGCTCGAGGGTTATGAATCAATGTCAGGCGTCACCTGACGTCACAGGCAGCCTGATTTGACCTTAACCCCGTCCCAGTGGTATCCAGCGGCTCAGATAGCCAGTCCGGGAGCCAGGGGGGGGCAATATTTTTTCGCCCCCCATATCTACGCAGTGGATGGCTCGAGGGTTATGAATCAATGTCAGGCGTCACCTGACGTCACAGGCAGCCTGATTTGACCTTAACCCCGTCCCAGTGGTATCCAGCGGCTCAGATAGCCAGTCCGGGAGCCAGGGGGGGGCAATATTTTTCGCCCCCCATATCTACGCAGTGGATGGCTCGAGGTTATGAATCAATGTCAGGCGTCACCTGACGTCACAGGCAGCCTGATTTGACCTTAACCCCGTCCCAGTGGTATCCAGCGGCTCAGATAGCCAGTCCGGGAGCCAGGGGGGGCAATATTTTTCGCCCCCCATATCTACGCAGTGGATGGCTCGAGGGTTATGAATCAATGTCAGGCGTCACCTGACGTCACAGGCAGCCTGATTTGACCTTAACCCCGTCCCAGTGGTATCCAGCGGCTCAGATAGCCAGTCCGGGAGCCAGGGGGGCAATATTTTTCGCCCCCCATATCTACGCAGTGGATGGCTCGAGGTTATGAATCAATGTCAGGCGTCACCTGACGTCACAGGCAGCCTGATTTGACCTTAACCCCGTCCCAGTGGTATCCAGCGCTCAGATAGCCAGTCCGGGAGCCAGGGGGGGGCAATATTTTTCGCCCCCATATCTACGCAGTGGATGGCTCGAGGGTTATGAATCAATGTCAGGCGTCACCTGACGTCACAGGCAGCCTGATTTGACCTTAACCCCGTCCCAGTGGTATCCAGCGGCTCAGATAGCCAGTCCGGGAGCCAGGGGGGGCAATATTTTTCGCCCCCCATATCTACGCAGTGGATGGCTCGAGGGTTATGAATCAATGTCAGGCGTCACCTGACGTCACAGGCAGCCTGATTTGACCTTAACCCCCCAGTGGTATCCAGCGGCTCAGATAGCCAGTCCGGGAGCCAGGGGGCAATATTTTTCGCCCCCCATATCTACGCAGTGGATGGCTCGAGGGTTATGAATCAATGTCAGGCGTCACCTGACGTCACAGGCAGCCTGATTTGACCTTAACCCCGTCCCAGTGGTATCCAGCGGCTCAGATAGCCAGTCCGGGAGCCAGGGGGGGCAATATTTTTCGCCCCCCATATCTACGCAGTGGATGGCTCGAGGGTTATGAATCAATGTCAGGCGTCACCTGACGTCACAGGCAGCCTGATTTGACCTTAACCCCGTCCCAGTGGTATCCAGCGGCTCAGATAGCCAGTCCGGGAGCCAGGGGGGGGCAATATTTTTCGCCCCCATATCTACGCAGTGGATGGCTCGAGGGTTATGAATCAATGTCAGGCGTCACCTGACGTCACAGGCAGCCTGATTTGACCTTAACCCCGTCCCAGTGGTATCCAGCGGCTCAGATAGCCAGTCCGGGAGCCAGGGGGGCAATATTTTTCGCCCCCCATATCTACGCAGTGGATGGCTCGAGGGTTATGAATCAATGTCAGGCGTCACCTGACGTCACAGGCAGCCTGATTTGACCTTAACCCGTCCCAGTGGTATCCAGCGGCTCAGATAGCCAGTCCGGGAGCCAGGGGGGGCAATATTTTTCGCCCCCCATATCTACGCAGTGGATGGCTCGAGGGTTATGAATCAATGTCAGGCGTCACCTGACGTCACAGGCAGCCTGATTTGACCTTAACCCCGTCCCAGTGGTATCCAGCGGCTCAGATAGCCAGTCCGGGAGCCAGGGGGGCAATATTTTTCGCCCCCATATCTACGCAGTGGATGGCTCGAGGTTATGAATCAATGTCAGGCGTCACCTGACGTCACAGGCAGCCTGATTTGACCTTAACCCCGTCCCAGTGGTATCCAGCGGCTCAGATAGCCAGTCCGGGAGCCAGGGGGGGCAATATTTTTCGCCCCCCATATCTACGCAGTGGATGGCTCGAGGGTTATGAATCAATGTCAGGCGTCACCTGACGTCACAGGCAGCCTGATTTGACCTTAACCCCGTCCCAGTGGTATCCAGCGGCTCAGATAGCCAGTCCGGGAGCCAGGGGGGGCAATATTTTTCGCCCCCCATATCTACGCAGTGGATGGCTCGAGGGTTATGAATCAATGTCAGGCGTCACCTGACGTCACAGGCAGCCTGATTTGACCTTAACCCCGTCCCAGTGGTATCCAGCGGCTCAGATAGCCAGTCCGGGAGCCAGGGGGGCAATATTTTTCGCCCCCCATATCTACGCAGTGGATGGCTCGAGGTTTATGAATCAATGTCAGGCGTCACCTGACGTCACAGGCAGCCTGATTTGACCTTAACCCCGTCCCAGTGGTATCCAGCGGCTCAGATAGCCAGTCCGGGAGCCAGGGGGCAATATTTTTCGCCCCCATATCTACGCAGTGGATGGCTCGAGGGTTATGAATCAATGTCAGCGTCACCTGACGTCACAGGCAGCCATGATTACCTATAACCCCGTCCAGTGTATCCAGCGCTCAAACCAGTCCGGGGATCTCTCTCCTT
>CM042137.1:20011418-20028918 GCA_023376005.1 Doryteuthis pealeii
TGGTTGCGTAACCAGTCTAGAGAAGTAAAACTTCGGAATTCAAATCAAAAGAGCTCTCTTCTAGTCAGTCAAAACTACTTAGAGAGGCCAACTCCCTCCTCCCCCTCCTCTCCACCTAAAATTAGCTCAATCTGTCTCAAACGTTAGTCATGTTCGGGAGATCTGATAATCTAAGTGAGCTTGAAACTAATTTTTGATAATTACTTAAACTGACATAACTGTCATAATTACACAGACCTCGTGACGCACGGACATAGGATTAAAATTCACGGACTTGCCAATACGCAGGATAGGACTTATACGCTTACCAAAGGATCCATAACCAGGACTTACTGTAGCCCTTTCAAACTGGCAATTAACTGGCATTTAAAAACTTTACACCTTTCTCTGAGTTTCATTGTTCCACGTCTGTTTGGGTCTGCAAATTCTCTCGGTTTGCCGAACATCCATTTTAAATAAAATCCACCATTCCCTGTAAACATCCACAACTGTACATTCGCAGATCCATCACTACTGATACGGATTGTCCAGCCTCGCTTGTATT
Organism: Doryteuthis pealeii; assembly: GCA_023376005.1. Taxonomy (NCBI): domain Eukaryota; kingdom Metazoa; phylum Mollusca; class Cephalopoda; order Myopsida; family Loliginidae; genus Doryteuthis; species Doryteuthis pealeii. The sequence goes on from CM042137.1 coordinate 20,011,963, forward strand.
CCCCATAATTGTGAACTTCTGTCACATCCTATCGTGGCGAACAGGTTGAGTAAAATACTTTCTGCTACAATCACAACACCCAACACGTAATTCGGTTAACTCGCATCATAATATGGGACCCTAACAGGTATTACAACTACGCGTTCAGTGACTTTAAAGTAATGACAATGAAGCGTAACTTTATACACCCAGAGCTCCATAACTTGAGCCTCACAACTAGATGCGCGTTAATTATTACGGTCAACCACACTAAAATTACCGGGTACCCGCTATATTACCGAAGTTAAGCAGCGATAAGCCAATTTCAATATTAAAACGGGTGAATAATTAAGAAACAGCAGGACTGTAATCAAGCTGAGTCACTTGTTTATAAAATGGCTTAATTTAAATTAAACCTGAAAAAGGTTGATATGAGTAAAATGAAACAACAAATCTTTAATGTATAACCAGAAAATTATTTGTCGTTCGTTAATTTGGTGTATAAAACTTGTGTACGAAGAACGAGTACCACCTACTCATTTGGAAAAAGGGTGAGAGTTCTTGCCTCCAGAGTCGAACCGCGAATGTAAAGAAATAAGATTTAGCGCTGAATGGACGCGCAGATGCAATTCAGGTGCCCGGATGTTGTGGCCTACACGCGTCCATCCGAATGCACGAGAATTGTGCACGGGCGTGAGGTTCGACTGATGTGTCCGGATGATAAGGGAACGCCAGTATAAATAGAAGTGGGGTGACGGCAGTAAGAGTGTGCGACTTCAGCTGCTGGTAGACGCCGACGACAGTGTTGTAGCCTGCGAATAAGGCGTTTGACCGCTTCTTTTTGCTCTCCACCTCAACAAAGAATATTACCTTGAAACCCCATAATTGTGCAAAAAAACCAAACCAAATCAAACATACTGGAGATTAAAGACTGATCATAAGCAGAACAAACAAAAATTCTATTCCACCCCTCTAATTTTTTTTCCTTCTATAAAACTACAGACCCATCCGCCTCATTACATCATAAACTTGAATCTGGTCCATTCACTTAGACTAAGAGTTACTACTTGTAAAAAAAGTCTATGAAATGCACACAGAGTGATTTATAATAACGCTCACCATATTCTAAAACATACATTATCGCGTGTGTTCCAATGTAACCTTTTTGTACCTTAGTTCGTCTTTGTGGATTACTAGCGCCAACGTCTGAAGCATACTTGAAATTAGTGTCTTTGCCATTAGAAGTTAAAAAATTCGTTATTTGAGCAGAAAAAAAGCAAAATCAATAGAGATATTTAATTATTTTTTCAACAAATCACTATACTTGAAACTGTCTGACCTGAAGGAAAATGTCCAGTTTAGCTAATTTTATGTTTCGCTAGGATTTTTATTAGAATTACGAATTACAACCCAAATAAAATAAAACAAGATGCAAACACAACCAAGTTATATTATATTTAAAAAAAATCTAAACCCAGCAATATTCTAGACTACTACTACTACTACTACTACTACTACTACTGTAATCGTATAAAAGCATAACCAAGCAAATTGGCTTAAAAATATATGTATGATTGGTAGAACGACAGTCCACTTGTTAAACGTGCAAACCATTGTGTTTAGCGTGGAAACAAATGGTATAAGAATTAGTAATACAAACTGTGCAAGAATTGAAAAAAAATGGAAAATTCAAAGGACTTAAGATTCAATGGATTTCACGAAGACCCGTCAGAGAGGAGGTGTCGCATTTAGGGCAGACTTCATACTAAAACAGAAAAAATTGAAAAGGGAGAAAATATCTTAACCCGGTAAGAAAAGTAAGAAATAAAAAAAAATTGGAATATGAGCATGACAATGTACACAGTACTGATGAACAGAATTCAAATCAAATCTAGAATTGAATCTAATATCAACGAAATACCAAAGTTAGTTGAGCGCTAATAAATAAAACTCGTCACTCATCTCAATGTATAAATTTACTAACCTCTTTACCTTATATACAGGATGAGCATAAGGTTAATTTTTAAACGAAAATATTTTCCGACTGGTTCCGTACAAATACTAAAAGAACCCAATATACCCTACTATTTCCCCATAAACTGGGTGAAGAAGAGAAAGATTCATGCTTTCTTCAGAGGATTATCCTGAAGCAAAAACGCAAGCAGATCATCCAGGATTTCAACTGACTACCCTCAGTCTTCACTACGACAATAACCGTTACGGACATAGTGCATCCTAATAAATCAAATAAAAACAGTCATTTAATTTACAGTAAGCCATGTACATCAGTTTCAGTCATATCCTTGAAGTTAAGCAACAATGAGTCTGTTTCAGTATCAGATGGGTGACCGTTTACCATGAGCATCTTCTGTAAGTAATCTGAGTCTTGTGTATCAGAGTAAACAGTGCGTAATATGATAATGAACAAGATCCTGTATTACTGTAAATGCGGTTTCGCCTGAATAAAGTATTGCATATCATTCTAATTTACGAACAGCGTTCGAAAGTAAACCTTCTTTATATTCACGAAATAGGGACAAAACCCATGCTAGCCGATTCTTAAACATTCCTAAAACATGCTTCTCAGTCTTATAGGCACACATTCTTCTGAAATTGCACACAATTTGCACTTCTCAACCATAAAAAAACGATAAGACAGACCTCTGTTCAACATAGGACACTTTTTATTTTTCCTACCCGCCATTTGAATAACCATAAAACAAATAATTTCAAGAGATTAAAAATTTTTTTAATGAGACTTCTGTATTTCCATTAGCGTTGGTGTTAAATAGCAAGTAAAAAGTAGCATTTCGAAGTCTTATACTTAGAAAATTGAATCAACAAAACTCAAAAGACCCCCATGCCATGTGGCCATATAGATCTCTCCTTTAAAAATATCTCCATCATTCATTTATAATTAGAGATTAGGTGAAGCTACGAAAACTTATTTTGCAGTAAATAACTGCAGCAATGGTGGAAATCCCTTGAAACCGTGTTTATTTTGCATGTGGTTTCCCGTAATTAAAGCCATGGATTGTTTTCTTATCAAATATCGATGTACGTGTGGGCACAATACAGAATGATATTGAACACGCAATTGTTAGGAAAAGCACGGGAAAAAAAAAAGAAGGAGAAAAGGTGGGAAAAAAGAACATCGATTTTTCGATGTGAATAATAAGATTTTGAATATGGAATTTTGTTGTTTTTTCTTCTTCTATATTGTTATTTTTTCAAGAGATATTGCTCGATAATATTAGCAATCACACCATTTTGATTTGCAATAAACATTTCATCAAAATATGCATGGCTTTCCCTTAAAGAAAATTATCACTCTGAACGTGATCATCGTAAGATCCGTGTAAAATGTAATCACTTTTTGAACATCTGCTGATATATATATATATATATATATATACAATATATATATATATATTATATATATATATATATTAATATATATAATATATAATGTGTGTATGGGTGCGGTGTGTGTGCATATCTAAATAGTATATATATCATATACACATATTTATATTATATATATATATATATATATATATATATATAGATATATATATATATATATATATAGTATATATCGCACGTAGTCATTATAAATGACCTTTTTAAGACAAATGTTTCACCCCAAAAACTTCTAAGCATGTCATCTTTTCATTACACGCAATATATGATAAAAGTTTCTGCCTAAGGATTAGGTGCTTTCATTACAAAACGTTCTTCATACTCAAATACATACATATATATATATATATATATATATATATATATATATAGATAGATAGATAGATAGATAGATAGATAGATGGGGAGAGGGACAGAAAAGAGAGAGCGATAGACTTGAGGGTAAAAAAGTGGGATGCACAGTATTTTCATTCTCACTATAGATGATAACTAAAAGTGGAATAAGATTCACAAATGAAAGATTGGATTTGGAAATGATTGTTTTAAAATTATTTACAGAGTATATACACAAAGTCTCAAGCCCAAAAGAGATAACCTTTCCAAAATCGCAGCTGATATAAGTTGTTGACATCTGATAATTTTAAGGAATCAACATTGGAATAGTGTCTAATCGAGACTATTAACAGATACTCGCCAATTGCCGAGCCTTTGTGCTTTTCTTTAATGATAACAATTGTTTAATTTTGTAATTCTATAATTTCTTAATCTTTTGTTTCATCTATTTTAATCCTATTTAATTTTATATATATTATAAATATTTTCAGTGGATATCGCTGAAAGAGTTTGAATCTCATTAGTCCTCTAAGCAGAACCCGGATACTGACAAAAAAATTCGATACTTATTAATGTCATTAAAAAAAAGAAACCAAATAAGTGATATCGTTACTCTAGGTTTATAAATATTGTAATTCATTCTATTTTTCTTGTTTATTTCCCAATGTTTCGAAACAAAATACAAGCAGTACATTTAATTAAACATATTCTTGACCAGCTAATCCAGAAGCATACGCAAAACCCTCTCATTTGTAAAATCATAAATTATATATATATATATTATATATATATATATATATATATATATATGTATGTATGTATTATATAAATATATATATATATATATATATATATATATATATAATATATATATATTGAGGACACATGGTTCCAGTTCCCATCCGCACGGTTCGTGTGAATGAGAATTGTTATTTATTTTAGATGGGTGAAGTGTGATGAATACGCTTCTACGTTGTCCTCATAAAATTTTGTACTACAAAAATTTCATATGTATGTGTAAATATATTAATCAAAATATTGAAAGCTGATTTCCGTGGCCAACATTGTAATCTTCCACGTTTATATATTTACCTAAGCCTTTCACACGAGTAAGGTCAATTTTGAGGCAGAGTTAAACAGGTTTGAATTATGAGTTTTCCTTTTCCTTAGACCGCTTGCCTACCAATGTTAAAGAGTTCATTTTTCCCAATTATTTCTATTGTTAGAAAAGGTTAGAATATTAGATTCGTACCTTTCCAAAACGATATTAGCGTTATATGAAATAAAAAAAACAGCTTGGTCCCGGATTTGATCTCAGGTTACCGTGACCACGTGCTACGACAATAACCATTACACCATAAGATCCTTCCCGTTAAAATCCTTAAGATGTGGGCCCATTTTTCAAATGAAATTATGCCTACTTAACCTGGCGACATTACCTTATAAAAATCTTACTTGCTCAGAAGATGCAGGAGTGTTACAATGACATTACTAAATAAGATGCACAACATGCAAGAAAAATTGTTTTAGGGAAATGCTGAACTTAATAATGCTTTCACCTTTCCCTGCAGATGAAAATTAATTAGCTGGAACAGACCCTCTTAAAGACGCTTAACCGAAGGTAAAAAATAATGTGTGAATTGCTCAGCTTTGATTAGAAATAGCACTCTAAAAGCATCTCGAACTAAGAACGGAAAAACCAAGATAAATTATTTGATACAATAAAAATGAGATGATTTTATAACCTTATAAACAATGTAGAGAAGCCAGAGAAATAAGAGTTTACGAATGAGCACTTACACACTATGAATATTACGAAATATAGACACAAGAAAGACGGAAGAGAGAGGTAAGAAATCAAATAGAGTAGAAAAAGAGAGACAAGTAAAAATAAAAAGAATGGAAAACCGAAAGAAAACAGAGAAAAGAAAGAAAGAAAGAAAGAAAGAAGAAAGAAAGAAAGAAAAAAGCATCAGACATTGGTAAGAAATAAGAAAGAATAAGAGAGGGAATAAATAAGAGATAAGAAAAAGAAAGAATAATATACATAAAAAGTTAAAAAGAATAAACGCAGCAATAGAAGAAGAAAAGAATAATTTTGAAAAAAAAGAAAGAACAAGAAAGAAAGGACTCAAACGGACAAAGATAGAAACAAAAAAGTCAGAAAAGAGAGAGGAAAGAAACTTAGGAGAGAAAGGAAATGCAAGCACTAATAAAAAGGAAAAGGTGAGAGAAGCCTAAATCACACTGAAAACCCGGTTTCTGCAAAAATTACAGTTTTAAAAAAGCAGCAAATGAGCATGTTATTACTTAGGTGACCACTGATTTGACAGAAACTTTAACAACCTATGTCTTAACTAAGAAGATCAGTAAAAAAAAATATATATATACATATTCTCTTAAAGGATTTAGAAGAAAAAAAATCTTGAGATCTATATTTATTAAGTCAAAGGAATTATGCAATAAGCTAACTATCTTATGATCTGATAAAACATGCATACCATATGGTTTATGCATATTGAAAAAAAGCAACTTTTGCAACGAGACAATGATTCCAAAATACTCTTCTAAATTATTTCAAAAATATCAATCGTGTGAAAAAAAACATTTGTGAATTATGACTAGGCCACTTCGATTCCTGTCCTCTCTCCCATTAAATTAATATGACTAATTGATTAGAGAGTCCAAAGAGAATACCTAAAGGTGAGTGTAACTTTTGAAATTATTGAAGAATACGTTGGAAGTTGCCTTTTTCATTATGCAAAACCATATGGATAAGCATGTTTTATCAAGATCAATACATAATAGTAGTTATTGCATAATTCTTTTGACGTTAAATCAAGATATAGATCTCAAGATTTTTTTCTTCTAAAATCCTTTAAGAAAAATGTATATATATATTTTTTTACTGATCTTCCCTTAGTTAAGAACATAGGTTTTAACAGTTTCTGTCAAAATTCAGTGTCACCTAAGTACCATAACATGCTCATTTGCTGCTTTTTTAAACTGTAATTTTGCAGAAACCGGGGTTTCAGTGTGACTTTAGGCTTCTCTCACCTTTTTCCTATTTTTATTAGTGCTTCATTTCCTTTCTCTCCTAAGTTTCTTTCCTCTCTCTTTTCTGACTTTTTCTATCTTTGTCCCGTTTGAGTCTTTCTTTCCTTCTTTCTTTCTTTCTTTCTTTCATTATTCTTTTCTTCTTTCTATTGCTGTTTATTCTTTTTTAACCTTTTATGTATATTATTCTTTCTTTTTCTTACTCCTTATCTTATTCCCTCTCTTATTCTTCTTATTTCTTACCAATGTGATGCTTTTTTCTTTCTTTCTTCTTTCTTTCTTTCTTTCTTTCTTTCTTCTTCTGTTTTCTTTCGGTTTTCCATTCTTTATTTTTACTTGTCTCTCTTTTTCTACTCTATTTGATTTCTTACCTCTCTCTTCCGTCTTTCTTGTGTCTATATTTCGTAATATTCATAGTGGTGTAAGCTCATTCGCTAAACTCTTATTTTGTTTCTGGCATTCTCTACATTGTTTATAAGGTTAAAAATCATCTCATTATGTATCAAATAATTTATCTTTGGTTTTTCCGTTCTTACGTTCGAGATGGCTTTTAGAGTGCCCTATTTCTAATCAAAGCTAGCATCACCACATTATTTTTTACCTTCGGTTAAGCGTCCCTTAAAGAGGGCTCTGTCAGCTAAAATTAATTTTCATCTGCAGCAAAGTGAAAGCATTATTAAGGTCAGCATTTCCCTAAAACAATTTTCTTGCATGTTGTGCATCTTTATTTAGTAAATGGCATTGTAACACTCCTGCATCTTCTGAGCAAAAGTAAGATTTTTGTAAGTAAATTCGCCAGGTTAAAGTAGGCAATAATTTCATTTGAAAAATGGGACCCACATCTTAAGGATTTTAACGGGAAGGATTTCTTATGGTGTAATGGTTATTGTCGTAGCACGTGGTCACGGTAACCTGAGATCAAATCCGGGACCAAGCTGTTTTTTATTTCATATAACGCTAATATCGTTGGGAAAGTACGAATCCTAATATTCTAACCTTTCTAACAATAGAAAAAATAATGGGAAAAATGAACTCTTTAACATTGGTAGGCAAGCGGTCTAGGAAAAGAAAACTCATAAATTCAAACCTGTTTAAAACTCTGCCTCAAAATTGACCTTACTCGTGTGAAAGGCTTAGGTAAAATATAAACGTGGAAGATTACAATGTTGGACCACGGAAATCAGCTTTCAATATTTTGATTAATATATTAACACACACACACACACACATACACATACACATACAATATATATATATATATATAATATATATTTATATATATATATGAAAAAGTTCTTAGTAGTACAAAATTTTATGAGACACGTAGAAGCGTATCATCATGAAAGAGGAGGAAAAACTTCTTAAAGAAAATTAGGGTACCCTTATAATTAGATGTATAATCTAAAATAAATAATTCTTTTTTCGGTCAATTCTCATCAGAGAATTCATTGGAATTTTTTCAATAGGAACGAGAAATTAAAAGAAAATTACGAACCGTGCGGAGGGGGTTTTCGGAAATTTTTTCTGAACCATATTGCCTCATATATATATATATATAATAATATAATATATATAAATATATTTATATATATACATACATACATATATATATAATATATATAAATATATATATATATATATATATATATATATTTTACAAATGAGAGGTTTTGCGTATGCTTCTGGATTAGCTGGTCAAGAATATGTTAATTAAATGTACTGCTTGTATTTTGTTCGAAACATGGGAAATAAACAAGAAAAAATTAGAATAGAATTACAATATTTATAAACCTAGAGCAACGATATCACTTAATTTGGTTCTTTTTTTAATGACATTAATCAAAGTATCGAATTTTTTGTCAGTATCCGGGTTTCTGCTTAGAGGACTAATGAGATTCAAACTCTTTTCAGCGATATCCCACTGAAAATATTTATAATATATATAAAATTAAATAGGATCAAAATAGATGAAACAAAAGATTAAGAAATTATAGAATACAAAATTAAACAATTGTTATCAATTAAAGAAAAAACAACAAAGGCTCGGCAATTGGCGCAGTATCTGTTAATAGTCTCGATTAGACACTAATTCCAATGTTGATTCCTTAAATTATCAGAGTCACACATATATCAGCTGCGAATTTGGCAAAGGTTATCTCTTTTGGCTTGAGACTTTTGTGTATATACTCTGTAAATATATTTTTAAACAATCATTTTCCAAATCCAATCTTTCATTTTGAATTCTTATTCCACTCTTTTAGTTAATCATCTATTAGTGAGTAATGAAAATACTGTCCATCCCACTTTTTTACCCTCAAGTCTATCGCTCTCTCTCTTTCTGTCCCTCTCCCCATCTATCTATCTATCTATCTATCTATCTTATCTATATATATATATAATATATATATATATATATATGTATTAGTAATGAAGAACGTTTGTAATGAAAGCACCTAATCCTTAGGCAGAAACTTTATCATATATTGCGTGTAATGAAAGATGACATGCTTAGAAGTTTTGGGTGAAACATTTGTCTTAAAAAAGTCATTTATATGACTACGTGCGATATATATATATATATATATATAATATATATATATATATATATATATATATATATAATATATATAAATATGTGTATATGATATATATATATTATAGATATGCACACACCACCACACACAACACACATATATATATATATATATATTATATATATATATATATATATATATATATATATATATATATATATAATATCAGCCAGATGTTTCAAAAAGTGATTACATTTTACACGGATCTTACGATGATCACGTTCAGAGTGATAATTTTCTTTAAGGAAAGCCATGCATATTTGATGAAATGTTTATTGCAAAATCAAAATGGTGTGATTGCTAATATTATCGAGCAATATCTCTTGAAAAAATAACAATATAGAAGAAGAAAAAAACAACAAAATTCCATATTCAAAATCTTATATTCACATCGAAAAATCGATGTTCTTTTCCCACCTTTCTCTTCTTTTTTTTCCCGTGCCTTTTCCTAACAATTGCGTTGTTCAATATCATTCTGTATTGTGCCCACACGTACATCGATATTTTGATAAGAAAACAATCCATGCTTAATTACGGAAACACCACATGCAAATAAAACACGGTTTCAAGGGATTTCCACCATTGCTGCAGTTATTGACTGCAAAAATAAGTTTTCGGTAGCTTCACCTAATCTCTAATTATAAATGAATGATGGAGATATTTTTAAAGGAGAGATCTATATGCACATGGCCATGGGGTACTTTTGAGTTTGTTGATTCAATTTTCTAAGTAATAGAGACTTCGAAATGCTACTTTTTACTTGCTATTTAACACCGACGCTAATGGAAATACAGAAGTCTCATTAAAAAAAAATTATTTTAATCTTGAAATATATTTGTTTTGTGGTTATTCAAAATGGCGGGTAAGGAAAAATAAAAAGTGTCCTATGTTTGAACAGAGGTCTGTCATTACGTTTTTTATGGTTGAGAAGTGCAAATTGTGTGCAATTTACAGAAGAATGTGTGCTATAGACGGAGAAGCATGTTTTAGGAAATGTTTAAGAATCGGCTAAGCATGGGTTTGTCCCTATTTCGTGAATATGAAAAGAAGGATTTACTTTCGAAACGCTGTTCGTAAATTAGAAATGATATGCAATACTTTCATTCAGGCGAACGCATTTACAGTATACAGGATCTTGTTCATTATCAATATTACGCACTGTTTACTCTGATACACAAGACTCAGATTACTTACAGAAGATGCTCATGGTAAACGGTCACCCATCTGAATACTGAACAGACTCATTGTTGCTTAACTTCAAGGATATGACTGAAACTGATGTAACATGGCTTACATGTAAATTAAATGACTGTTTTTATTTGATATTAGGAGGCACTATGCCCGTAACGGTTATTGTCGTAGTGAACGAACTGAGGGAGTCGAGTTGAAATCCTGGATGAAACTGCTTGAGTTTTGCTTCAGGATAATTCTCTTGAGAAAGGCATGAATCTTTCTCTTCTCCACCCAGTTATGGGGAAATAGTAGGGTATATTGGGTTTTTTAGTATTTGTACGGAAACCAGTCGAGAAAATATTTTCGTTTAAAAATTAATCTATGCCTCATCCTGTATATAAGGTAAGAGGTTAGTAAATCTATACATTTGAGATGAGTGACAAGTTTTATTTATTATCAAACTAACTTTGGTATTTTCGTTGATATTAGGATTCAATTCTAGATTTGATTTTGAATTCAGCTCATCAGTACTGTGTACAATTGTCATGCTCATATTCCAATGTTTTTTTTTATTTCTTACTTTTCTTACGAGGTTAAGATATTTTCTCCCTTTTCAATCTTTTTCTGTTTTAGTATGAAGCTCCCCTAAAATGCGACACCTCCTCTCTGACGGGTCTTCGTGAATCCATTGAATCTTAAAGTCCCTTTGATTTTCCCATTTTTCAATTTCTTGCACAGTTTGTATTTCTATTCTTATACCATTTGTTTCCACGCTAAAACCACAATGGTTTGCACGATTACAAGTGACTGTCGTTCTTACCAATCATACATATATTTTAAGCCCAATTTGCTGGTTATGCTTATTATACGATTACAGTAGTAGTAGTAGTAGTAGTAGTAGTAGTAGTAGTCTAGAATATGTTGGGTTTAGATTTTTTTTTAAATATAATATAACTTGGTTGTGTTGCATCTTGTTTTATTTTATTTGGGTTGTAATCGTAATTCTAAAATAAAAATCCTAGCGAAACATAAAATTAGCTAAAACTGGACATTTTCCATTCAGGTCAGACAGTTCAAGTATAGTGATTTGTGAAAAAAAAATTAAATTATCTCTATTGATTTGCTTTTTTTCTGCTCAAAATAACGAAATTTTTTAACTTCTAATGCCAAAGACACTAATTTCAAGTATGCTTCAGACGTTGGCGCTAGTACTACAAAGACGAACATAGGTACAAAAAGGTTACATTGTGACACACGATATAATGTATGTTTAGAAATATGGTGAGCGTTATATAAATCACTCTGTGTGCATTCATAGACTTTTTTTACAAGTAGTAGACTCTTCAGTCTAAAGTGAATGGACCAGATTCAAGTTTTTATGATGTAATGAGGCGGATGGTCTGCAGTTTATAGAAGGAAAAAAATAGAGGTGGAAATAAATATTTTGTTGTTTCTGCTTATGATCAGTCTTTCAATCTCCAGTATGTTTGACTGGTTTGGTTTCTTTGCACAATTATGGGTTTCAAGTAAATATTCTTGTTGAGGTGAGAAGCAAAAAGAAGCGAGTCAAACGCCTTATTCGCAGGCTACAACACTGTCGTCGGCGTCTACCAGCAGCTGAAGTCGCAACACTCTTACTATCGTCACCCCACTTCTATTTATACTGCCGTTTCCCCTTATCACCCGGACACATCAGCCGAACCTCACGCTATTGCACAACTCTCGTGCATTCGGATGGACGCGTGTAGGCCCCAACATCCGGGCACCTGAATTGCATCTCGCGTCCATTCAGCGCCTAAATCTTATTTCTTTACATTCGCGGGTTCGACTCTGGCAGGCAAGACACTCTCACCCTTTTTCCAAATGAGTACGGTGGTACTCGTTCTTCGTAACAAGTTTTATACACCAAATTAACCGAACGACAAATAATTTTCTGGTTATACCATTAAAGATTTGTTGTTTCATTTTACCTCATATCAACCTTTTTCAGGGTTTAATTTAAATTAAGCCATTTTGATAAACAAGTGACTCAGCTTGATTACAGTCCCTGCTGTTTCTTAATTATTCACCCGTTTAATATTGAATTGGCTTATCGCTGCTTAACTTCGGTAATATAGCGGGACCCGGTAATTTTAGTGTGAGTTGACCGTAATACATTAACGCGCATCTAGTTGTGAGGCTCAAGTTATGGAGCTCTGGGGTGTATAAAGTTAACGCTTCATTGTCATTACTTTAAAGTCCACCCTGAACCGTAGTTGTAATACCTGTTAGGGTCCCATATTATGATTGCGACGTTAACCGAATTACGTCGTGGGTGTTGTGATTGTAGCAGAAAGTATTTACTCAACCTGTTCGCCACCGATAGGATGTGACACAAGTTCACAATTATGGGGAATACAGCGAGGCTGGAAATCGCGTATCAGTAGTGATGGATCCTGCGAATGTAACAGTTGTGGGATGTTTACAGGGAATGGTGGATTTATTTAAAAATGGATGATCGCAAACCGGAGAGAATTTGCAGACCCAAAACAGACGTGGAACAATGAAAGCTCAGAGAAAGGTGTAAAGTTTTTAAATGCCAGTTAAATTGCCAGTTGAAAAGGGCCTACAGTAAGTCCTGAGTTATGGAATCCTTTGGTAAGCGTATAAGTCCTATCCTGCGTATTGGCAAAGGTCCAGTGATTTAATCCTATGTCCGTCGTCCACGAAGGTCTGTGTAATTATGACCAGTATGGTCAGTTTAAGTATTAATCAAAAATTAGTTCCAAGCTCACCTTAGAATTATCAGATCTCCCGAACATGAAACTAACGTTTTGAGACAGATTTGAGACTAATTTTAGGATGGAGAGGAGGGGGAGGAGGGAGTTGGCTCTCTAAGTAGTTTTGACTGACTAGAAGAGAGCTCTTTTGATTTGAATTCCGAGTTTTACTTCTCCTAGACTGGTTACCCAACCAAGGTTAAAGGGCCCAATCTGTCCTACTATTTACTCATAGCTGGAAGGCGAATAGTTCAATACGTATCTTTCCCAAGGGTATCAGTGGTATATGAAATGCAAGCTGCCCCGTCCATAATTAGAACTCATCACGCCGTGTCCATTTTTCTGTGACAGTAACCATTATACAACTTGCCTTCACGTGTCGTCGAAAATACACAGGTTATATTCAAAAGAAAACATTAGATGGCACGTTTAAAGAAAACATTAGATGGCACGTTTAAAGAAACGCCTGTTGTTGTTGTTGTTGTTGTTCATCATTGCTACTTCCACTCTATCTGCTGGGACTGTAGAACTCACCGACTCTACTTCTGAAGACGGGTAAAGACCCCACAATGGGTCTATATGTTGGCCGTGGGTGAAGCGTGAGGACAAGATCATGGTGGGTGAATAGTCCGTGAACCGAGTACTAACTAGTCCCGTGACATTCAACACTACACTACTGTCCCCAGATGTGCTAGAATGGTGGTCGGAGAGGTCCCAACCGAGCAATCGGCAGGTCATGTCGAACCCTAGCACACAAATGATTGTCCCGACCATATTCTTCAAGATGTTCTAATGGCAAGCACTTAACCCTTTTTGCCATATGGGTGCTAGAAGGCGGTTGCTAAATTCACCGACTAGGTAATTATTTCTAATCATTTATTGATACACATGAAGTTAGTGAAAATTATTTCTACCAGTTTGTAAAACCAAATCAAACCTACAAACTATTCGCTTAAAAAGCATATATACAAAAACAATGTGGCATTAAATAACCCACAATTGCTGACATGCCTTTAAACAAAACAATCAATTATTATCGATAGTCACCCCCATCAACTATAAATGCAGTCGTTTCATTAATATCATAATAGAGGACCAACGAATCGAGTGAAATCCCTACTTCGGTAATCACACCTTGTAGGAATTCCACAGAGTTATGAGTTTTAATAACAGAACATATTTAAAAAAAACAACTAGAGTTCGGTTCATTTTAGCTAAAAGGCTGGAAACTGTAAAATACTTTTCAAAAAGAGAAAATATTATAAAGTAGCTGAGAGAACTGTTGCAGTCTGCTTTTGGGATATCAGCATGAAAACTTCTACCAGTGGGAGTAGAGTGGATAAGAGTAAAATCCGACCACGAATGTATAAAATTACAAAACATAATAGGAGAATTACATGTTTTGCTAGTCAGCATTTAAGCAATTAAAAAAAAGATTGCTTATCCTTAGCTGTATATATAGTTATTTACTAAGCATAGCTGTGACACAAGGCCAGAAGTATGAGGCGCCCAGCGAGAATCGAATTCACTAACTATATATAATATATATATATTATATATATAATATATATAATATATATATATATATATATGGGGGGTCAAATTCATTCATATGTACCTCTGAATTCTTCTGAATCCTATCGCGGAAATATTGCATATTATTCACCTATATATATATCATCATCATCATCATGTCGTGCATGTAGCACGGGCATTCATGACAATCTTTCGCCAGCCCTCCCTATCACTCATTACACCTGGAAGCTCCTCTGCGGAGCAGCCAGCATCTTCACATAACTGGTCAATGTATGTCCTTGCTGGGCGCCCCACACTTGCATGTCCATGTGTTGGCTTCCACAGGAGAACGTCGCTTATGAGTTCATCCCTGCTTCTCCAGCAGTGTCCTGCATGCCTTGTCCGTCTCACTCGGATAGTTTGTGAGATGGGGGGCAGGTGACCGTACAGCTGTTTTCTTGTGGGGTGCTGTTTCCACGACTTATTCAAGACTGCACGCAGCATTCTTGTGCAGCTTCCATCTAGCTTTTTCTCAAGACGCTTTGTCAGGGTCCAGGTGGTGCAGCCATACAGCAGCACCGACACAACTACAGCCTGGAAGAACTGTCGCTTCAGCTTGCCAGGGAGATCGGACCTCCATATGACTGATAATCTATTTGTGGCCGCCCATGCCTTTGCTATTCGTGTATTAACATCGCATCTGTGGAGGAGATATTACCACCTAGGTATGTGAATTGTTCTACTGGCTTAAGAGGCTTGCCGTCGAGTGTGGAGATGTCTCCTTTATTTTTGAAATTCATGAACTCTGTTTTACCGGAGTTCACATAGAGGCCTATATTCTTTGCTGCCTCCTCCAAGCTATGTAGCAGTGATTCAGCCTTTGCCGGTGTATCTGCAAGAAGTGCAAGGTCATCAGCATAGTCCGCATCTGTGAGTGTTTGTGCGGGATATCGCCTGCTTCTTGCCTTTTTTAGTGTGAAACCTTTTTCTTTATGGTATCTAATGATGTTCGGAGTACGTAGTCTAGACATATTATAAATATATGGTGCCAGTGTGTCTCCTTGAAGGACTCCAGCGGCGATGTCAAAGAAATCTGTGTCGCCATCAGGTGAGCGTACCATCGCTTTAGTGTCTTTGTATAGCATCATTATAGCTGAAACCGTTTCATTGGGGAGGCCATATGCTAATAGTATTTGTTCCATTTTCCCTCTATGTATGGAAATCGAATGCCTTGGAGAAATCTACGAATAATAACGTTGCCTCTAGATTCTTTGCTCGTACCCCTTCTATGATCCGTCGAATATTCAGGATCTGAGAGATTGTGGATCGATTTCTGCGGAATCCATTTTGGTTTCTCCTAAGGATTTTTTCTATTTCGGTCGGATGCGATTAAGTAGAAGGGCATTATATATCTTGGCTGCAATAGCAGTGAGAGTTATGCCTCTGTAATTTTTAGCGATTCCGAGATCTCCCTTTTTAGGGAATGGGAGGATGCAGCCTTTCGTCCATTTATCTATTCTATTTTGTCTATATACTGCATTGCATAGCCTAAGCAGTATTTCATTGAACTTTCCTATCTTCCACACCTCCGGGGGTATTTCGTCAAGTCCTGCTGCTTTTCTACCTTTTAGCTTCTTTAAAGCTTGGTTGATTTCATCTATTGTGAAATCTCCCAGCTTGATATCTAGTTGTTTATCTACAATCTTTTGGATATTAGTTTCTATGATTTCTGGGGGGCTTCCTAGCAGTTTCTGGAAGTGGTCCTTCCATTTTTTTAGTCTATCTTCTTGGCTGGTTGCCTTTAATTTTGATTTAGAGGTGCTTTTTCTACCACTAATTTCGTTTACTGTTTGCCAGGCTAATCGCGACTGTCTGTCTTCTACATATATATATATATATATATATATATATATATATATATATATATATATCCGTGATTATAATAGTAAAATAATTAATTTATTTCCTTTTTATATTTTTATCTCTTTATATTTTTTATTTCATATTAAATACTAAATATTAGATTCATATATTAAATTCTAACGTAGACTAACTTGAAGATAAAATATTTTTATAAAAAATGTCTAGACAAAAAAAAATTATTTTTTACTTATTATAATAAA
>CM042137.1:20031418-20055183 GCA_023376005.1 Doryteuthis pealeii
GCGACGAGTCCATTTCCCATGGTTTTAACCGTTACACCACGCGCTTCCATATATATATATGTATATATATATATATATGTGTGTGTGTGTGTGTGTGTTTATGTGTGTGTGTTTGTGTGTCTGTTGGGTGTGTATGTGTGGGGTGTGCGTGTGTATGTGTGTGTGTGTCGGTTGGGAGTGTGTGAAGTATAGATCAAAAGTATTTGAACAGACACTTCGCTTTTAATAGCTTATTGTTTAAGTAAGTAACATTACGAAAGAAAGGCCAATATCTATTGCAATCATTTTAATTTAAATTCAGATACTCATTATCAGTGTTTTGTATATCCTTATATTATACCATCCTAAAGTACGTATAGTAAGTATTTAAACTAGCGGGAAATCTGTTTTAATAACCTAACCTTTCGAAGACCATTAGACAATGTGTGTAGAGTGGGTCCTAATTAATTTGGCAACTCTTCTAAATAAAATATTATATTCAAATTTTGGGGGTCTATTCTGAAAGAAAATTCTGTTAGATTAAAAAATTTGATTTTTCTAATAAATAATCTTATTCGTAACTACAAAACATACTTAAATTCAAGGTTAGATTTTTTTCCAAGTATTGAGAAAACCTGTCATGGCGACGTAATTTATTTTTCAGCTTATTGAGGAACTCGTTTCTTTAATTCAAATTATATATATATATATATATATATAATATATATATATATATATATATATATTGAATTAATGAAACGAGTAATATATATATATATATATATATATATACTCGTTTCATTAATATATATATATATATATATATATATATATATATATATATATATAAGAGAGAGAGAGAGAGAGAGAGAGAGCGGTAGCGTTGATCATTATCAAACCAAGCACTTGTTTTGAAATTACATTGGAAAGAAACTATCAGTAACCAAGTGCCGTTGACTTTATGTCCACGCTACTCTAACTTAGATATGCATGCTCTACCAACGGTATTTAACGCTTTTTACACATTGATATAGCACTGTATATTATATATATGGTGTTCGGGATAAATTTGACATATATATATATATATATTTGGTTATTTTTCTTCGTAGGTTGGAGGTATTGACGCACACTACGCATAATTTAAAAGCTTGGACCCTTCTTCATTCATATACGAAATGGATGACTGGAACTCACTTGAAACATGGAAGAGAATAACTTGTATCATGATTATCTGCAGCGGCTATTAAAATAAGGAGATTATGGTTTCTGCTCAATGCTCTCTGAACACTGTAGAAATAATCAGGCATAAACTGGAGAATTGCAATGGAGACTGCGAGGCAGTGTCTAGAAGAAAGCAACATATACACATGATCTGATTGCGTTCGTGCATCAGAATTTCTTGAAAATATGTGGAAGAATATTGGTGGACCCTCAGATGCCTACGTGGATTTGCTAAATACTGTAGTCAAGCCCTGGATAACAAGGGTAGCCACTTGTAGGTCATATGTATGGTAGCACGATTCGGCACCCTGCCACACCACAGTCAAAAATGTTTGTCGGCGAATTTTTACGACTACACCAGTCCCATTGTTTGGCCTCCAAACTCCCTAGATCTTAACGCCATGGATTATTATGTATGCGGCGCTGTTGAGAAAGACACCAATCGCCGTGCCAGTACTACAAACGCCCAGTTAATCGACAGAATTAAGGTAGGTTTTGAGTCCCTTCCCACGGAAACTGTAACATCAGCTTGCTACAGGTTTCGGAGCAGGATTGAGGCTGCGATCGACGCTAATGGCGGTTATTTTGAGTGAAACTTGTTGACAGTAGTGTAATTATTCCGTGTCTGTGGAAGTTTTTACAATCCATTAAATTCTATAGTTACCAAGCACTTTTTCTTTTTCCTTATGAAACTGTTAAATTTCTCCCGAACACCCTGTACAGTGAGTTTTGTTCTTTCATTCCTTATTTTAGCTCATATATATATATATACATACATATATATATATATATATATATATATATATATATATATATATATATATACATATATATATATATATTTCTCTATTAAAAAAATAAAAATTCACTCTGATGAAGGTCGTAAAAAAACCTCTCTGTGTACTGAATATTTTTTACATTTTTTCTATTATTATTATTATCATTATTTCAATTTCATCTGATTATTCTAATAATAATAATAGCGTAATCCGTATACATTTTGATAAACGGACCGAAACACATGTGTAAGTGATATCGATTAAAGTGATATCGATTAAATTCATTTTTATCCATCTACATTTCTTTTGTTTACTCATTTTTTCCTATATATATATATATATATATATATATATATATATATATATATATATAAATACAAGAAAGTAAGTGTTAATATATGCTTGTGCGCATATTTGTAAACGTTTTGTCTTTTTGTTTTTGTTTGTATATTTTTATGTTTCTACTTCTATGCTATCTGCATAAATGTTTATAAGTGATTTGCGTAGGTAGGAGGGTGGTATAAGATAGCGGTGATTATATGCACGCGGGTGCGCGTTCAATCTTCTCTTCCTACTTGGATACATTCTTCTATTTACCTCTAATTTTACCCACTTGTTTTGCCGAGACATTAGCACGATTAAACAAGCAAAAAGCTGTGAACGAATGGAAAACTATCAGAAGAAAAAAAAAAGAAGAAGCAAACAGACAAAAAACAAATAGCCGCCGGAATTTTTCTTTGTAGTTGATTAATTATAGAAATAAGTAAGTAAATAAAAAAGAGAGAACATTTTCTCCTTAGCATCAGAAAAAATATAGTGTCATGAAATAAAAGCTGAACAAAATAAAGCGAATGCTCCTAAATATATCACTGGGTTTCCGTTAATATCACTGCTAGACAACTCGAAATTCAGACTAACGTAAGAGTGGCTTTCATTAGGAATAATTATTTATTTATTCAAAGACTCGCAGAAAAAAATGGTGCTGATTTTTGGCACTGATATTCTAGCAAAAATAGTTTTAGCTTAGAGAGGGAGAATTATGAAAAAAGGGAAAAATCATTGTAACTACATTTATCATTAAAATGTAAATTCTCTGTTATTTCGATGAATTATATCTTTTTTATATATATATAAAGGTTAGAGTTTTCTGACAGAGAGCTACATTAAGGAGATGCCCGTAGTGAAATGGTTATTATCGTAAGAAATGGACACCGCATCACGAGTTCAAATCTTGGATGAGGCTGGATGCATTTCACATAGAGAAAAGGTTTGCATACAATAATTCTCCCTCCATCTATAGAGGAATAGTAAGACAGGCTGGTCTCTTTAAACTTAGTAGTGCCAATACGAATGAGTTTATTGCGAGTTTTTCACACCACTTTAAACAGTTGTTTTTTGTTTTTTTTTACTGAAGTCTAAGTAATAGCAAGTTATCTCAGGTCTTCCGGACTCTTCTGAGTAAACTAGCCGATCTTACCAATACTATTGTTTGGGTGGTCTCAATTCTTAATCTGATTTCCAATTCCTCTATTCAATTTTCCTTGCGTGTAGGGACTATTCCAATCGCACCAACTAATTTTGGTATTACTCTCACCATGTTCCGTAGACTTTTCAGCACCTTGGCAAGATCCAATCTATTTGTCTATCTTTGGATTTTTATTCTATGTTTCCCAGGAACGTCAAACTCCACGAGAAAATTTACTTCTTGTCAATTAACATTAGGGCTGGTCTTTTAGCTGGGATTGGTTGATATGCTCGTATCTCAAAGTCTCAGCGAATACAGTTATTTGAATATTCTCGATTTTTCCTATTTTTCTAATTGCCCCAGCCTCCTTTCTAAACTGATGGGGAATGTTCCAAGTGTGCTAATTACAGCTGGTATCACCTTTACCCTCATGTTCCACAGGTTTTTGGTTTTCAGTTCTCTGACATGGTACCATTATTTGTTTATCTTTTCGTTTTCTTTCATTATTTATTCTGTGGTCTGCCAGTACAGCACAATCCACAAGAAAAGTTTTTTTTCTAGTTAATAATCACTTGGCCCGGTTTTCTGACCGGACATAAATGACCCGTCTGTATCACAAAATCCTAGAGAATTTGACCTGTTTCATTCTTTCGAACGGATTCCGGTTTATGCATATAAAATTTGGTAGCATGTTAAAAATTTAATTTCGTGCACAATAACTAGTGGATCACCTTTCCCACTCAGTTATGCCTAGTCTTGTATTCCCTTTGTGCCAGTTTCTTTTATTCGCTTATTTCATGATTAACTGTTTCGTCTCCGTCTGTACACATCCTACACTTGCTATTCTGTTGCGTCTTATTTATTTTCGCTTTATTCTTATTGCATTGCCTTATGCTGCAATTATAAAAGACTAAGTTTCTCTTTTGAGGTTTCCTTTTCTTAACCATCTCCATGTTTTTTTATGTGCACTCTCGCCAATTTGTTGCTTGAAGTATCCATATAATTGTTGTTTTTTTTTCTCATTTCCGTTTTCTAGTTTTTGTTGATTTTCCAAATGTTGCAATTGCTGATATTGGCTGTTGTAATTAGTCTTTCTTTGATCGTTTTAATGTATTATTCAAGTCCACGGATTGTCGCATCCAGACAATTCCCAATGTTGGCAAGACCTCTTCCTCATTGTTTTCCTTCTTGATACATGCTGTGTGCCTATGTCATATCTCAGGTGTAATACTTTGTGCATTATCATCAATTATTTATTAGTAGTGATATTATATAATAAGGTTACATTATATGTTTATGTAGATTTATAGAGTTTGCGGTGTTTTAAAAGGGAAATTTTTCGATTTTTCTGTAAAATATTGTATTTCAGTAATGAGCAAGACAATTAAAAGAAAGCCATTCTAATTAGTTTCTTTCTTAAATTGGCGATATTCTCTTAGAATTAAAAAGATAAATAAAATACCAGCAGCAAGTATTGAATAATTAATTTATAAACGAAAAGAAATATTTATAATCATTTTTTCTGTTCTTTTCAATAATAAAGAATCTAGAATTGCCCGTAGAGCTTTTTTATTTTTGTTTCTTATAAATTGTCGATTTTTTGTCGATTATTCTTCCTTGTCTTTGCTTTTTCATTTTTTTTAATATATATTGTAAAAATCTTCCTATAAACAACACATATTAGCATCGTAGATTTTCCATGCCGATCGCTTTAGGTATTACCCAACACGTTCCTCACCGGTAGGATGTGACACAAGGTTGCAAATATGGAGCATCTGTTACATAATATATGCATAGATTATTGTCAACCCCCTGTATTTCTGAGGGGATGGAAATTTTCATATCACGGGCGGGACTTTCCATGGAATAATACAGAAATCCCTCGAAATACGTGAAGTCACGTGGGACCTGGTTGGTTCTCAGTTTCAGCTCGGACGTCAGGCAGATAAGATGTTACTGCTTTAGCTGAGACTCACTGCACACATGCGCTGTGATTAGTTAGAGAAATATGTTTGGTTAAGAAATAAAAGTTTAAATAAATAATATGGTTTTGTGGTTGATGAATGTCTTGGCAACAAGACTGACCTAGAAGACCAGACACGAAGTCTCCAAGACTAGGTCCAGACGTTGAAAGAAGAACGTAAGATACCAAAGATGAACAGAAGAATAGAAGAAAGTAAAGAAGGGTATACAACACATCCAGCAAGAATAGAACTCGCTATTCAGTTGTAATGGATTCTTCAGAGTAGCTTATTACTATCTCACTACGATGGGATAGCCTTACATGCTGAACTTTGTATGTATTTACCCAACCCGTTCGCCCTGGGTAGGATGTAACAGAAAGTCGCTAGTATGGGGTTTGCAGTGAGGATTGAATTCGCTATTCTGTAGTAATGGATGTACGAGACTAGCTTACTAACCATTACATTACAATGGGTCACCCTTTTTATGTAACCCATTCGCCACGGAGAGGATGTGACTCAAGGTCGTGAGTATGGGACATCCAGTGATGATGAAACTCGCTTTTCAATAGTAATGGATATACGAGAGTATCTTACTACCATCACTCCACTATGGGGTACCCTTACATGCTGATTGCTGTTGGTATTTACTCAAACCGTTCGACACGTATATATATATATATATATATATATATATATATATATATATATATATATATATATATATTATTTTACAACTGTAAAAAAAGCTAAATTGTTCTATTTGACCGTTTTTATTTTGAATTCAAGATAGTTACAATGTAGCAATATTCACAGAAATTTAACCAGACAAGATTATATATATATATATATATATATATATATATATATATATAATATATATAAATTCAAACCCATTCTCAACCGATATTACAAAGGTAAGAAACGGATTTTATTTTATCTTCTCCAATAACTTATAGAATAATATTAACTTGATGTTTCAAAGGAGTCTAATAATATATGAGAAAAACTTTCTATCAGGGACCCCACTCTCAAAAAGTGTTTTAATACTTTTGAGAAGGTTCCCTTGGAAAGGATTTTTCATTTATCCCCCTTATTTTATTCATTTTTATCTCATCCAGTCATTCATTTTACCATTCATTTTTAACTATATATATATACATATATATATATATATATATATATATATATATATATATATATATATATATATATATATATATATATATATAAGTCTCTGCGTGACTGCTACGTATCCCTGGGCCAATATATAACAATTTATGAACTATTCGTAAAATGCCCAGAGTGAATCTGGAAAAGAGGCGGCCTAATATGGCAGGTCTACCGGTGGAACAGATATAATGTTGCGAAACCCGAAATCTGTAAGGATACTGGTGTAACATCACCAATTGTCCTCCTTTGATCCATCTCGGCGATGTTTTATAAGACAATATATATATATATATATATATTTGGGAGAATATGTGCTTAATTGAAGTCAAACCTAATTTTATGAAAGTTAATTAATTAATAATTAATTAATTAGGCGGGATTACCTATTAAATTTAAGGCTAAACAAATCGAGAAAATCAATCTCTGTATGTACATTTCGCCTATAGGCCTCACAGAGAGCATATATATATAATATATATATATATATATATATATATATATATAATATATATATATATATTACAATTTCTGTTAATATCCATCTAAAATTAAGCTGCGGTCAAGACAAACTATAGACTAACTTTTACCTATGAAATTTCTTATAACATTTAAATGAATTATCATCTTATAAAGTTATCATTCTGCGTAATCTTTCATTGTCAGAGTTAACAAGTTTTTGAATCTTTCTTCGGTTTGTTGTTAAATTCAACTGTAATCTGTTCACCTATCGAGAAACTAGAAGTAATTAGAGAAAAACTCCCGAAACTTGGAGAAACAGTTCAAAGACCCAAGAGAAAAAAAGAGTAATAAGCATGTATAATGATTCATTTTGTCTGGTCTTCCACTTCAGAGAATACAACAAAGACGTCTTGGGTTGGTTAATACGTAAAAAAACCTTCAAAAAGGGTGATAAAATAAGTATTTAAAGTGATAAATAAGCTCAGAAATTGTAGTGGAAGTATTTCTCTGGCAGGTAACTTTGACTTGCAGATATTTGCTGACTATTTGATAAAAATATCCTTTCCTCCTCAAAGAATCATTGGCTAACGACCTGCTTACGTGTCGTGATAAATTAGTTTGATCTATAAAGTTTCATTCCTAATTCTTTAAAGCCATGGCTTTTTATCACTACGTTGAAGGACAAAAGATTATTGCTCAATAGACTGCCAAAAACACACATCTATTCTAAACAGTTGTAAAATAGTTAGCCATCATACATTCACTATTTCTACGTAAATGAAAATAGACTATTGACTGGTTTGTATTTTGGAAATTTCGTGGTTTACTTATTCGTGATCAATTGATTGATTGAATGATTAATTTAACAAGCATATCAACAATGACTGGGGTAAATTAATTCCAAGTTAAATGATACATGGGCCGGGATAGCTCAGTCGGTAAGAGCGTCGCTAGAAACCACAAGGTTCCTAGTTCAATACCGGCCTCCCAAACTCAGGCGTATCACAGGGATCTGTGCGGTAGAATTAAGGAGCTGTGGTAGGTGTGTGTCTCCACTCAGATGCTAAACAAATCTCCTTGGTCTGCGCTATTGAAAAGGGGATAGAATCCCTCGCTGACTGACTGATACCGACTTTAGGCCGCCCGTGACTTTACTTTACTTTAGCCGCAAGATCCTTGATTAACGCTGATTGGCGAGGACCGGATTGAACTAGGAACCTTGTGGTTCTAGCGACGCGTCTACCGACTGAGCTATCCCGGCGCCAATGTACGCAATTCCCTAAACTCTAGGAATATAATTTACCCCAGTCATGTTGATATGCTGTTAAAATTAATCATTCAATCAATGCAATTGATCACGAATAAGTAAACCACGAAATTTCCAAAATAACAACCAGTCCAATAGTCTATTTTTCATTTACGTAGAAATAGTTGAATGTAATATGCTAACTATTTTTTATCACTGTTAGAATAATGTTTTTTGGCGCAATTGAGCAATAATCTTTTGTCTTCACTGATGAAAAAGCCATGGCTTAAGAATTAGGAATGATAAACTTTTAGATCAAACCTAATATTTATCAGCGAACACGTAAAGCAGGTGTTAGCATGATTCTTTGAGGAGGTAAGGTATATTTATCAAATAAGTCAGCAAACATATACTCAAAGCAAGTTACCTGCCCTAGAGAAATACTTCCACTCACAATTTAGAGCTTATTTTAAAAATCACTTTTAAATACTTATTTCTCACCTTTCTTTTGAAGGTTTTTTTACGTATTAACCACCAAGACGGCTCTTTGTGTTGTTTTCTCTGAAGTGGAAGACCAGACAAAATGAATCATTAATACATGCTTAATTTACTCTTTTTTTCTTGGTCTTTGACTGTTTTCCAAGTTTGGGAGTTTTTCTCTATTTACTTCTATTCTCGTAGGTGAACAGATACAGTTTGAATTTTAACAACAAACGAAGAAGATTTCAAAAACTTGTTACTCCTGCATGAAAAATTACTCGAGAATGATAAACTTTAAGATGATATTCATTTAAGTTATGAAGAAATTTCAATTAGGTATAAAAGTTAGTCTATTAGTTGTCTTGACCGCAGCTTAATTTTAGTGGATATTAACAGAAATTGTAATATATATATAGTATATACTATATTATTATTATATATATATATATATATATATATATAAATCGCTCCTGCTGATGAGGCCTAATAGGCCGAAATGTACATACAGAGATTGATTTTTCTGATTTGTTTAGCCTTAAATTTATAGGTATCCCGCCTAATAATTTAAATTATTAATTAATTAACTTTCACATAAATTAGGTTTGACTCAATTAGCACATATTTTCCCAAATATATATATTATATATATTATTGTTCTTATAAAACATCGCCGAGATGGAAAGGAGGACAATTGTGATGTTACACCAGTATCCTTACGAGATTTCGGGTTTCGGCAACATTTTATATTCTGTTCCAGCCGGTAGATACTGCTATTAGGGCCGCCTCTTTTTTCAGATTCACTCTGGGCATTTTACGAATAGTTCATAAATTGTTATATATTGGCCCGGGATAACGTAAGGCAGTCAACGCAGAGACTTATATATATATATATTATATATATATTATATATATATATAAAAATATAATAAAAAAAATATATATATATATATAGTATTATATAATAATAAATTATGTTAAAAATGAAATGGTAAAATGAATGACTGGATGAGATAAAAATGAAATAAATAGGGGATAAATGAAAATCCTTTCCAGGAACCTTCATAAAGTATAAACACTTTTTGGAGTGGGGTCCCTGATAGAAAGTTTTTCTCATATATTATTAGACCCTTTGAAACATCAAGTTTAATATTAATTCTATAAGTTATTGGAGAAGATAAATAAAATCCGTTTCTTACCTTTGTAATATCGGTTGAGAATGGGTTTTGATTTATATAGTATATATATATATATATATATATAATATATAATATAATATATTATATAATCTTGTCTGGTTAAATTTCTGTGGAATATTGCTACATTGTAAACTATCTTGAATCAAAATAAAAACGGTCAAATATGAACAATTTAGCTTTTTTTTACAGTTGTAATAAATAATATACTATAATATATATATATTATATATATTATATATATTATATAATATATATACGTGTCGAACGGTTTGAGTAAATCAACAGGAATCAGCATGTAAGGGTACGCCCATAGTGGAAAGTGATGTAGTAAGAATACTCCGTAATATCCATTACTATTGAAAAGCGATTTTCATCATCATGGATGTCCCATACTCCGACCATTGAGTCACATCCTCTCCGTGGCGAATGGGTTACATAAAAAGGGTGACCCATTGTAATGTAATGGTTAGTAAGCTAGTTGTACATCCATTCTACAGAATAGCGAATTCAATCCTCACTTTAGCAAACCCAACTAGCGACTTTCTGTTACATCCTACCCAGGGCGAACGGGTTGGGTAGAAATACATACAAAGTTCAGCATGTAAGGCTATCCCATCGTAGTGAGAATAGAATACAGCTACTGCTGAGATCATTACAACTGAATGAGCGAGTTCTATTCTTGCTGGATAGTGTTGTATACCTTCTTTACTTTCTTCTTTCTTCTGTTCATCTTTGTTATCTACGTTCTTCTTTCAACGTCTGGACCCTAGTCTTGGAGACTTCGTGTCTGGTCTTCTAGGTCAAAGTCTTGTTGCCAGACATTCATCAGCGCACAAAAAACCATATTATTTATTAAACTTTTATCTTACCAAACAAATTTCTCTAACTAATCCATAGCCGCATGTGTGCAGTGAGTCTCAGCTAAGCAGTAACATCTTAATCTGCCTGACGGTCCGAGCTGAAACTGAGAACCAACCAGGTCCCACGTGATTCACGTATTTCGAAGGGATTCTGTATTAATTCATGGAAAGTCCCGCGCGTGATATGAAAATTTCCATCCCCTCAGAAATACAGGGGGTTGAACAATAAGTCTATGCATATAGTTATGTAAGCAGATGCTCCATATTTGCAACCTGTGTCACATCCTACGGTGAGGACGTGGTTGGGTAATACGACTAAAGCGATCGTGCATGGAAAAATCTACGATGCTAATATGTGTTGTTTATAGGAAGATTTTTACAATATATATTAAAAAAATGTAAAAAGCAAGCAAGGAAAATAATCCGCAAAAAATCGGACAATTTATAAAGAAACAAAAATAAAAAAGCTCTACGGGCAATTCTAGATCTTTATTATTGAAAAAGAAACAGAAAATGATTATAAAAATATTTTCTTTTCGTTTATAAATTAATTATTCAATACTTGCTGCTGGTATTTTATTTTAATCTTTTTATTAAGAGAATATCGCCAATTTAGAAAGAAACTAATTAGAATGGCTTTCTTTAATTGTCTTGCTCATTATCTGAAATACATATTGTTAGCAGAAAAATCGAAAATATTTCCCTTTTAAACACCGCAAACTCTATAAATTCTTACATAAACATATAATGTACCTTATTATATAATATCCACTACCAATAAATATTGGAATGATAATGCACAAAGTATTACAGCGCTGAGAATAATGACATAGGGCACACAGCATGTATAAGAAGGAAACATGAGGAAGAGTTCTTGCCAACATTGTGGAACTTGTCTGGAGCGACAATCCGTGGACTTGAATAATAGCATTAAAACTGATCAAGAAAGACTATTACAACAGCCATATCAGCATTGCACACATTTGGAAAATCACAAAACTAGACACGGAAATGAGAAAAAAAAAACAACAATTATATGGATACTCAAGCAACAATTTGGCGAGAGTGCACATAAAAAAACATGGAGTGTTAAGAAAAGGAAACCTCAAAAGAGAAACTTAGTCTTTTATAAACTTGCAAGCATAAGGCAAGCAATAAGAAATAAAGGCGAAAATAAATAAGACCGCAAACAGAAATAGCCAAGTGTAGGATGTGTACAGACGGATGACGAACGTTAATCATGAAAAAATACGCGAATAAAAGAACATGGCAGCAAAGGGAATACAGCAGACTAGGCAATAAACTGAGTGGAAAGGTGATCCACTAGTTTATTGTGCACGAAATTAATTTTTACATGCTTACCAATTTTATATGCAATAAACCGGCAATACGTTCGAAAGAATGAAAACAGGCTAAATCTCTAGGATTTTTTTTGGTTTTGGGGGATTACCAGGACCCGGGTTCCCCCCCCCCCCCCCAAATTTATGGTCCGTCAAGAAACCGGGCCAAGTGATTAATTAACTAGAAAAAAAATTTTCTTGTGGATTGTGCTGTACTGGCAAGACCACAGAATAAATAATGAAGAAAACGAAAAGATAAACAAATAATGGTACCATGTCAGAGAACTGAAAACCAAAAACCTGTGGAACATGTAGGGTAACAGGTGATACCAGCTGTTAATTAGCACACTTTGGAACATTCCCCATCAGTTTAGAAGGAGGCTGGGGCAATTAGAAAAATAGGAAAAATCCGAGAAATTTCAAATAACTGTATTCGCTGAGACTTTGAGATACGAGCATATCAACCATCCCAGATAAAAGACCAGCCCTAATGTTATTGACAAGAAGTAATATTTTCTCGTGGAGTTTGACTTCCTGGAAACATAGAATAAAATCCAAAGAATAACAAATAGAATTGGTATCTTGCTAAGGTGCTGAAAAGTCTACGGAACATGGTGAGAGTAATACCAAAATTAGTTGGTGCGATTGGAATAGTCCGTACACGCAAGGAAATTGAATAGAGGAATTGGAAATCAGATTAAGAATTGAAGACCACCAAACAATAGTATTGTAAGATCGGCTAGTTTACTCAGAAGTAGTCCCGGAAGACCTGAGATAACTTGCTATTTACTTAGACTTCAGTAAAAAAACACAAAAACACAACTGTTTAAAGTGGTGTGTGAAAACTCGCATAACTCATTCGTATTGGCACTACTAAGTTTAAAGAGACCAGCCTGTCTTACTATTCCTCTATAGATGGAGGGAGAATTATTGTTGCAAACGTTTTCTCTATGTGAAATGCATCTCAGCCTCATCCAAAGATTTGAATACTCGGTGATGCGGGTTCCATTTCTTACGAGTAATAACCATTTTCACTACGGGCATCTCCTTAATGTAGCTCTCTGTCAGAAAACTCTTAACCTTAATATATATAATAAAAAGATATAATTCATCGAAATAACAGAGAATTTATACTTTAATGTATAAATGTAAGTTACTAATGATTTTTCCCTTTTTTCATAATTCTCCCTCTTCTAAGCCTAAAACTATTTTCTAGAATATCAGTGCCAAAAAATCAGCACCATTTTTTTTCTGCGAGTCTTTGAATAAATAAATAATTATTGCCTAAATGAAAGCCCACTCTTACGTTAGTTCTGAATTTCGAGTTTGGTCTAGCAGTGATTTAACGGAAACCCAGTGATATATTTAGGAAGCATTCGCTTTATTTTGTTCAGGCTTTTATTTTCATGACACTATATTTTTTTCTGATGCTAAGGAGAAAAATGTTTCTCTCTTTTTTATTTACTTACTTATTTCTATAAATTAATCAACTAAAAGAAAAATTCCGGCGGCTATTTTGTTTTTTTGTCTGTTTTGCTTCTTCTTTTTTTTATTCTTCTGATAGTTTTCCAATTCGTTCACAGCTTTTTGTTGGTTTAAGTGCTAATGTCTCGGCAAAAACAGTGGTAATTGAGTAAATAGGAAAAGTGTATCCCAGTGGAAGAGAAGATGAGACGCGCACCCGCGTGGCATATAATCACCGCTATATCTTAGTAACCACCTCCTACCTAGCAAATCACTTATTAAACATTTATGCAGATAGCATAGAGTAGAAACATAAATATACAAACAAAAACAAAAAGACAAAACGTTTACAAATATGCGCACAAGCAATATTAACACTTACTTTCTTGTATTTATATATAATATATATATATATATATTATATATTATATATATATATATATATGAGGAAAAATGAGTAAAACAAAAAGAAATGTAGATGGATAAAAATGAATTTAATCGATATACTTTTAATCGATATCACTTACATTCAATGTGTTTCGGTCCGTTTTTATCAAAATGTATACGGATTACGCTATTATTATTATTAGAATAAATCAGATGAAATTGAATAATGATAATATAATAATAGAAGAAAATGTAAAAAATAATTTCAGAAACAGAGAGGTTTTTTACGACCTTCATCAGAGTGAATTTTTATTTTTTTAATAGAGAAATATATTATTATATATGTATATATATATATATATATATATATATATATATATATATTATTATAGTATGATGTATTATATTTGAGCTAAAATAAGGAATGAAAGAACAAAACTCACTGTACAGGGTGTTCGGGGAAATTTAACAGTTTCATAAGGAAAAAGAATAAAGTGCTTGGTAACTATAGAATTTAATGGATTGTAAAAACTTCCACAGACACGGAATAATGTAACACTACGTCCAACAAGTTCACTTAAAAACAAAATAACGCATTAGCGTCGATCGCAGCTCAATCCGCTCTCGAAACCTGTAGGCAAGCTGATGTTACAGTTTCCGTGGGAAGGGCTCAAAACCTAACGTTAATTCTGTCGATTAACTGGGCGTTTTGTAGTATGGCACGTGCGATCTGTGTCTTTCTCAACGACGCCGCATACATATAAATGCCATGGAGTTAAGATCTAGGGAGTTTGGAGCAAAACAATGGGACTGGTGTAGTCGTAAAAATTCGCCGACAAACATTTTGACTGTGGTGTGGGCAGGGTGCCGATCGTGCTTACCATACATATGATCCTACAAGTGGCTACCCTTGTTATCCAGGGCTTGACTACAGTATTTAGCAAATCCACGGAGGCATCTGAGGTCCACCAATATTCTTCCACATATTTTTCAAGAAATTCTGATGCACGACGCAATCAGAATCATGTGTATATGTTGCTTTCTTCTAGCACTGCCTGCAGTCTCCATGCAAATCTCCAGTTTTATGCCTGATTATTTCTACAAGTGTTCAGAGAGCATTGAGCAGAAACCTAAATCTCTTATTTTAAATAGCGCGCTGCAGATATCATGATACAAGTTATTCTCTTTCCTGTTTCAGAGTGAGTTCCAGTCATCATTTCGTATATGAATGAAGAAGGGTCCAAGCTTTTAAATTATGCGTAGTGTGCGTCAAATACCTTCCAACCTACGAAGAAAAATAACCAAATATTATAATATATATGTAAATTTTATCCCGAACACCATATATTAATATACAGTGCTATATCAATGTGTAAAAGCGTTAAATACCGTTGGAGAGCATGCATATCTAAGTTATAGAGTAGCGTGGACAATAAAGTCAAGAAGCACTTGGTTACTGATGAGTTTCTTTCCAATGTATTTTTCAAAACCAAGTGCTTGGTTGATAATGATCACGCTACCGCCTCTCTCTCTCTCTCTCTCTCTCTCTATATATATATATATATATATATATATATATATATAATTATATATATATTCAATGAACGAGTATAATATATATATATATATATATATATATACGTCTGTTCATTAATTCAATATATATATATATATATATATATATATAATATATATATATTATATATATATAATTTGAATTAAAGAACGAGTCTCCTCAATAAGTCCTGAAAATAAAAATTACGTCGCATGACAGGTTTTCTCAATACTTGGAAAAATTCTAACGCTTGAAATTAAGTATGTTTTGTAGTACGAATAAGATTTTTATTAGAAAAATTCAAATTTTTAATCTAACAGAATTTTCTTTCAGAATAGAGCCACCAAATTTGAATATAATTTTTATTTAGAAGAGTGCCAAAATTAATTAGGACCCACTCTCACACCATTGTCTATGGTCCTTCGAAAGGTTTGGTTATTTAAACAGATTTCCGCTTATTTTAAATACTTACTATACGTACTTTAGATGGTATAATATAAGGATTACAAAACACTGATAATGAGTTATCTGAATTTAAATTAAAATGATTGCAATAGATATTGGCCTTTCTTTCGTAATGTTACTTACTTAAAACAATAAGCTATTAAAAGCGAAGTGTCTGTTCAAATACTTTTGATCTATACTTCACACCCAACGATCGACAACACATACCACGACACAGCCCCACACTATACACACCCATACAGACACACAAACACACAACATAAACACACCACACACACACACATATTAATATATATATACATATATAATATATGGAAGCGCGTTGGTGGTAACGGTTAAAACATGGAATGGACCGTCGCACCGAGTTCAAATCCTCGATGGGGTAATGCATTTTTTCCCACTTTTAGCGCTAATAACCCGTGGAAGGTATGATCCTACTTTCCCAACTATGGAGTACAATAGTAGGAGGACTGGGCTCTTAACCTTGTTGGGCAAACCGGTCTTAGAGAGAAGGAAAACTCTGATTTCAAACCTGTTGAACTACGCTTAAAAAGTCACCCTTTGTGTCACATCCTATTCGTGGGAAGGTATGTGATAAATAATACTTACAAATTTATTAACTAATCAAAATATTGTTAATTAAAAATTGTTATATAAAAATAAAATTTAACCTTTGTCACACCCTGCTCGTGCAGAGGCGTTGGTAAATTATATATAAATATAGGCATACTATATCCTATATATGTATGTGCATTATATTATATATATATATATATATATATATATATATATATATATATATATGTATTTGTGTTGTATATATATATCATAAATTATATTTTGCAGTTCTTTTCAAGATATGTAGACATTTTGTTTGTTCGTTTTCTTTAACTTATGGCATTCTGAACTGCATCAAATCTAATGTCAAACAATCCTTGTTCAAGATAACGATTTAACGCATCAGATCATGTGGGATGATGTACTTTCTATACCTTTCGCCAAGAGGTTGATTAGTCAAGGACAAATCAACGCAATAGTAACGGTTTGGAGTTCGAACTCACTTAATTTACGTTGGGGCAGTCCATGCACTTTAGGCCACTACCGCAACAATCCCACCTCGAACTCATTGTTTTATACTGCAACTTTCAAATACCCAGATAATATATATATATATTATATATATATAATATATATATATAAAGGATATATCTACTGAGTCAGACGAACCTCTATTAGTTTCGCATGAAAGCTCTTCGAGGCTATAAATCTGTAGATATATGCCCTGAAGAGCTTATGGCGAAGACTAATAGTAGGTTCGTCTGACTCAGTAGATATCCTTATTTACCTTTTGGGCTCCCTACCTTTAGGTAATTCGGGCCCAACTTTTTTTTTACAAAATTAGCCTTTTTTTCTTCCCTAGCGTTATATGAATATATATATTATTTATATAATATATAAATGCATATAAATTGTTTTTTCTTTTGGCCAAATACTATACCAAAAATAAGATTATTTTTTGTTGGTACGAATATCTCTTGGTGCTTTTCCTTTTTTTCAAAAATTTATTTTCTTCCTGGTTGATGTTTGGTAGTATATTTTTACAATCAAACTCTCGCCGGGTTTTTTTCTTCTCCGCAAGGATCTACCAACAACGCTTGGTATTTTATATATATATATATATATACCGAGATATTCCCTGATTCTCTCCAAACTATCGTTAACTTGTGGTATGATAGTGCCAAGCGGTTCACGACAGCAATACTGTCTCTTCTTGTGTGTTTCCACTTACTGGCTTCAGTACTGATCCTTTACTTGATAATCTTTTCAGTTCGTTTTTTTTTTTTTTTTTTTTTAGATTAGCATCGTCTAGCATCGGCTGAATTGCAACAAAAATTCAATGAAGAGATTTGGGTTTTATCTACTGTCCTCATTCACATTGCTCACTGGCAGTTGTTTGCTGAAAGTTAAATGACACAAAGTTTCTCTGTAGATTAAGCAACTTACTCTCTCTGGGCATGTCAGAAAAAAGGCCGCAAAAGAAACGCTTGTTTATAAACTTTTTATTTAAAATTGGTGCTTAAGATCTCAATAGGCGACAAAGATAATAGTTACCAAGCACGCGTTGACGCATACAATATTGACCTTGACGATTCTTAACTTACTACAACATTATATATATATATATATATATATATATTATATATTATATATAATTATGTATAATTAATATACCAAGCGTGTTGGTAAGATCCTTGCGGAGAGAAAAAAAACCCGACGTAGAGTTTTGATTGTAGAAAAATACTCCAAACATCAAACCCAGGAAGAAAAAAATTTGAAAAAGAAAAAGACCAAGATATTCGTACCAACAAAAATAATCTTTGGTAATATTTATGGCCAAAGAAAAAACAATCTATATGTATATTATGTATATAAGAATATATATATTCATATAACCGCTTAAGAAAGCTAATTGTAAAAAGGGCTCGATACCTAAGTAGAGCCAAGTTAATAAGCTTTTAACTTTATATATATTATATATATTATATATATAATATATATATATTTATAGCCCGGATCTTAGCCCTGATGAGCACTAAGGCGAACTTAAATAGGTTTTCTGACCTCATTACGTATATATATATATATATTATAATATATATAATTATATTCAAAGAAAGAAAAGCTTAACAAACTGTCATTCCGTAATAATATATTTCGACCAGAACTCAAAAGGCTTTTAAAAAATCTTAAAAATTTTTTTTAAATGCCTCAGAGGCCAGCTCTGCAATAGACGGATTTTTACAAAAATAAAGGAATTCTTCTCAATGAAAATTGACAAATTTATGTCAGACTGCAAGTATACAGTTAAAATTTGAAGTCAAAGAAAAAGATACAATGTATTCCCCCAAAACAACAAAAAAAAATATGTACATTTATTATAAATAAGTAAAAATAATTTTTTTTTTGTCTAGACGATTTTTTATAAAAATTAATTTTATCTTCAAGTTAGTCACAGTTAGAATTTAATATATGATCGTAATATTTAGTATTTAATATGAAATAAAAATATAAAGAGATAAAATATAAAAGGACATATTATTATTTACTATTATAATCACGGATATATATATTATATATATATATATATTATATAATATATATATATGTAGAAGACAGACAGTCGCGAATTAGCTGGCACAGTAAACGAATTAGTGGTTAGAAAAAAGCACCTCTAAATCAAAGATTAAAGCAACCAGCCAAGAAGATAGAGCTAAAAAAATGGAAGGACTCAACTTCCAGAACTGCTAGGAGCCCCCAGAATCATAGAAACTAAATATCCACAAGATTGTAGATAAACAACAGATATCAGTAGCTGGGAGTATTTCACAGATAGATGAAATTCAAGCCAAGCTTAAAGAAGCTAAAAGGTAGAAAGCAAGCAGGACCTTGACGAAATACCCCCGGAGGTGTGGAAGATAGGAAAGTTCAAATAATACTGCTTAGGCTATGCAATGGCAGTATATGACAAATAGAATGATATAATGGACGAAAGGCCTGCATTTCCTCCCATTCCTACAAAGGGAGATTCGGAATCGCTAAAAAATTACAGAGGCATAACTCTCACTGCTATTGCAGCCAAGATATATAATGCCCTTCTACTAATCGCATCCGACCCGAAATAGAAAAATCTTAGGAGAAACCAAAATGGATTCGGCAGAAATCGCTCCACAATCCTCTCAGATTCCTGAATATTCGACGTGATCATAGAAAGGGGGTTACGAGCAAAGAATCTAGAGCTACAGTTACTTATTCGAGATTTCTCAAGGCATTCGAATTCCATACATAGAGGAAAAATGGAACAAATACTATTAGCATAATGGCTCCCCCAATGAAACGGGTTCAGCTATAATGATGCTATACAAAGACAGACTAAAGCGATGGTACGCTCACTGATGGCGAACAGATTTCTTTGACATCGCCGCTGGAGTCCTTCAAGGAGAACACTGCACCATAATATATTTATAAGTATGTTAACCTACGTATCTCACATCATTAGATACCATAACAAGAAAAAGGTTTCAACTAAAAAAGCAAGAAGCAGGCGATATCCGCACAAACACTCACAGATGCGGACTTGCTGATGACCCTTGCACTTCTTGCAGATACACCGCAAGGCTGAATACTGCTACATAGCTTGGAGGAGGCAGCAAGAATATAGGCCTCTATGTGAACTCCGGTAAAACAGAGTGTCATGAATTTCAAAAATAAAGGAGACATCTCCACACTCGACGGCAAGCCTCTTGCCAGTAGAACAATTCACATACCTAGGTGGTATATCTCCTCCACAGACTGCGAATGTTAATACACGAATAGCAAAGGCATGGC
The DNA here is from genome assembly GCA_023376005.1 of Doryteuthis pealeii. Classification (NCBI taxonomy): domain Eukaryota; kingdom Metazoa; phylum Mollusca; class Cephalopoda; order Myopsida; family Loliginidae; genus Doryteuthis; species Doryteuthis pealeii. Next base: position 20,051,838 of record CM042137.1, read on the forward strand.
GGTCCACAAAAGATTATCAGTCATAATGGGTCCGATCTCCTGGCAAGCTGAAGCGACAGTTTCTTCCAGTGCTGTAGTTGTGTCGTGCTGCCTGTTATGGCTGCACCACCTGGGACCCTGACAAAGCGTCTTGAAGAAAAACTAGATGGAAGGCACAAGAATGCTGCGTGCAGTCTTGAATAGTCGTGGAAACAGCACCCCACAAGAAACAGCTGGTACGGTCACCTGCCCCCAATCTCCAACTATCGAGTGAGAACGGACAGGCATGCAGGACCTGCTTGGAGAAGCAGGGATGAACTCATAAGCGACGTTCTCCTGTGGAAGTTCAGACACATGGACATGCAAGTGTGGGGCGCCCAGCAAGACATACATTGAACCAGTTATGAAGATGCTGGCTGCTGCCGCGAGGAGCTTCAGGTGTAATGAGTGATAGGAGGGCTGGCGAAAGATTGTCATGATGCCGTGCTACATGCAACGACAGTGATGATGATGAATGATATATATTATAGGATGAATAATATGCATATTTCCGCGATAGGATTCAGAGAATTCAAGAGGTTACATATGAATGAATTTTGACGCTCCCCATATATAATATATATATATATATATTATATATATATATATATATGATTTAGATCATATATTAGTTTAGTGATTCGATCTCGCTGGCGCCTCATACTTTCTGGCCTTGTGTCACAGCTATGCTTAGTAAATAACTATTATTACGCTAAGGATAAGCATCTTTTTTTTTAATTCTTAAAGCTGACTAGCCAAAACATGTAATTTCTCCTATATGTTTTGTATTTATACATTCGGTCGCATTTTACTCTATCCATACTCTACTCCCCTGTTAGAGTTTTCATGCTGATATCCCAAAAGCAAAACTGGCACAGTTCTCTCAGCTACTTTATTAATATTTTCTCTTTTTTGAAAGTATTTTACAGTTTCAGCCTTTTAGCTAAATGAACCGAACTCTAGTTTGTTTTTTTTAATATGTTCTGTTATTGAAAATCATAACTCTGTGGAATTCCTACAAGGTGTGATTACGCGAAGTAGGGATTTCCACCGATCGTTGTCCTCTATTATGATAAATGAAAAACGACTGCATTTATAGTTGATGGGGTGACTATCGATAATAATTGATTCTTTTTGTTTCAAAGGCTGTCGCAATTGTGGGTTAATTTAATGCCATTGTTTTTGTATATATGCTTTTTAAGGCGAATAGTTTGTAAGGTTTGATTGGGTTTAAACTGGAGAAATAATTTTTTCAACTAACTTTCATGTGTATCAATAAATGATTAGAAATAATACCTAGTCGTGATTTAGCAACCGCCTTCAGCACCCATATGGCAAAAAGGGTTAAGTGTTGCCATTAGACATCTGAAGAATATGTCGGGACATATTTTGTGTGCTAGGGTTGCATGACTGCCGATTGCTCGTTGGCTCTCCGACCACCATGTCTAGCACCTCTGGGGGACAGTAGTGTAGTGTTGAATGTCATCGGGACTAGTTTTATAACGGTCCACGGACTATTCACCCACCATGTCGTTGTCCTAGCCTTCACCCACGGCCACATATAGCCCATTGTGGGGTCTTTACCCGTCTTCAGAAGTAAGTCGGTGAGTTCTACAGTCCAGCAGATAGAGTGGAAGTAGCAATGATGAACAACAACAACAACAACAACAGGCGTTTCTTTAAAACGTGCATCTAATGTTTTCTTTAAACGTGCATCTAATGTTTTCTTTTGAATATAACCTGTGTATTTCGACGACACGTGAAGGCAAGTTGTAATAATGGTTACTGTCACAGAATGGACACGGCGTGGTGAGTTCTAATTATGGAAGGGGCAGCTTGCATTTCATATACCACTGATACCTTGGGAAAAGGATACGTATTGAACTATTCCCTTCCACTATGAGAAATAGTAGGACAGATTGGTCCCTTTAACCTTGGTTGGGTAACCATCTAGGAGAGTAAAACTCGGAATTCCAATCAAAAGAGCTCTCTTCTAGTCAGTCAAAACTACTTAGAGAGCCAACTCCCTCCTCCCCCTCCTCTCCATCCTAAAAATTGTCTCAAATCTGTCTCAAACGTTAGTTTCATGTTCGGGAGATGATAATTCTAAGGTTGAAGCTTGGAACTAATTTTTGATTAATACTTAAACTGCCCATTACTGTCATAATTACACTAGACCTTCGTGGACGACGGACATAGGATTACATCACTGGACCCTTTGCAATACGCAGGATAGGACTATACGCTTACCAAGGAATTCCATAACTCAGGATTAACTGTATAAGGCCTTTTCAAACTGCAATTAACTGGCATGTTAAAAACTTTACACCTTTCTCTGAGCTTTCATTTGTTCCACGTCTGTTTTGGGTCTGCAATTCTCTCCGGTTGCGATCATCCATTTTTAAATAAATCCACCATTCGCTGCATCCACAACTGTTACATTCGCAGGATCCATCACTACTGATACGCGATTTCCAGCCTCGCTTGTATTCACATAGATTGTGAACTGTGTCACATCCTATCGTGGCGAACAGGTTGAGTTTAAATGACTTTATTCTACATCAACACCCACGACGTAACGTTAAACGTCGCAATCATAATATGGGACCCTAACAGGTATTACAAACTACGGTTTCAGGGTGGACTTTTAAGTAATGACAAATGAAGCGTTAAACTTTATACCACCCCAGAGCTCCCATAACTTGAGCTCACAACTAGACTGCGCCGTTAATGTATACGGTCCAGAACTCACACTAAAATTTACCGGGTCCCGCTATATTACCGAAGTTAAGCAGCGATAACCAATTCAATATAAACGGTGAATAATTAGAACAGCAGGGACTGTAATCAAGCTGAAGCAACTTGTTTATCAAAATGGCTTAATTTAAATTAACCCTGAAAAGGTTGATTATGAGGTAAAATGAAACAACAAATTTTAATGTAATAACCAGAAAATTATTTGTCGTTCGGTTATTTGGTGTATAAAACTTGTTACGGAAGGAACGAGTAACCACCTGTATCTCATTTGGAAAAAGGGTGAGAGGGGGATGGATGAGTGGGGGAAATTGAGGAGAGAGGTGAGAAGAAGCATTGGGAGAGGAGGAGTGGAAAGCGTGTAGGTAATGAATTGTGAATTGAATGAATGTTGGATATGTAAGGAAAATGGAGGTGTCTGCCTGCAAAGTCGAACCCGCGAATGTAAAGACAATAAGAATTTAGGCGCTGAATGGACCGCAGATGCAATTCAGGTCCCGATGTGGGGCCTACACGCGTCCATCCGAATGCACGAGAGTTGTGGCAATAGCGTGAGGTTCGGCTGTGTGTCCGG
>CM042137.1:20055193-20070193 GCA_023376005.1 Doryteuthis pealeii
GCTCGAGGGTTATGAATCAATGTCAGGCGTCACCTGACGTCACAGGCAGCCTGATTTGACCTTAACCCCGTCCCAGTGGTATCCAGCGGCTCAGATAGCCAGTCCGGGAGCCAGGGGGGGGGCAATATTTTTTCGCCCCCCATATCTACGCAGTGGATGGCTCGAGGGTTATGAATCAATGTCAGGCGTCACCTGACGTCACAGGCAGCCTGATTTGACCTTAACCCCGTCCCAGTGGTATCCAGCGGCTCAGATAGCCAGTCCGGGAGCCAGGGGGGGGCAATATTTTTCGCCCCCCATATCTACGCAGTGGATGGCTCGAGGGTTATGAATCAATGTCAGGCGTCACCTGACGTCACAGGCAGCCTGATTTGACCTTAACCCGTCCCAGTGGTATCCAGCGGCTCAGATAGCCAGTCCGGGAGCCAGGGGGGGCAATATTTTTCGCCCCCCATATCTACGCAGTGGATGGCTCGAGGGTTATGAATCAATGTCAGGCGTCACCTGACGTCACAGGCAGCCTGATTTGACCTTAACCCCGTCCCAGTGGTATCCAGCGGCTCAGATAGCCAGTCCGGGAGCCAGGGGGGGCAATATTTTTTCGCCCCCCATATCTACGCAGTGGATGGCTCGAGGGTTATGAATCAATGTCAGGCGTCACCTGACGTCACAGGCAGCCTGATTTGACCTTAACCCCGTCCCAGTGGTATCCAGCGGCTCAGATAGCCAGTCCGGGAGCCAGGGGGGGGGCAATATTTTTCGCCCCCCATATCTACGCAGTGGATGGCTCGAGGGTTATGAATCAATGTCAGGCGTCACCTGACGTCACAGGCAGCCTGATTTGACCTTAACCCCGTCCCAGTGGTATCCAGCGGCTCAGATAGCCAGTCCGGGAGCCAGGGGGGGGGAAATATTTTTCGCCCCCCATATCTACGCAGTGGATGGCTCGAGGGTTATGAATCAATGTCAGGCGTCACCTGACGTCACAGGCAGCCTGATTTGACCTTAACCCGTCCCAGGGTATCCAGCGGCTCAGATAGCCAGTCCGGGAGCCAGGGGGGGCAATATTTTTCGCCCCCCATATCTACGCAGTGGATGGCTCGAGGGTTATGAATCAATGTCAGGCGTCACCTGACGTCACAGGCAGCCTGATTTGACCTTAACCCCGTCCCAGTGGTATCCAGCGGCTCAGATAGCCAGTCCGGGAGCCAGGGGGGGGCAATATTTTTCGCCCCCCATATCTACGCAGTGGATGGCTCGAGGGTTATGAATCAATGTCAGGCGTCACCTGACGTCACAGGCAGCCTGATTTGACCTTAACCCCGTCCCAGTGGTATCCAGCGGCTCAGATAGCCAGTCCGGGAGCCAGGGGGGGGCAATATTTTTCGCCCCCCATATCTACGCAGTGGATGGCTCGAGGGTTATGAATCAATGTCAGGCGTCACCTGACGTCACAGGCAGCCTGATTTGACCTTAACCCCGTCCCAGTGGTATCCAGCGGCTCAGATAGCCAGTCCGGGAGCCAGGGGGGGCAATATTTTTCGCCCCCCATATCTACGCAGTGGATGGCTCGAGGGTTATGAATCAATGTCAGGCGTCACCTGACGTCACAGGCAGCCTGATTTGACCTTAACCCCGTCCCAGTGGTATCCAGCGGCTCAGATAGCCAGTCCGGGAGCCAGGGGGGGGGCAATATTTTTCGCCCCCCATATCTACGCAGTGGATGGCTCGAGGGTTATGAATCAATGTCAGGCGTCACCTGACGTCACAGGCAGCCTGATTTGACCTTAACCCGTCCCAGTGGTATCCAGCGGCTCAGATAGCCAGTCCGGGAGCCAGGGGGGGCAATATTTTTCGCCCCCCATATCTACGCAGTGGATGGCTCGAGGGTTATGAATCAATGTCAGGCGTCACCTGACGTCACAGGCAGCCTGATTTGACCTTAACCCCGTCCCAGTGGTATCCAGCGGCTCAGATAGCCAGTCCGGGAGCCAGGGGGGGGGCAATATTTTTCGCCCCCCATATCTACGCAGTGGATGGCTCGAGGGTTATGAATCAATGTCAGGCGTCACCTGACGTCACAGGCAGCCTGATTTGACCTTAACCCCGTCCCAGTGGTATCCAGCGGCTCAGATAGCCAGTCCGGGAGCCAGGGGGGGGCAATATTTTTCGCCCCCCATATCTACGCAGTGGATGGCTCGAGGGTTATGAATCAATGTCAGGCGTCACCTGACGTCACAGGCAGCCTGATTTGACCTTAACCCCGTCCCAGTGGTATCCAGCGGCTCAGATAGCCAGTCCGGGAGCCAGGGGGGGGCAATATTTTTCGCCCCCATATCTACGCAGTGGATGGCTCGAGGGTTATGAATCAATGTCAGGCGTCACCTGACGTCACAGGCAGCCTGATTTGACCTTAACCCCGTCCCAGTGGTATCCAGCGGCTCAGATAGCCAGTCCGGGAGCCAGGGGGGGGCAATATTTTTCGCCCCCCATATCTACGCAGTGGATGGCTCGAGGTTATGAATCAATGTCAGGCGTCACCTGACGTCACAGGCAGCCTGATTTGACCTTAACCCCGTCCCAGTGGTATCCAGCGGCTCAGATAGCCAGTCCGGGAGCCAGGGGGGGCAATATTTTTCGCCCCCATATCTACGCAGTGGATGGCTCGAGGGTTATGAATCAATGTCAGGCGTCACCTGACGTCACAGGCAGCCTGATTTGACCTTAACCCCGTCCCAGTGGTATCCAGCGGCTCAGATAGCCAGTCCGGGAGCCAGGGGGGGGCAATATTTTTCGCCCCCCATATCTACGCAGTGGATGGCTCGAGGGTTATGAATCAATGTCAGGCGTCACCTGACGTCACAGGCAGCCTGATTTGACCTTAACCCCGTCCCAGTGGTATCCAGCGGCTCAGATAGCCAGTCCGGGAGCCAGGGGGGGGGCAATATTTTTCGCCCCCCATATCTACGCAGTGGATGGCTCGAGGGTTATGAATCAATGTCAGGCGTCACCTGACGTCACAGGCAGCCTGATTTGACCTTAACCCCGTCCCAGTGGTATCCAGCGGCTCAGATAGCCAGTCCGGGAGCCAGGGGGGGCAATATTTTTCGCCCCCCATATCTACGCAGTGGATGGCTCGAGGGTTATGAATCAATGTCAGGCGTCACCTGACGTCACAGGCAGCCTGATTTGACCTTAACCCCGTCCCAGTGGTATCCAGCGGCTCAGATAGCCAGTCCGGGAGCCAGGGGGGGGCAATATTTTTCGCCCCCCATATCTACGCAGTGGATGGCTCGAGGGTTATGAATCAATGTCAGGCGTCACCTGACGTCACAGGCAGCCTGATTTGACCTTAACCCCGTCCCAGTGGTATCCAGCGGCTCAGATAGCCAGTCCGGGAGCCAGGGGGGGGGCAATATTTTTCGCCCCCCATATCTACGCAGTGGATGGCTCGAGGGTTATGAATCAATGTCAGGCGTCACCTGACGTCACAGGCAGCCTGATTTGACCTTAACCCCGTCCCAGTGGTATCCAGCGGCTCAGATAGCCAGTCCGGGAGCCAGGGGGGGCAATATTTTTCGCCCCCCATATCTACGCAGTGGATGGCTCGAGGGTTATGAATCAATGTCAGGCGTCACCTGACGTCACAGGCAGCCTGATTTGACCTTAACCCCGTCCCAGTGGTATCCAGCGGCTCAGATAGCCAGTCCGGGAGCCAGGGGGGGCAATATTTTTCGCCCCCCATATCTACGCAGTGGATGGCTCGAGGGTTATGAATCAATGTCAGGCGTCACCTGACGTCACAGGCAGCCTGATTTGACCTTAACCCCGTCCCAGTGGTATCCAGCGGCTCAGATAGCCAGTCCGGGAGCCAGGGGGGGCAATATTTTTCGCCCCCCATATCTACGCAGTGGATGGCTCGAGGGTTATGAATCAATGTCAGGCGTCACCTGACGTCACAGGCAGCCTGATTTGACCTTAACCCCGTCCCAGTGGTATCCAGCGGCTCAGATAGCCAGTCCGGGAGCCAGGGGGGGGCAATATTTTTCGCCCCCCATATCTACGCAGTGGATGGCTCGAGGGTTATGAATCAATGTCAGGCGTCACCTGACGTCACAGGCAGCCTGATTTGACCTTAACCCCGTCCCAGTGGTATCCAGCGGCTCAGATAGCCAGTCCGGGAGCCAGGGGGGGCAATATTTTTCGCCCCCCATATCTACGCAGTGGATGGCTCGAGGGTTATGAATCAATGTCAGGCGTCACCTGACGTCACAGGCAGCCTGATTTGACCTTAACCCCGTCCCAGTGGTATCCAGCGGCTCAGATAGCCAGTCCGGGAGCCAGGGGGGGGGCAATATTTTTCGCCCCCCATATCTACGCAGTGGATGGCTCGAGGGTTATGAATCAATGTCAGGCGTCACCTGACGTCACAGGCAGCCTGATTTGACCTTAACCCCGTCCCAGTGGTATCCAGCGGCTCAGATAGCCAGTCCGGGAGCCAGGGGGGGCAATATTTTTCGCCCCCCATATCTACGCAGTGGATGGCTCGAGGGTTATGAATCAATGTCAGGCGTCACCTGACGTCACAGGCAGCCTGATTTGACCTTAACCCCGTCCCAGTGGTATCCAGCGGCTCAGATAGCCAGTCCGGGAGCCAGGGGGGGGCAATATTTTTCGCCCCCCATATCTACGCAGTGGATGGCTCGAGGGTTATGAATCAATGTCAGGCGTCACCTGACGTCACAGGCAGCCTGATTTGACCTTAACCCCGTCCCAGTGGTATCCAGCGGCTCAGATAGCCAGTCCGGGAGCCAGGGGGGGGGCAATATTTTCGCCCCCCATATCTACGCAGTGGATGGCTCGAGGGTTATGAATCAATGTCAGGCGTCACCTGACGTCACAGGCAGCCTGATTTGACCTTAACCCCGTCCCAGTGGTATCCAGCGGCTCAGATAGCCAGTCCGGGAGCCAGGGGGGGGCAATATTTTTCGCCCCCCATATCTACGCAGTGGATGGCTCGAGGGTTATGAATCAATGTCAGGCGTCACCTGACGTCACAGGCAGCCTGATTTGACCTTAACCCCGTCCCAGTGGTATCCAGCGGCTCAGATAGCCAGTCCGGGAGCCAGGGGGGGGCAATATTTTTCGCCCCCATATCTACGCAGTGGATGGCTCGAGGGTTATGAATCAATGTCAGGCGTCACCTGACGTCACAGGCAGCCTGATTTGACCTTAACCCCGTCCCAGTGGTATCCAGCGGCTCAGATAGCCAGTCCGGGAGCCAGGGGGGGGCAATATTTTTCGCCCCCCATATCTACGCAGTGGATGGCTCGAGGGTTATGAATCAATGTCAGGCGTCACCTGACGTCACAGGCAGCCTGATTTGACCTTAACCCCGTCCCAGTGGTATCCAGCGGCTCAGATAGCCAGTCCGGGAGCCAGGGGGGGGCAATATTTTTCGCCCCCCATATCTACGCAGTGGATGGCTCGAGGGTTATGAATCAATGTCAGGCGTCACCTGACGTCACAGGCAGCCTGATTTGACCTTAACCCCGTCCCAGTGGTATCCAGCGGCTCAGATAGCCAGTCCGGGAGCCAGGGGGGGCAATATTTTTCGCCCCCATATCTACGCAGTGGATGGCTCGAGGGTTATGAATCAATGTCAGGCGTCACCTGACGTCACAGGCAGCCTGATTTGACCTTAACCCCGTCCCAGTGGTATCCAGCGGCTCAGATAGCCAGTCCGGGAGCCAGGGGGGGGCAATATTTTTCGCCCCCCATATCTACGCAGTGGATGGCTCGAGGGTTATGAATCAATGTCAGGCGTCACCTGACGTCACAGGCAGCCTGATTTGACCTTAACCCCGTCCCAGTGGTATCCAGCGGCTCAGATAGCCAGTCCGGGAGCCAGGGGGGGCAATATTTTTCGCCCCCCATATCTACGCAGTGGATGGCTCGAGGGTTATGAATCAATGTCAGGCGTCACCTGACGTCACAGGCAGCCTGATTTGACCTTAACCCGTCCCAGTGGTATCCAGCGGCTCAGATAGCCAGTCCGGGAGCCAGGGGGGGCAATATTTTTCGCCCCCCATATCTACGCAGTGGATGGCTCGAGGGTTATGAATCAATGTCAGGCGTCACCTGACGTCACAGGCAGCCTGATTTGACCTTAACCCCGTCCCAGTGGTATCCAGCGGCTCAGATAGCCAGTCCGGGAGCCAGGGGGGGCAATATTTTTCGCCCCCCATATCTACGCAGTGGATGGCTCGAGGGTTATGAATCAATGTCAGGCGTCACCTGACGTCACAGGCAGCCTGATTTGACCTTAACCCCGTCCCAGTGGTATCCAGCGGCTCAGATAGCCAGTCCGGGAGCCAGGGGGGGCAATATTTTTCGCCCCCATATCTACGCAGTGGATGGCTCGAGGGTTATGAATCAATGTCAGGCGTCACCTGACGTCACAGGCAGCCTGATTTGACCTTAACCCCGTCCCAGTGGTATCCAGCGGCTCAGATAGCCAGTCCGGGAGCCAGGGGGGGCAATATTTTTCGCCCCCCATATCTACGCAGTGGATGGCTCGAGGGTTATGAATCAATGTCAGGCGTCACCTGACGTCACAGGCAGCCTGATTTGACCTTAACCCCCGTCCCAGTGGTATCCAGCGGCTCAGATAGCCAGTCCGGGAGCCAGGGGGGGCAATATTTTTCGCCCCCCATATCTACGCAGTGGATGGCTCGAGGGTTATGAATCAATGTCAGGCGTCACCTGACGTCACAGGCAGCCTGATTTGACCTTAACCCCGTCCCAGTGGTATCCAGCGGCTCAGATAGCCAGTCCGGGAGCCAGGGGGGGGCAATATTTTTTCGCCCCCCATATCTACGCAGTGGATGGCTCGAGGGTTATGAATCAATGTCAGGCGTCACCTGACGTCACAGGCAGCCTGATTTGACCTTAACCCCGTCCCAGTGGTATCCAGCGGCTCAGATAGCCAGTCCGGGAGCCAGGGGGGGGCAATATTTTTCGCCCCCATATCTACGCAGTGGATGGCTCGAGGGTTATGAATCAATGTCAGGCGTCACCTGACGTCACAGGCAGCCTGATTTGACCTTAACCCCGTCCCAGTGGTATCCAGCGGCTCAGATAGCCAGTCCGGGAGCCAGGGGGGGGCAATATTTTTCGCCCCCATATCTACGCAGTGGATGGCTCGAGGGTTATGAATCAATGTCAGGCGTCACCTGACGTCACAGGCAGCCTGATTTGACCTTAACCCCGTCCCAGTGGTATCCAGCGGCTCAGATAGCCAGTCCGGGAGCCAGGGGGGGGCAATATTTTTCGCCCCCATATCTACGCAGTGGATGGCTCGAGGGTTATGAATCAATGTCAGGCGTCACCTGACGTCACAGGCAGCCTGATTTGACCTTAACCCCGTCCAGTGGTATCCAGCGGCTCAGATAGCCAGTCCGGGAGCCAGGGGGGGCAATATTTTTCGCCCCCCATATCTACGCAGTGGATGGCTCGAGGGTTATGAATCAATGTCAGGCGTCACCTGACGTCACAGGCAGCCTGATTTGACCTTAACCCCGTCCCAGTGGTATCCAGCGGCTCAGATAGCCAGTCCGGGAGCCAGGGGGGGCAATATTTTTCGCCCCCCATATCTACGCAGTGGATGGCTCGAGGGTTATGAATCAATGTCAGGCGTCACCTGACGTCACAGGCAGCCTGATTTGACCTTAACCCCGTCCCAGTGGTATCCAGCGGCTCAGATAGCCAGTCCGGGAGCCAGGGGGGGGCAATATTTTTCGCCCCCCATATCTACGCAGTGGATGGCTCGAGGGTTATGAATCAATGTCAGGCGTCACCTGACGTCACAGGCAGCCTGATTTGACCTTAACCCCGTCCCAGTGGTATCCAGCGGCTCAGATAGCCAGTCCGGGAGCCAGGGGGGCAATATTTTCGCCCCCATATCTACGCAGTGGATGGCTCGAGGGTTATGAATCAATGTCAGGCGTCACCTGACGTCACAGGCAGCCTGATTTGACCTTAACCCCGTCCCAGTGGTATCCAGCGGCTCAGATAGCCAGTCCGGGAGCCAGGGGGGGCAATATTTTTCGCCCCCCATATCTACGCAGTGGATGGCTCGAGGGTTATGAATCAATGTCAGGCGTCACCTGACGTCACAGGCAGCCTGATTTGACCTTAACCCCGTCCAGTGGTATCCAGCGGCTCAGATAGCCAGTCCGGGAGCCAGGGGGGGCAATATTTTTCGCCCCCATATCTACGCAGTGGATGGCTCGAGGGTTATGAATCAATGTCAGGCGTCACCTGACGTCACAGGCAGCTGATTTGACCTTAACCCCGTCCCAGTGGTATCCAGCGGCTCAGATAGCCAGTCCGGGAGCCAGGGGGGCAATATTTTTCGCCCCCCATATCTACGCAGTGGATGGCTCGAGGGTTATGAATCAATGTCAGGCGTCACCTGACGTCACAGGCAGCCTGATTTGACCTTAACCCCGTCCCAGTGGTATCCAGCGGCTCAGATAGCCAGTCCGGGAGCCAGGGGGGGCAATATTTTTCGCCCCCATATCTACGCAGTGGATGGCTCGAGGGTTATGAATCAATGTCAGGCGTCACCTGACGTCACAGGCAGCCTGATTTGACCTTAACCCCGTCCCAGTGGTATCCAGCGGCTCAGATAGCCAGTCCGGGAGCCAGGGGGGGCAATATTTTTCGCCCCCCATATCTACGCAGTGGATGGCTCGAGGGTTATGAATCAATGTCAGGCGTCACCTGACGTCACAGGCAGCCTGATTTGACCTTAACCCCGTCCCAGTGGTATCCAGCGGCTCAGATAGCCAGTCCGGGAGCCAGGGGGGGGCAATATTTTTCGCCCCCATATCTACGCAGTGGCTCGAGGGTTATGAATCAATGTCAGGCGTCACCTGACGTCACAGGCAGCCTGATTTGACCTTAACCCCGTCCCAGTGGTATCCAGCGGCTCAGATAGCCAGTCCGGGAGCCAGGGGGGGCAATATTTTTCGCCCCCCATATCTACGCAGTGGATGGCTCGAGGGTTATGAATCAATGTCAGGCGTCACCTGACGTCACAGGCAGCCTGATTTGACCTTAACCCCGTCCCAGTGGTATCCAGCGGCTCAGATAGCCAGTCCGGGAGCCAGGGGGGGCAATATTTTTCGCCCCCCATATCTACGCAGTGGATGGCTCGAGGGTTATGAATCAATGTCAGGCGTCACCTGACGTCACAGGCAGCCTGATTTGACCTTAACCCCGTCCAGTGGTATCCAGCGGCTCAGATAGCCAGTCCGGGAGCCAGGGGGGGCAATATTTTTCGCCCCCATATCTACGCAGTGGATGGCTCGACATCACCTGACGTCACAGGCAGCCTGATTTGACCTTAACCCCGTCCCAGTGGTATCCAGCGGCTCAGATAGCCAGTCCGGGAGCCAGGGGGCAATATTTTTCGCCCCCCATATCTACGCAGTCTTTATGAATCAATGTCAGGCGTCACCTGACGTCACAGGCAGCCTGATTTGATCTTAAGTCGAAGGGGCATAATGGGTCTTTGATTTTTTTAATATTCCGTTATCTCACTGTATTTAAATTTTATTGAATGACATATTTAATTAAAATCATTTCTAGTCATCCTCTAATGAACAACATCTTCTACCCTCATGATTATTATTATTATGATGATGATGATGATGATGTGGGCTATGTTTATGATTCCTTTTGATGCGCTCGTTACCTAATGTTTTTTTCCTAGGAAATGTACTCGACGAACCGAGTCTGATCCTAAACGAAGCCGTTTGCGTTTCATATAGTTCGAATAAATAGTAGTAGTATTATTAGTAGTAGTAGTTAGTTGTCTATCGTATCCGTTGATGGTAGCATGCGAATCTGTTTTCTCCATTTGATTCGATTTCTGACTGTGTCTTGCCATCAACCTATGGGGATGTTCAAGTCTTCCAGGTTTCTCTTGATTTTCACTCAAATTGGCAATGCCGATATTTTATTTTTGGAGCTCTTTTGATATTTGGTGCTCCTTCTTTCCGTCTATTTGAGTTGGGTCTATCAAGCATTGTCCGGATATTCCACCACGCAAGTTTTAGATCTTTGTAAGTTTGGACTTTTTTTATTCTGGACGACGTCCTGCAAATATGGATATTTATTTTTGTTAGAGTACATATTTCGCAGTAGAAAAGAGCAAAGTTTGTTTGGGATATAAAAATAATGATATATCGGGTTAAGGGATATATTCTTGAAGTTGGTATTTGGTATATTATCGCAGTAGTAATTGGTATGTCGAATAGCAATCCATCGGTCGTGGTGTCGTCTAGCGAGTAAGTTTAGCTTGTAGGCATTAGGTTTATTTTCCCAGTACCCCACTCGTACCGAGTCAGGCACGAAGGCCCTATTTATGTGGGAACACCCACAAGCTCATGGGTGGCGGGTAGAAAAATTGCGTCGATCCCGTCGGCATTCCCCCTCAAGGGGGGCGCCTCAGGCGCTGGGCAATAAACCCAGCCCTGCCCCTTTAAGTCAAGGGGGCAGGTATTGCCTGGAGGGATGGCCCTCTGGGATCGACGCTATTAATTTACCATCTTACCGGTCCAGTGGCCGAAGCGCACTGGACTCCCGTCCCGAAAGACGGGTTGTAGGCATTAGGTATAAGACCAACACAGTGTTGACTATTTATACATGGCACTGTCCAATCAGATTATAGCGAGAGGGTACCAAGGTATTTACATATTCATTATATCAAATAACAATAAAAACACTACAAATTCTAGAAGCAATTTGTATAAAAAGATAACACCTAACTTAAAATAAATTAGCATTTAACACCGGCATTAATATATTGAACATCTTTGATAACTAAAACCGGTGACGAGATATCAATCAATTTTTGCTTTTACAAGTTATATTTTACAATATATCAAACTTTTTAACACTGACTTTATTTGGTTTCTTTTGTCTTGTTCATAAATAAGTAATAATGTGTGAATAAAACAGGGAGAATTACAAAAAGTAAAGACACTTAGTAATTTTCGTTTCTTTGCATCTATAAGAATTAAGGGTGGCTAACTTCAGTAGCAAATACCACTTCTTATAATGCGTTAGAAGAGCTCAGAAAGACCACCGAAAGCAGGTGAATTTACAAATTCAGCTGTCTAGATGACTTACCAAGAACGATGGCTGATAGGAACGGATGACGAGAGAGAGACAGAGAGAAAGGTGTGTTTTTTGTTTTGTGTGTGTGTGTGTGTGTGTGTGTGTGTGTGTGTGTGTGTGTGTGTAAAGGTAATCCATGCTGTCAGAAGACCTTGATGATGATAGGGATGATGATCACAACACTGTAGCGACGAGTCGAACTTACCTGACTCAAAGTGTCCTCGGTGTCTCGTCTGCAAAAAGAGACATGGCGGAAGAAGAAATGTAGTTGGGGCGGTACACCACTGTACCCACTCTGAGTAAGAAGTGTCAAGAAGTTGGAGGGGGTAGAGTGGACTTTTTTTATAGAGGTTGTAAGACATTATGGATGACTACCCATAGTGCTTTGCAACTTTTGTTTGGCTATAAAAGCGACCCATTTTTGCCAGAACGGTGCATTGCAATTTCGTTCTTCGGTAACAGAATGTCTAGGAAGAAGAACAACAAGAACAAAAACAAGAAGAACAAGAAAACAAGAACAATTTACACGTACAACACGTACAAGAAAAATAAAAAATGTATATTTAAAAGCTCAGATTTCATATTCTGAAATCATAAAACTCTTTTAGGATTTAGAGTAAATATGACTTCTCGAGACAAACCATAGGAAGTCTCACCGAGAGAATATCCTTTATTTTCGACTTACAATGTTTACTAATGACAGTAGATTGACAGTACGATATTTTGAAATGAACATTGGGACGTTTTTTATCATCATTAATTTTTTTAGATGATTGTTATAATCTTATGATAGTTACAAATTTACCAATTTGTAGAGAAATAACTATTACATGCTAATTGCAGAGTAATTCCCTTTTATTATTTGAAAATAATTATCATAAAGATTTCATAAATAGGATGAAATATTGAGCTTACTTGCCGCCGATAGTTGGCTTTAAGTA
Source organism: Doryteuthis pealeii (assembly GCA_023376005.1). Taxonomy (NCBI): domain Eukaryota; kingdom Metazoa; phylum Mollusca; class Cephalopoda; order Myopsida; family Loliginidae; genus Doryteuthis; species Doryteuthis pealeii. Next base: position 20,067,325 of record CM042137.1, read on the forward strand.
ATCTATGAATAAATAAAGATTTTTCTGTAGAATTTTGAACTGTCCCCTGATAACTAAAATACATTTTTCATTCAAAATCCGTCAGTAGATACAATAATTCTGATGGAACAATTTTCTTTTTTTAAAACATTTACTTCAATGATCCATCATTAGCTGAATCTCTCTGCATAAGCCATCGACCGAAAAAGAAAACTTTCCCGTAAAAAATATATATAAATATATCTATAACACATCAGCTTCACAGCACGCCTATAGCAAAGAACTAATTAACATGAGAGTCAATAGGTTCACTAGGAATACGATATTGAGATTATCTTTTAAACAAATATTTATATTGTTGTGCAATCCACATTCGCCCCTGGCATTGTGGGACAATAGAAGAAAATAGAAAGCATTATTTTCGGAGCGATCCTCTTACGAGCATTTGTGTCTGGGGAAAAATGCATATACATTGGTGTCCATGTGAAAAATAATCTTTATAATAAAAAAAACTTTTCACTATACAATGCTGTCATTGTAATCGCTGTATCTCATAGTTTCTATGGAAATAAATTAAAACTATAAATTACGATCAATCGTCATAATATAGAGAATAAACCAGTTTTGTTAATTGCTTGATTTTAATGACATACCAACCTGTCTGAAGTTATTTTCTGCCTAAAGGTTAGGGAATCGCGCACATTGTACATTCAATCTCCTTCATATGTATATTTCCTTCTCGTATCACTCACTGAACAGAAATTAACATCAAAAGATAATATGTGTTATCCTTATAAAGATGGAAACACATGTCTAATACATATTCTTTTAAAATATGTGTTCAATATTGTAAATCCATAATCGAAACACTTAGTGTCGATATATTTTATCAAATATCAATAAATCATCCTCACTTTTCCCTTTTTTCAATCTCACTCATCATTCTTCAACATACTGTTGGATTCATTTCCATTTTTCCTGGATTATTTTAACATTTTGTATAGATGTTACTTAAGAGGTTTTTAAGTTTTGGTTTTTGCTCAGTTATATGATATCAATTATTCCTATTATAATACAAATAAATTGCACACATTCGTATGGTTTCGAGTACTCTTATCAGTAAGTAAGTAAAGTAAAGTCGACGGGGCGGCCTAAAGTCGGTATCAGCCAGTCAGCGAGGGAGTCTATCCCCTTTTCAATAGCGCTAGACCAAGGAAATAGTATTTAGCATCTGAGGTGGAGCGCCTTACTTTACCGCACAGATCCCTGTGCTACTCATACGCTGAGTTGACGAGGACCGGTATCGAACTAGGAACCTTGTGATTTCTAGCCGAACGCTCTACCGACTGAGCTAACCTGAATAATTTCTTGGCACACATTTATATGATTTAGATAATAATAATAATAAAAATCCAAAGTAAACAACTATAGCTTCAACTAACTATTATTAATACAAATAATTTACACAGAGTTCTATGGTATAAAGTTTTTATATCATTTCAAACGTAACTATTCAATATGATACCCTAACAGGTAATACTTTTCTGGTCCAGAGTGGACCTAGGAGTAATTCACACTTTCCAGAGCTCCAGATTTGGCATCACCTTAACATGCAGTTTAGTGTTATACCAAAAATATCTCATACATGGGATAAAGTCGACGTATACTCGTCGATAGGTAAGTTTGATTCTGAGATCCTCTAAAAAGACTCATATTATCCTATAGAGTGAGAATGTTTCAAATATTGTTTTAAATTGTACTCTTACTAAAAGTGATTAATGAATAATTATATGGGCTTCGTTTTCATGATTTTGAGATTTAGGTTATTTTTTATATGTATTTACTCAACCGTCCACTACGAACAGAATTTGACACATGGTCATTTTTAGCAGAGCACAACTGGTTGAAATTCAGTGTTTTTTCTTCTTGTTTGTTTAATGGCATATCGACCTTGTGGGTTATCTAATATCAAGGCATTTTATATATAATTTGTATGTAATTTGTTGGTAAATATTTTGTTTAAAACTAATTGATAGAGTGTGAGACAAACGTTTTCTTTACATGTGTATTTTTGTAGATATTTTCATAGGTGTAGTTTATATATAATTCGTAATTTTCGATATATTCTTATTTCTCTAAAGGACAAAATGCCATCCATGTAAGCATTTGCACAATAGATATTTGATATCATTTGCGTTAAAAAAGTTATTTCTTATAGGAGCTAAAGCTCCACATTTTATGAAGAAATCTTTGATAGTACAAGGTGTTTGAAATGTTTCACACCGTGTATAGGAATTCAAAACCAAAGCTTGAATTGAACCCTGAAATCAACCGAAATACCGAGGTTAGTTAGAGATATAATAAACATCACCACTTATTTCAAAGAATATATATGTACCAACTCCCTACATCACGAGCAGGATGTGACGCAAGGTCCATTTTAAAGCGGGTAACACAGGTCTGGATTTTCATAGACTGTTTACCGCACCAAGGTTAAAGAGTCCAGTCTACCCTACTATTTTTCCATAACTGTTTGGGAACATATAGATTCATGCCTTTCGCGAGAGCATTACGTGAAGCAAAACGCAAACAGCCTTGTCCAGGATTTGAACTCGGATCGACGATTCCATTTCTTACGACGGTAAGCGTTACGCCAAGCGAAACTTGGTTCATTTTTTATAATGACTAGGGGCCAAATTTATACAGTCAAATAATCTTGGTATTTTCTCATTCCGTTCGAGCTACGTTGTAGATATTCAGGTATCATGAGTCGCGAGAAAATTTGACAATGGAATAAGTGCCTGTTTAGTGTGAAATCGAGGCTAATACTTCTATTTCAATTGTATTTTATTTTTATTTTTTCATCTCTGCAAGGTTGAGTGGAAATTTC
>CM042137.1:20075193-20085193 GCA_023376005.1 Doryteuthis pealeii
GGCAGGTCTTCCTCACAGCATCCATAATCCGCACAGAGGTGATTGATATAATTTTTGTCTTGTCAGCTCACACTGGTGTGTTCATGAGTAGGTGTAGATGTGTAGAAGAACCTCTTTTATGAATTCGTCATTTTTTCCAGCAGTGTCCAGCATGTCCTGTTTGCCCCACCCAGATGGCTTGTGTGATGGGAGCGTACAATTGTACAATTGTTTTAATGTAGGATGCTTCTTTCCAAGAATCGTTCAAGACAGCACACAGCAACAATTTCTAACTCGCATCTATTTTCCCCAAGTGCTTCATTAGGATCCAGTTGGTGCAGCCGTACAGTAGCACCGATACAGCTTTGGCTTGGAAGAATTCGTGTTTTATCCTATCAGTGAGATCATATTTGCATATGATTGATAAACTGTTAATATTGGTTAGCACATTCTAGAATCAGTATCTATAATAATAAACCTCCTTTAATTCATAATTGATATCTGATAAAATCAGAAATGTATCTTCTCTAACGTAATATAAATATGACTTCATAGTATTTACCTAACCTTATACAGGATTGCGATACAGCACAAGGCCTTTCTTTTATTTCGAGAAATCCCATATACGCATAGAGCCAAGGAATGAAAATTGCCTAACTCCTTTGATATGTTCCTTTTGGGGCGCCTCAAGCTTCAGGAATTAACACGTACCCTATCACTTTTAGTTCAATGAGATCTTGCCTGGAGAAAAAAACACTGGAGCTGAGCAACATATTAATAAATCCTTGGCCACGAATAGCTGAGGGCTAAAATCGTGAAGAAAGTAACTGTCCATCAATCTGTATATACATTGATAGAAATTAAAATTGCAACGCGTTTTAAGCTATTGGATATTAAACGTCCTAATAAGTCGGATTGCAGTAAATGACCCTATGTACAGATCAGTGCTTATAAAAGTCCCTAAATAAGTGGTGTAACAACAGTATCCTAAGCACAAAATCAGGAAACGTGCTTGTTGTTGCAATTGTATTTTCCATCAGTAAATTTAGAACGGCCCCATCCATTTACAATAGTGAAACACCGTGATAGACCTAAAGGCTATTCTCTCGCATACAAGTGATTTGATATTCGTTTGGTTCGGTTGGTTTCTGTGTTTAATGGTATATCAACCTTTGTGAGTTATTTAATGCCAAAGATATCCTTGTACATCAGTAGGAGTACTATTTAATATGAGACCGTTCACACCTTTCCCAAGAGTATTAGTCCAAAAATGAGCATAATAGAGCAACCTACTACGATGTCGCAGTCCAGTACGTTAGCCACTACACCACGGAGACTCCCCTTCGACGATTGGTATTTGCTAGATGCAACATATGCTGAAAAAATTTAGCTAATACATTCAAAGGACGAATAAATTGGTAATAGAATATGCGTCCTTAATTCTGTTTATTTTCTTTTTAATACTACTAGTACCATATGGATAACCCTTATATTGCCATTACTCCTGAGTCGACTAACCCTGAGGGGTAGTACCTGTTAGGGTCTCATCTATTATTCAAATAGGTCTGTTTAAAAAGAACTTATTCGTATTTGATTAGATCGTATGCAAAAAAATCTTGATAAACAACCACAGAAAAATCTAAATAACGATATACAATAGACGCGATTAATGTAACCCTAGATAGATTGACATGCCGTTAAGATATTCCTTAATAATAAATGAACAAGCCAGTGTGTCAGTTTGTCACATTTTTCAATTTTACGCATATTGGCCGTAACCCAACATATCATACCATTTTGGAATCAGTCAGACTCCGTGAGCAAATTAAAAACATTACAGGTCGATACCAGCAATGCAGAAATTTTGGATTCCCAAATTTTAATAACTGCGATTGTTTTCGAAGACTTTTTACGTAAGTTTTTTCGACGAATTTTTATGTACGATAATATTTTATATGACTTTGAAATAAATTTGGAAATCAAAAGAGCCCCCCCCCCCTCTTAGGACCATCTTAATTGATCCCAAAATGGGGTGGCTTTTAAGTCATTGTCAAATAAATTGTATTTGACTTTCACTGTCTTATGAATATAAGTACTAAATAAATGTCAGTTTTGTTTCATCGCAGCGAATCCCTGGTATATCAATATAACTTCTGCAACTTCAATATTTTTAAGGGAGAAAATACAACGAAACACACTTTTATTATCACTTGACTTTATTCTATATTCGTCTGGGGGCGTTCATAATGCAATGATTATCGTTGTAGAAAATGGACACGTAGGAAGCGAGTTCTAACTTTAGTATTGCTATTACATTTAATTGAAGAGTAATACCCTTGGGAAAGGTACGAACCCCCCTCAAACCCCCAGCTATTGATTAGATACTATCAGTACTGTGCTTCTAAAAAGATGGTTTGGTATTGAATAACCCACGAAAGTTGATATGCCATTAAAAAATGAAATAAAGTAAACTTATGCAAAAGATAATATCTTTTGATAAAAAAGTGAATTTCCTTCCAATCTAAAAACATCATTTTTTTATTCTTTCTATAAGAAAATGACACAATCAGAACGGATATTATTAGGTATTATTTATTAATAAACTATACTGCATTGAAATTCTGTAACCAAAATAGAATTGTAATACGTCAGTAACGAAAAAAATAAATTGCACACACACACATACACACACACTCACACATATGTGTGTGTGTGTGTGTCGTCGTCGGGGTGGCTTAAAGTCGGTATCAGGCATATAGCGAGAGATTCTATCCCATTTTCACTTACCCTAAACCAATGAGTTTTTGGTGCGTCTGAGGTGGAGCACCACACTTACCATCAGCTCCTCACTTTACCGCACAGATCCCGCTGCTACTCATACGCTGAATTGGCGAGGGTCGGTATCGAACCCAGAACTTTGTGGTTCTTAGGCGGGCGCTCTACCGACTGAGCTAAATTGACCCATATATATATATATATATATATATATATATTTATATATATATTTTATATATATGTATATGTATATATATATATATATATATATGTATATATATATATATATATATATATATATATATATATATATATATATATATATGTATATATATATATAATATATGTATATATATATATATATATATATATATATATATATATATATATATATATATATATATATTATATATATTATCACTTATATATGTATTGATTTTGATGGGAAAAACTGCCAATAAGACGCATTGCATTATATCTGGAAATCAGACGTAGGGTCTCACTTTTGGTCCGCTGCACAACTCCCCCAGAACGTAATAGCCCTTTTGAGTCCTTGAGTTTGAGATCTCTGTTTTAGATGAATCAAATGAAAAGTTATTTCGAAGCACTTCTGCTTTTTCCTAAAACCTACTTATGGTGTGGTTCAATTGTTACACATTTTGTATTTAAGTCATAGCAGTGTTCATCACGTCAAATATTTGAATCAAGTCAGCATTCCCAGTTCTTCTTTCAAATTGCCACAGGGAGGCTGAAGTCTTAATTAGTTGATTGATTGATTAATATAACTTGAGCATAAAACCCCTCCAGTGATTCTAGATTTAGAAAATTCATATTTGGCAACCATTCACCAGTGATATCTAGTTCTTCGTTGTCATTACTTCATTGTTATCCAAATCCAATCAGACTTGATACCGAGTAGTAATAACAACTAGGATCCCAGCAATGAGTCGAATAGATCTGTCTGAGTTTTTGAACTACATTAAAGCATCGACACTGTAAATAAGTACAAAGTGCTTACCTGTTTAAAACCGCCCTGTCAGATGGGACTGTAGATGGGAATGTAGGATGGCTGAGCGGTCAAGGGCAGGATGTGACACAAGGTCGCAAGTATGGTGCATCCGGTGGCGATCGAACTCGCTATTCAGTGGTAACGCATCTGCAAAACTATCTTGCTTACAATATTACCACAATGTGACGCCCTTGCCGATCCAGACGTGCATAATTTTTTTCCCCGGTAATTATTCAAATTTAATTATAAATCGGCCGTGGTATTTTGTCGCTATCAGCCGGATAGCGAGGGTGTCTATTCCCTTTTCACAAGCGCTAGACCAGGGAGATTGTTTTGGGTCTGAGATTGAGCACCGCATGTACCACTTTATCGCACAGATCCAGGCTGTGTTACTCCTACGCTAAGTTGGCGAGGGCCGGTATTTAGGTTCGTAGAAAGAGCTAAACAAGTCAACAATCGAAAAGAATTATACATTTCCTGGATCTTTATAATGTTTATCTAAAATTCTGGATCCTTACAATGTTTGGGATAGAATTAACATTAGGTTAAAATGCTTACTAAAAAGATTTCAACAAGCCGATTAGTCGTTAAAGCATTCGCCTAGGATTCACAAGGTCCCGGGTTCGATACTTATCCTCGTTAACTGAGCCCTAAAGTAGCACAGTTTGGGTTATCTGATCTGTGCAGTAAAGCATCTGAAAGCTGATGGTAGGTGTAACGAGATAATGAAGGTCCTGGCTTTTGTGAGCGAGAACTACTATATTAGAAAGGGGGGAAGAAAGAAATAAGTGAGAGAGTAATGAACACAAAACAGTTTGACCGGTGCGTGACCTCCCGATTGGAGAATTTAGTGTCAACCGGAAGTCGGGTGTTGACCGGAACCGCGTAGGGGAACGGACGGGCCTTTGGTGCCTAGTATGGGGTCACAGTAATCAAGTAGTGTTCTCTCTCCTTTCTCTCTGCCTTTCCTCCTCTCTGATACGAACCCACGAGACGAGCACGATAATAAAGGCTAGCAGTTGTGACTACATATTTCTCGCGTTGTAATTTTTATCAACAAGATGACCACCACGTGCAGAAGACATTTTTAGTACGGTGAATATATCGCCACCACCGCCACCGCGTTACTCATATCAGCTTTGGGTACTGTGACCAGATATACGACAACGTTACAGATATCGTTTTAGTGCCTGAAAAAAAAGGCACAACGTTACATATATTGTTTTGGTACCGTGACCATATACCACAACGTTACAGTAGGTGTGGATAGTCTCCTTCGCCATTTGGCTGATACCGACAATAGACCACTCTGCAGAATTTACATCTTACTTACTATAAAAGACTGAATAGCTTTACGTCACTCCATTACAGTCGATTTAGTTTTGTCAATATACAGTTTAATTAATACACTTAATCATGAGTTTAGTAATAAAAAAATGTATTCAAGACACAAATGATGAAATTAAGCAAAGATAGATTTGCATGACAAATGATCACCTGCCTAGTTTTCTGTAATGCAAAATTAGTGCACTTCACGGTAAACATGAAATAACATGAAATAAAGCAATCAAGTCCTGACCCATCGGAAGTGCATCGAATCATTTCACTTGAACGTAACCAAATTACATCGGCTTGCCCAACGATTAACAGCACCTATTTACATTGAGATCACCGCTTTTCTCTTGCCTGGCGGCCAGAATAATCAACCTATACAGACATATTAACATCCCGCTTCATGACAATGGATTATAATTTATTTTGCCTCCAGTCATTTTTCTTGTCCAGCTAAAATGAATGCTGTATATGCAAATAGGTTCTTAGTCACATTTAGATTCCTCTATTTTCTTAATTAATCTACGTGTTAGTTTTACATTTTAGTTTTATTCACAGATTTTGGTTTCTTTGTTTACTGGCATATCAAACGTTGTGGGTTTTTAATGCCAAATCCATCTTGGTAGAACAAGATTGGTATTAATTAAGCTGCAGGATAAGGGGAGTTAATACGATGTTAGAGTAACATGGTATAATAGTAACCGTCGTTGGAAATGGACACGGCGAGGCGAGTTCAAATCTTGGACGTGGAGGTTTGCATTTTACATAGTGTTAATGCCGTTGGAAAAAATACGAATCCAACTATTCTCGCTCCAGCTATGGGTAAATAGAAGGACAGATTGGTATGTCAACCCATCTAGGAGAAGGAAATATCTGAATTTAAACCAAAGGGGCTCTGTACTAGTTAGTAAAAACTACTTTGAGAATACCTCTTTCTACTCTTCTAAAATGTATTAGCCAGAAAGCGAAGTTAATAGCGCGATTGAAGTTCGAACTCGCTTACTACGATATCACAGCCCAGCATGTTTGCACCTACGCCACGGAAACTTCCCTCTATGCGCAGGTATATATCTGTTTTGTTCTATGTAGACATTTGATAAGCTTATCTTAGACTGGCACAAGGCCAAAACTATGGGGAACCTATTGAAGATAAAACTTTCTATTTAGTAGTAATTGTTTGAATGCGCTTCTGGCGTAATTGTTATTCTCATATCAAGTGGACTTGGCTACCGGAGTGCAAATCCTGAATGAGGCTAATTGCAATACACATAGTGTTAATATCCTAAAGAAACGTATGGATCCAACTATTCTCCATCTAGCTATGGGTAAATAGTAAAATAGACCTGATTCTTAAACTTGATTAGGCAAACTGGTATAGGAAAATGAACATTATGAATTCTAACTAGTTGTACACTGGAGAAGGATGGATGCTGGCCTGCCATTCCTGCTCAAGACACGTTACATATGTATCGCACCCACGACCTACATGATAAAAGCTTGGTAAAAATGACACCGTGTGTCCTGAGTAGTTATTTACCCAACCCGTTCACCACGGATAAGATGTGACACAAGATCGCAAGCATAGGGAATCAAACGAGAATCAAATTCGCTATTCAGTAGCAATAGATCTGCAAAACTAGCTTGCTATTACCATGAGTTTCCAGAGTATGACATGCAATTGTATACGGAGATAAGGCTTCATTTCCAGTACTCCTGAGAATGGAAAGTACCCTTTGTTGCCATTACTCCCAGGTCCACTGTGAGTGTTAGTATCTGCTAGGAACCTACCTATGGGTCAAATAGATCGGTTTGAAAATTATCCATATCGGATATGACTAGTTGAAACCATATAACTGTGGGAAAATTATTTGTATTAAAAATAGTTAATCGAAGCTATAATTGTTTCCTGGGGATTAATATTATTAGTTGCAAGAAACGTATGATTAATTGCATATTTTAGTGCTAGATAGAAATACTTGCGACCATATAACCGTGTGAAAACTTTTGATTACTATTAAAAATAAATATTAACTTTAAACCATACAATTTTGTATGCATTTTTGGTATTAGATAGAAATATCCGAAACCATACAACTGCGAATAAATTATTATAGACATATAAAAATAATTGCAACTTCTTAAAAATCCAGTAGAACATTGCTAATATTATTATGATTAGAATGGAGTGATTTAGCTTCGTTAGTATAGAATCCGTCTTGTTCGCTACCTGCCAACGATTACTCAGAACATGAGTGACACAACTTTATACATGCAGTAAAAAGGAGAACTGACGGTAAATGCAGTGCTCCAACTCAGACGCCAAAATAATCTCGCTGGTCCAGTGCCAGAGAAAAGCGGATAGACCCCCTAGCTGTCCGGCTGATACCAACAATAGACCACTTCACCGACTTTGACTTACTCTCAAACATTTAGAAATTAATAGAATATCGGCATTGAATAATATGATTTTGTATCGATTCGTTAGAATCAATAAATTTCTGTATTTTTAATATCCCCGTACGTATATGTGTTTAATTATGAATGTACGTAATTTTAATTAGGTGTGACTTTTTTCATCTCTACCTTCCTGAAATTGAATATATATATATATATATATATATATATATATATATATATATATATATATATATATATATAATACTATTTTCCTTATCCTCATTTAAGATAATTTTCTAAATTACATTGTAGTTATATTACAAGGGTTATAAAAGAATTTTCAAAAGTATTCACGTATGAACTAACACTTTGAAATCGCACTTCTAAAATAAGGTTAATTAAAATTATCACAAATAAAATTCTTATATGTAAATTAAAAATGATTAAGTTAACAGGTATTGTATATTTAGGTGACAGTCTTCATTATTACAATGAATATAACATTGCCTTTCATTTTATGTTCACAAAGACACATACTTCGAGCCGCACTGGAACGATCATCCGTGAGATTCTTGGGTCCATCAGGGACTTGGGGTCATTCATCATCAGACCTCTTTGCCAGGGTAACCCAGCTAAGATTTATCGCTTCGCAAATTGCATCCCAGCCCGAACTTACCATCGTCTTTCCCTCTTTATCCAAAGCACCTAGTGTATTTTTCTGAGAACTTCATAATTGCTCTAATGGCAATACTTTTAGAAGTTCCTTTTATATCCATTCTCCTCCAGTTAAGCTCCTTGCTCATGTGTTAATCCTGTGCTAAGCTGAGTTGGCGAAGGCCGATATCGAACTCGGAGCCTTGTGGTTTCTAGTCGGACGCACCACCGACAGAGCTAAACCGGCCCAATTTTTATAGTCTAATTACATTTTACATTTTAAATTTGGAAATGATGACTGTTATGCACCAAATAAAATATTTTGTGAAATCTGCAAAATTCGAACACCGATCTTTGTTGCATAGTGCCTTCTTTACCGGCACTAAATCGTATATGTTATATACTGGCATCTTCCTTTTCCTGTTGCTGAGTCGTATGTGTTAGTAGTGGAGTATAAAGATCACAAGTAGATCACATATGTAGTAGGACTTTGAACGTTTATTTCTTTCCCTCCTAGTGGTGGGTGGGGAGGACGAGCGTTGACAATCTTTACTACTATTGTTGCAGGCTACTAAATGAGGAAGTCAAGATGAGACTACAAAAACTGCTATCTGCCACACGTGGGGCCTTGTTGAACGGTGGCTAAGTAACGGGTACGCCCCCCCCCCACAGGGGAGGGTAGAGCGTGTCAATTCTCTACCACGACTGCTGTCCGAATGAACTCACTCAACCGACTGGTCCCGATCAACTCTTGACTGCTGACTGCCGACTGTTGTTTTACTGCTACCTTAAGTACACACAACCCGCCCACACATCTCTTGTTCGCTTGACCGGAAGTCCTTACTTCCCTTTCCAGTCTCTTTGTTCAATTTTCCGTTTGTACAGAGGAAGTCTTTTGTTATACTGGACTTTCTGTCTACCTTATCCAACGTCTTTCCAGTTCAATTTTTCTTTGTCTTTTCGAACTTCCTGCGCAAAACAAATGCAACGATCGCTAACCCATAACATCTTTAGTAATGCAGTTGAGTGCCTGCATTTACCCAACGCCTATCTTATAGCAAAGATACAACACCAGGTAAAATTTTTAGCCGAATAAAGTTGGTTTAAATTCAGAGTTTTGATTCTCTTAGACGAACGAAGGGTAAAGAACTAAGTATTCCCTGATATCTACCCATAGATGAATGATTAATAGTTGGGTTCGCACATTTCCAATGGCATTAGCACTTGATATAAACAACCTCGTCCAGTATTCAAATTCAAATGACCGTGTTTGGTTTATTCATAAGGTTTGGTTTGTTTTGTTTTACGGCATATCAACCTCAGTGGGTCATTTAATGCCGATAAAGTTTTGAAATAAATCAATTCTTAATGGATAATACAATTTTTTATAAATACATTTTTTCTATTTAACCCATAGATGGGACCCTAACAGGTACTACCACTCCGGGTCAGAGTGGACCAGGGAGCAATGGTGATGAAGGGGTGCTCCACATTCCCAAACCTCCAAAACTGGAACCTCACTATCAGATAGAGTTTAACGTCATTCCCAGGACATGTAGACCTGCAGCCACCACCTTCTAGCACCCATATGATAAAAAGGGGTTGGGGCTTGCCATAAGGGCAATAGGGTTGGGAAAATCATATAGGTGCTAGGCTTGACGAAATGACCGTGTCCATTTCCTACAATAACCATTACACGACGAGCATCTACAAATGCAGTTGCTTGTATTTATTTACGCAACCCATCCGCAACAGCAAAGATGCGACACAAGATCAACTTTAAGCACAGTAAAATTTTCATTTTATTTGACTGGTTTCCGAACCAAGGGGTAAGGACCAAGTATACCCCTCTAT